>CM035425.1:74193519-74311019 GCA_020310875.1 Ceratopteris richardii | reverse complement strand
GCATACACACATATATACACACATGCATACATACACACATATACACACATGCATGTATACATACACACACATGTATACACATGCATACACATACACACACATACACATACATGCATGCATACATACACACACGTACACACACATGCACACACATGCATGCCTACATACACACACATACACATACACACACATGTATACACATGTATACATACACACACACATGTACACATGCATACATACACACACATATATACACACATGCATACATACACACATAAATCCTATTTTTATTTTGAAGTTTTTGTTTTATATCAAATATATAAAAATAGGATTAGGGTTTTAGGGTTAAATATTTAAGATTAGGGTTTTAGGGTTTTAACACCTACATAACATATATGCACACATACACATGCACATATAATACATATATACATGTATATACATATGTATACAGAAATATACATATTTTAGGTCTAGATATTTAAGATTAGGGTTTTAGGGTTTAGTATTTCAGATTTAAGTCTAATTCTTTCTGATTAGGGTTTTAGGATTTTAATACGTAGATAACATTTATACACAAACACACATATGCATATAATACATACATACATGTAGATACACATGCATACAAATCTTTAAATCTTTAAGATTAGGGTTTTAGGGTTTTAACACCTACATAACATATATGCACACATACACAAACACACATATGCATATAATACATACATACATGTAGATACACATGCATACAAATCTTTAAATCTTTTAGATTTAAATCTTTAAGATTAGGGTTTTAGGGTTTTAACACCTACATAACATATATGCACACATACACATGCACATATAATACATATATACATGTATATACACATGTATACAGAAATATACATATTTTAGGTCTAGATATTTAAGATTAGGGTTTTATCGTTAAGTATTTCAGATTTAAGTCTAAGTCTTTCTGATTAGGGTTTTAGGATTTTAATACGTAGATAACATATATACACAAACACACATATACATATAATACATACATACATGTAGATACACATGCATACAAAAATATACATATTTTAGATTTAAATCTTTAAGATTAGGGTTTTAGGGTTATAACACCTACATAACATATATGCACACATACACATACACATATAATACATATATACATGTATATACACATGTATACAGAAATATACATATTTTAGGTCTAGATATTTAAGATTAGGGTTTTAGGGTTTAGTATTTCAGATTTAAATCTAAGTCTTTCTGATTAGGGTTTTAGGATTTTAATACGTAGATAACATATATACACAAACATACATATACATATAATACATACATACATGTAGATACACATGCATACAAAAATATACATATTTTAGATTTAAATCTTTAAGATTAGGGTTTTAGGGTTATAACACCTACATAACATATATGCACACATACACATACACATGTAATACATATATACATGTATATACACATGTATACAGAAATATACATATTTTAGGTCTAGATATTTAAGATTAGGGTTTTAGGGTTTAGTATTTCAGATTTAAGTCTAAGTCTTTCTGATTAGGGTTTTAGGATTTTAATACGTACATAACATATATACACAAGCACACATATACATATGATACATACATACATGTAGATACACATGCATACAAAAATATACATATTTTAGATTTAAATCTTTAAGATTAGGGTTTTAGGGTTATAACACCTACATAAGATATATGCACACATACACATGCACATGTAATACATATATACATGTATACAGAAATATACATATTTTAGGTCTACATATTTAAGATTAGGGTTTTAGGGTTTAGTATTTCAGATTTAAGTCTAAGTCTTTTTGATTAGGGTTTTAGGATTTTAATACGTAGATTACATATATACACAAACACACATATACATATAATACATACATACATGTAGATACACATGCATACAAAAATATACATATTTTAGATTTAAATATTTAAGATTAGGGTTTTAGGTTTATAACACCTACATAAGATATATGCACACATACACATGCACATGTAATACATATATACATGTATATACACATGTATACAAAAATATACATATTTTAGGTCTACATATTTAAGATTAGGGTTTAAGGGTTTAGTATTTGAGATCTAGAATTTTAAGATTAGGGTTTTAATTAAATATATATAATTAAATATATAAAATTAAATATATAAAAATAGGATTATGTAAGGAAAAAAATCTGAATATATAAATAAATATATATATAAAATAAGATAATTATATACATAAATAAATATAAAAAGAACTAGTCTTTTAAATAATTTGATTAAATATTTATAATTAAATATATAAAATTAAATATATAAAAATAGGATTACGTTAGGAAAAAAATCTGAATATATAAATAAATATATATATAAAATAAGATAATTATATACATAAATAAATATGAAAAGAACTAGTGTTCTAAATAATTTAATTAAATATATATAATTAAATATATAAAATTAAATATATAAAATTAAATATATAAAAATAGGATTATGTAAGGAAAAAAATTTGAATATATAAATAAATATATATATATAAAATAAGATAATTATATAAATAAATAAATATAAAAAGAACTAGTGTTTTAAATAATTTAATTAAATATATAAAAATAGGATTACGTAAGGAAAAAAATCTGAATATATAAATAAATAAATATATAAAATAAGATAGTTATATACATAAATAAATATAAAAAGAACTAGTGTTTTAAATTATTTAATTAAATATATATAATTAAATATAATTAAGAAAAGAAAAAATCTGAATATATAAATAAATATATAAATACACAAACACACATACTTATATACCTATCTATATTCACATATATATACATATACACATATATATACACATGCATACGTATATATACATGTTTTAGTTCTAGGTCATTTGGATTAGGGTTTTAGGGTTTTAACACGTACATAACATATATACACACATACACATACACATATAATACATATATACATGTATATACACATGTGTATAGAAATATACATAATTTAGGTCTAGATCTTTAAAATTAGGGTTTTAGGGTTTAGGCATACATATAACTTAATTAAGAGGAAAAAAATCTGAATAAATAAATAAATATATATATAAAATAGGATCAATCAAGAAAAAATCCGAATATATAGATAAAATAGGATAGCTATATAGATTAGGGTTTTAAAACTAGGATTTTAAGCTTTTTTAGGTATTTAAGTATTTAGGTTTTTATGAGTTAGATTTTTAGGTTTAATAAAAAAACAAATGTTCTAAAATGTCCATATTGTAGCAGATGGCTTCTTTGGATCCTGAAGAGAGAATGGCATGTCCTTGCACACAGTGCAAGTATCAAATTTATTGAAAACGACAGATTTGTACTGCACATGTTAGAGAGTATGGATCCTTTGATAGGAGTCGACTGGAAAACCTACGCTATCATTCGCATGGTCCCCCAGGTGAGCAGATGGACCCAAACGATATTGCACCGGTAACCTTTCGTGGACAAAAGAGAGCAAAAAAGGACTTAGACGTAGAAGCAAGCACTAATAATATTACACAGAATGAACATATGGAAGAGATGCTTGAAGCATTTTATGAGATGGATGAAGATCATGATGGTGAAGGTGTCGACGAGAGTTTCATGGACACAACAGAAATTCCACGATCAGAAGTTGATGAAGAATATGAAAACATGCGAAGATTAGCTCATTTACCACTTTACAATGGAGCAAAGATATGTGTACTACGTGCTTCACTCGCGATGCTCAATCTGCAATCCATTTATGGATGGTCAGATAGTAGTGTCACTGAATTGTTCAGGTAAGTGGAGAACAAATTGGCTTTCATTGTTGTATCACAATAACTTCATTTACTAATATCATTTTAATTGCTTATTGCAGGCTTCTTAAAGATCAAATTTTGCCAGAGGGCAATGACATGCCTCCAACACGTGGAGATGCGAAAAAACTTTTACAGTCCATTGGAATGGATTATACGAAAATTCATGCTTGTCCGAATGATTGCATTATCTTTCGGAATGAGTATGAGCATCTCCACGTATGTCCAAAGTGTGGAGCAAATAGATTTAGAGAAGACGTTATAGGCGAAGCAATCCCTGCAAAGGTTCTTCGCCACTTTCCTATCATTCCACGAATTAAGAACATGTTTAGATGCAAATCTATAGTTGAGTTAATGTCATGGCATACAAAGAGCAGGTCTACAGATAATGTAATGCGAGTGCCAGCTGACTCTGATGCTTGGAAGCACATAGATAGTAAGTGGCCAGAGTTTGCTAGTGAGCCTCGGTCCATACGTCTATGCCTAGCTATGGATGGAGTGAATCCATTTGGATTACGCAGTGCTTTATGGAGCACATGGCCTGTATGTTTGGTCAATTATAATATCCCACCATGGTTGGCCACAAAGAAAGGTCATTTATTATTAGCTCTTATTGTACCAGGTAAGTATAAGGTAAAAAACATGGATGTATATCTTGCACCACTTGTAGAAGAACTGCACATTTTATGGGATGGGATCACTGTGCGTGACATGTCTCAACCTATAAGAAGACGAGACGTGCGGGTGCAAGGCATACTTATGTGGACATTGCATGATTGGCCTGGTTATGGTGAATGTTCAAGTTTATCGATTTCGGGTTACCATGCTTGTCCTTTATGCGGACCACGACTCGAAGCACGCTATTCCAAAGCACTACGTAAAACTGTCTATGAAGGACATCATAGATATTTGCCTGATGGGCATGTTTTACGTGAAGGACAAATTGGTCGACAAGCGCAACACCAAATGAAAGCTAGCGATTGGAAACAACTGTGGGATTCAGAAAATCCAGTTGCTGGCATATTGAAACGGTTGTCCATTTTTCATGAACTCCCTTATTGGAGTGAATTGGTGATCAATCATTTGGTAGACCCGATGCATATTTTCAAGAATGTGGGAGAGATGCTTTGGAAAACTTTGATCGGAAAGAAAGAAAGCAAAGCACAAAGGAACGACCTAGAAGAGCGAGGTCGTATGCGAGAGTTGTGGGCAATTACTAAGCCCAACGGAACAGTATCGTTACCAAGAGCTCCTTGGGTGCTTCGCAGGATGGAAGAGCAACAAGTGAAGAAAACAATTTCAGAGTTTCGTACACCTACTGGATGAGATGTCTAAAGACTGCTTTCACACGAAACGACGATCTTGCAGGACTCAAGTCTCATGATTGGCACAAGTTTTTACAGTTTGTGCTCCCTGTAGCCCTAAAAGATTGTCTTTCAGAGGATGTACGAAAAACCATTTATAAAATTAGTTCTTTAGTACGGTGGATATCTTCTAAAGAGATAAATAGAGATAGCATAGAGAGTGCGAAACCCAATGCTATCGAGGTTGTTTGTATGGTAGAGAAATACTTTCCCACAAGTATTCTCACTATTCAACTTCATTTACTGGTTCATGTAGTAGATGAAGTTGCAATAGCAGGAACTGTCCATAGTCGATGGATGTTCTTCTTAGAGCGCTTTATGAAGACATTAAAAGGGTTTGTTCGACAAAGAGCACGTCTAGAGGGTAGCATGGCAGAGGGATGGCTTGTACAAGAATCTCTTGTATTCATTACTGAGTTTCTACGTATATCGAATCCCGAAATGCCTCGCTTATGGAGCGATGATGAAGATGTTCGTCTCATAGGCGATGAACCACAAGGTAAAGGATTGCAAAGAAAAATGGATGCAACTTTCAGAGAGAAGGCAATGAAGTTTTGCATAGTTAACTCTGAGCCTATGCAAAAGTGGTTAGAAAGGTATGAACTTTCCAAGGAAACTAACACAAAGGAAAGAGCTCAGTTTCGAAGAAATCGTTCCACTCGATTTTTGCCTCTTCCAAAAAATCTTCGACCTCTCCCACCTTTTCCAACGAGTAGATGGCTAGATGCAGCGGTTTCACAAGCAAAGGCAGCGGGTGAAGATATCTCTGAAGAAGAAGAACTCGCAAAAGGATGTGATTGGGAGTATATCAAATACGGTGCACTATGGTCTCATGGATGACACTTTCGAATCGCACGAATCGTTCAAAACCGGTCTACTTTTGATAGTGGAGTGATGGTGAATTTTTTGCAAAAAAGTAGAGCGAGTGCAAGAGATGATAATGCTCTAGAAGGCGAGTTAGATTATTGTGGTGTGATTCAAGACATCTTGAAACTATCTTTCAGAAAGTTTGATTACTTTGTTTTTGACGTGAAATGGTTCAAAGTAGTCACCTCTGGAAGAAACGCAACAGTGAGACGAGATAAGAGCGGTTTGCTTCAAGTCGACTCCACAAGATCATGGACAGATGAAAGGGATACATTTGTACTTCCCGAACACTGTGAGAAAGTTGTTTTTATACCAGATTCAAAAGACCCAGAGTGGCTATTTGTTTTACAAGTCGCTCCACGTAGTAGACAAATTTTTGAAAATGCAGATGTAGAAGAAAGTCCATCTCTAGTGGACTCAGAGATTCATTCAATAGTTGAGGAGGAAGAGATCATTGTTCGAGAAGAAGAGGTCATTGAAGAAGAGGTCATTGTTCGAGAAGACGAAGCAATAGACGATGATCAGGAGGAAACCAGCATAGCAAGCGATTTAGAAGCCATCAATTTAGAGATAGATATTCTCGGTGCATTGGATCTTCAAGAGGATGCTAGAATAGAGGAATTTTGAAGAAAAGACTTGTACGTACTAATTTTTGGTTTTTTTTTTTGTTTATTCCCTATATTATTTTTCTTATCGCATGCTAATTATTTGATTTCTTTTATTACAGAGCACGATGGGAGACAGTCCTCCAGTCACTCCACAGTCCATGACAGAGGAGCAATTTTTGGAGTTCATCTCTCAGGTTCCTCCTGCGTATATGGCCGCTGCATCACAGTATTGGATCACTCGTGGTAGCACTCCTCCCGGCCTCACTCCTGGCGGCCTTACTCCTGCTGGCCTCACTCCCGCTGGCCTCACTCCCACCGGTGTCACTCCCGCCAGTGTCACTCTTGCCGGTTTCACTCCTGAGGGTGGTGCTACTCCCGTAGGAGGTATGTCTCCTAGCTTTGTGACTCCACCACGACCATCTTTGCAACCATCTCCTACTGGGTCTACTAGTAGACATGTGCGTTCGACACCTCAGCGCGATACAGGGTCTGGCCCGTCTCGTAGATCGAGGTCACATTCTGGAGCAGGAGGTTCTAGGAGTGGATCTATAGGTAGGTCTGGAGGTGGAGGAGGCGGTTGTTGTGGAGGCAGTGCGACGGACCTTGTGTCGCCCACTTCTACTCTTAGGACGATTACCTCAGATATAGGTATGCCACGCAGTATACCACGTACACCTTGGGGTGCTCATGACCATGATGACTCCAAGGTGTATAGTATCCGAGATGGAGCTCTGATGATGGATGCGGCTGGCAAAGCAATGCGTGCACGCATATGACAGCTTTGCTCCATCCAGTTTGGACACTCCATCATGCTGAAATGGAGTGAACAGGATAAAGATCAGAAGAATTATATCACACAGACGATTTACCAGGAGTTCCGACCAGCCGATGGACAGTTGATTGTCAGTTTAGAGTGGATTCTACACACCGCACGTGAGGTCATGTCACATCGACGATCCGAGGCTCGTGATGCATTCAGAGAAGGCTTACCAAAGCCTGTGTGGTTAGATGCTGAGGAGTGGGACATGATTCGTGATGAGCAGCAGCAGACTCCTGATCGATATCGCCAGCAGCGAAATGCCGTAGCCACACATCTAGACACGATTGGACCGTCACATTTGGGCAGCGGCGGATATGACACGATGCGTCATGAGTTTGTAAGTACCATTTCATTTATTGAATTTATTTGTGTTAAATTTCTCATATATAATATTTCTCTAATCTTTTTATATTTGTTTCAGGAGCTGTCAATGGGTCGTACTCCAACACGAACGGAGGAGTCTTATGGATATAGTCATGGGTTGACTGCACTATTGCAGGACTTGGAGGGACGCGGTGCGGTAGTTTCATGGGAGCGTTTGCGATGAGGTAATTTATTTATAAACTTGGTTTTTACTTGTTTGTAATTTTCATGTGAATTTATCTCATTCCATTAATGTTCTTTGTTGCAGGACTATTGATATGGACCGTTCTTTGCATGTGTATGGCAGTGGAAGACCAATATTTTGTATTTGATTTCCATATGGCAATACATTGCTTTGCCACATTTTGTAAAAGCGTCATATATGACAGTGGTTTGCCACACTCTTGTACATGCTTCATTATTGAAATATATAACTTCTTTTGTACATGGTTCATTGTTCATTCTGATTATCGATCTCTTTTGTGTACAATAATACTCTGTTTCATGAAATCATATTTTGGTTGTCATTAGAGTACACATCACATGTACTCGGTTTTTTTTGGGCAGAGTGTATTGTCTTTTGTTCAGCAACATCATGGTAATGTTGCTGTAGCAAAAGACAAAACACTCTGCCAAAAATTTTTTTTGCAGGTATGGTCGTCGGTATACGCGACGGTACTCCCAGTAGTGTCATCGGAATAACCGTCGGTACACCCAGGAGGTGATGCAGCATAAGCCGATTACCGACGCATATACCGACGTTTATACCGATGCATATGCCGACACTTTTATCGATGCATATACCGACGTTTATACCGACGCCTATATCGACTCTTTGGTACCGACGCGCAAACCGACCTTTACACCGGCATCACGGCAAATAAAGCCATGTTCATTTTCCTCGGTAAAACCTCGGTATACCATCGATCTGTTGTAGTGGCTCTAGAGCTCGTAGGAGACCAAAAGATGAAGTTCACACAATGACGTGCCACAACATCAAAACAATGGAAGGAAGTTGGCTACCACAAGAGTTTTGCAAAGGTGCATGGGTGTACATGCAGCCATCTGGACTTGGTCCTCATCGTGTTCGAGATCGTGGAAATTTGGATCTTCATTGGAAAGGTAAGCTCTTAGGCTTCAAGCAGCAAACACATGGTGGGATGGTTGCTATTGTACAACATGTCTTCACAGTTTCAACCATGAAGTTAGAAAACTCCAATAGAATTAGATATCCAATCCATTGTGAGTATTTCTATTTTTTCAATGCTTCATGATGTTAAATGTCTTAATTACTCATCTCATATGTTTTTCATTGCTACAGTCATATTTCCTTCTAGTTTAGTGGAAGAGCAACCACTTCATAGTCTTACAGGAACTTTCAAAGCATTACATGCAGACATTGGGGCATTAGTGTTTCCAGATGTACCTCCTGCTAAACTTATTCGTGAAAGGATCTTCTTTTACACTCACAAGTACATTGTTCCTTCCACAGATGGTGAATATGGAAGGTTGGAGATTATCAAAGTTGACTCTCTTCTTAGTTTAGAGTGGCCAAAACCTGATTTTTGGTCCATATCATCTTTCAAGCGTAAGACGGTGATGGACATACATAACTCTTTGAAATTCACACGAGTGTCTAGATCAATAGGTCTTCATTGGACTCTACCAATCCATTGCTTTGTTTTCATATTTCAAGGCATTCCTTTTGTAGAAACTCCTACAATGTTCCTATGTAAAGATATTACATACGAAGCAGTAGAAGGATTGTTAGGGGAAAACTGGGGTTATGTAGAAGGATTGTCAAAAGGGGATAGATATCGTTGTAGAATTGGTGACACAGGTATAGGGTTTCGCTATTTAAAACATCGCACCTCATTGTACATCATATTTTATTATGATTGTTGGATGTGTAAATTAGGAGAGTGGATACCTTTGCAAAGCTCGGAGGGATCTTTAGCTTCATTTGAAATTAATGTGAAGTTACCAAACAATGATATGGAGGTGGTTTTAGTTAATCAACATTGGAACTTGGCCAACTTGAGAGAGCACTTACTTATCATGGGATATGATGATCTTCATGATTTCAAATTTCGAATACGAGGGAACAAGGTAAGAGTTGTATTCCATATATACATATAGATATATATATTTCTTATTCTATCACTATTGTTCATGATTTGAAAATGTTTTTACTCTTTTATGAATTGTCCACAGATTGGAAAGAGATTGGAAGACAAAATCAAGGTTCTTGCAGATTGGAGCATGGATGGAACTGAAATTTCATTGTCATAACTCTTTTTTGTAAAGATACTATGAAACCTGTAAACAAAACTATTTTTGCAATGAAAAATTTTCACATTTGCTTCAAGGATATTTTGGCCACATTCTACTTGTATCTGTACATTCTCAAGGTTTTTCTTGAAAGAGCATTCTTATTGTTTATTTTCTTTGATGTGATCTCAAATGTCAAAGTTTTTCTTTCCAAGACTCTTTATGTTTTAATTTAAGGAAAAGTCACTTCTATGAAAAAGTGGGACCCATCACTTAAAAATTCTAGAAAAGTTATAAATAGGACTCCTCTCTCCTCATTTCTCACTTTTGCAACTACATTGAGTGTTAGAGCAGTCTGCATTTGCAAGCTATGGCTTCCACCTCTGTACCTACTAAGAGTGCACGCCACAAGTTTCTAGAATTTTTGGAGGATTCAGATTATAAAGGTCAACATGACCTATATGATCTTCTCTCCAAGGTTCCTGACCTCCATGGAACTGTGCAAATGAATGCCGATGCTTTGGAGGAGCTACTTCAATATATGCAAGTTCATATATTGTGTTTCTCCATCGAAATACCACCATATGATGGAACTTGGGTTCCATGTGACCTTCTCACCTACATTCACAAAGGTGATGAGGCATTTGCAAAACGATTGAAACGGTTCCAGGTAATTACAGAGGAAGCAGGGCACCTTCTTGATGAAACTGTGCCACTTATAAGGAAATTGAATAGGAAACACAAGATGGGTGCAAAATATCTTTCATTCATTGCTGCCACAATTTTCTTTGTGAATGAGGAACCAGAACCAATTCCTCATGAGATCCCTCATCTTCTTACAGGTGGTTTTGTCGAGGATAAAAAGGAACCACCTCAAGAACCCTTGAATCTCCTATTAGAGAGAGAAGCTATTGAGAAAACTTATCCTCTTGGTGTGGATGATAAGTTGAAAGAAGTGCCTAAGCCATCCACCTCTTCGGAGCCAGAAGCAACTATTCCAGAGGTGGAGATTGAAACTTTTTCAGTGGTTCTTGTCGAGGGACAAGAATATTTGTTTTTACATGATGTAGAGAAGGCATTTGGGCTACGACTGGATGAATGCCTAAGTTTGTTTTGTACTTTGTCAGAGTGTCCTTTGGATAGTACCTCTGACTTGTTGGAGAAAAAGTGTTTGCCATTTGGTGACTCAGTGGCCGACACAATAAAATTGGTTTGCAATGATATACTCAGAAGTGAACATGAACATATCACAGAAGAACAGTTTAGTAATGCACAAGAAAGGATATTGGAATCAAAAGTTCCCGCCTCATCAGTAATCGAGCAGAGTGGGATGTCCCACTCCAGCATTAATTTACAACTTCAAGAGAGAGGAGAAGAAGAAGATAGAGTTCAAGATGTAAGTATCTTCAATTCATGTCATTCATTCTTACAAACTGTTGGGAGTGATGGTTGGATGCACACAAGAGATTGAGTTGAAGCTGCTAGACCTGCTTTGCTTCAGCCCTCCTTTTCTTCAGATATGCTTAGTACACTTGCTTAGCTTCCAAATGGTACCAAGAAAGCATATATGTACTTTGCAAATGATATGTGTAATGATCAAATCAAAACAGACTGCTTGAGACTTCAAGAAATCAAGAAAACTTGCTATTTTTGTAATGACACCTGCTCAGTCTTTCACTCAGTGTGACCAGCACACTAACAATTGATCAAATTCCTTCTGGACATATTAAATTAGCTTAACAAGCTACCATTTGCAAGTGGAATGAGAAGAAATGACAAACTATACTCTGAGAAATGAATTTAGCAAAATTATATGTACCCCCGACTTTTTAGGAACACTACAGCAGAATACCCGAGTCCACTTCGAGCGCAATTTCTCTGTAATGGCTGAATCAATTGACTTCAAACTTTGTAGGTGTATAGAAGACTTTGAGTTGAATCCAATGTGCTTTGAATCATTTGATTTGGTTCAGTAGATCCTGAGATATGCTCCTTTGAAGTTGACAGACTTGGAGTAGATGACTCAGAGACAACAGAGATAGTGAATGTAAATATTTCTATTAGTTCACATGAATGTACAATCTCATTGGCTTGATAGATGTAGCCTAATGAGTTGGATATGTGTAGGCTATAGTGTAGCACTCACACACTCAATGATCAAGAGTATTAGCCTCGGGAAAAATGAAGGACACGTCACGACTTTTCAAGTACAACTTATATATGAAATGAGTGAGATTTTGAATTCAAATTTGAATTCTTGGCTCCCTTCAATCACTCCTCTAAAAGTAGGGAGATATTCTCTCCAATTACACCATCCAAATTCCATGACTAATCAAGTAGGTATGTGATACAAGTAAATGCCAAGTCATATAGACTTTTACAATGAGTAAAAGGTAATAACACATAAGACTAAGTTCCTATGGTTCTTGCTTCTCATAGAGATATCATTCAAGGTTTCCAAGCCAAAGGTGAAGGCTTGAAATGCACCAACAGCTCCCCCTCAAGCCAAACACTTTGGCTTAAGTCTTCATCTTCAATCTTCAATTACTTCCTGCAATCCAGTCATGGATTTGAATTTGCATAGCTTGTTTCCATCCAATGCTTTAGTGAGTAAATCTGCACATTGCATATTAGTAGACACATATGTCAATTGAATCTCTTTGCTTAGTAACTTCTCCCTCACATAGTGGTAATGAACCTCTATGTGTTTGGTTCTGGCATGATATATTGGATTAGCTGCAAGGTGAAGAGAGCTAGTGTTATCTCCAAATATGATTGGAGGTCTAGTGTATAGACCTAATTCTGTATACAAGAGCTTCAACCAGATAGCTTCTTGAGTGGCATTGGCTAGCCCTCTATACTCTGCTTCAGTGGATGACAATGCCACTGTAGGTTGCTTCTTGGCTGACCAAGAAATAGGTTTATCTCCTGAAAAACAAATGTAACCTGATGTGCTCCTCCTATCATCCTTGCATCCAGCCCAATCTGCATCTGAGTATACTTTGATGTCAATATCTGATGTATAAGGAAAGTACAAACCATGGCTTTGAGTTCCTTTGAGGTACTTCAAGATTTTCTTTGCTGCCTCTAGGTGAGGTATCCTTGGTTTGTGCATGAATTGACTAAGCACACTAACTCCATATGCTATGTCAATTCTTGTCAAGGTAGCATAATTCAAACTACCTACCATGCTTTGATATCCTGTAATGTCTTGTATTTCATTCCCTTCATGAGCACTTAGCTTTAGGTTGACCTCCATTGGAGTAGTTGAGACTTTAGCATCCTGCAAGCCAAACTTCTTGACCATATCCTGTACATACTTCTTTTGAGTGATATATATACCTGAGTTGGTGTAGACTAACTCAAGACCTAAGAAGTACTTCAATAATCCAAGATCATTGATCTTGAATTCCATCATCATCTGTCCTTTGATGTGTCTAATACCATTGACATCATTGCCTGTAATGATGATGTCATCAACATAAACACACAAGTAGATTACCTCTGTACTACTTCTCTTTATGAACAGAGAAGTATCAGCTTTGCTCATCACAAATCCTTGGTCTTGGAGATAGGTTGTCAACCTGTAATTCCATGCTCTAGGTGCCTGCTTCAAACCATATAGAGCCTTCTTCAATTTACAAACATAATTTACCTTCTTGGGATCTTCATAGCCAGGTGGTTGTGACATGTAGACTTCTTCAGATATCCATCCATTCAAGAAAGCATTCTTGACATCTAATTGGTACATGTTCCAATTCTTGGATGCAGCTACACTCACCAATATTCTGATAGTTGGCATCTTAGCCACAGGAGAAAATGTCTCCTCATAATCAATGCCTTGGGTTTGTGCAAAACCCTTGGCTACCAACCTAGCTTTGTACCTGTTGATTGTTCCATCTGCATTTCTCTTTAGCTTGTAGATCCATCTGGATCCTATCACCTTCATAGAGTCCTTCTTGGGTACCAAGTCCCAAGTATCACTCTCCTTGAGAGCTTCCATTTCTTCATCCATAGCTCCTTTCCATTCTGGTTTGGTGATTGCTTCTTCATAGGTATCTGGTTCTTCATTCAACAAATCCTTTGCAAGATATACAGAATGCTTGGTTACAAGAGAAGTATCATACCCATATCTGATAGGCTTCTTACTTTCTCTCTGAGATCTCCTCATTGCTTGAGTTGAGGATTCTGGTATATCCTCTAGCTTCTTCATCTTCATCTTTCCTTTGGACTTCCATGCCTTGAATTCCTCAAGGTTTATTGTATCATCATCATCTGAGCTTGATTCATCTTTCTGGATTGGTTCCTCCTTGGTGAGCTTTGGGAAATCTTCTTCCATATCATAGGGTAGACTAACTTTCCTGCATTCATTCTCATACCATGAGTCATTCTCATCAAAGATGACATCTCTGCTTACCTTGAAGCCTTTGTTTGTTGGGTTGTAGAATCTGTATCCCTTTTGGTTCAAATCATAACCAATAAAGATACATTTTTCAGCTTTAGGGTCTAGCTTTCCCCTTACCTGTGAGGGAATATGCACATATGCTACACAACCAAAAATTTTGCAATGATCGAGTGAAGGTCTCTTACCATGCCAAGCTTCATATGGTGTCATGCCATCAAGTGATTTGGATGGCAACCTGTTTATGAGATAGGTGGCAGTGGATACACCTTCTGCCCAAAGATAATTTGGCAATTTCTTTTCATTAAGCATAGACCTAGCTGTTTCTACTATGAGTCTATTCCTTCTTTCAACTACCCCATTTTGTTCAGGTGAGTACCTTGTAGTTATCTCCCTTTTGATGCCTCTTTCCTGCAAGAAATCTTCAAACTCATTGGAGAAGTACTCTCCTCCTCCATCTGACCTTAGCCTTTTCAAGCTTCTTCCTGTTTGGTTTTCAACAAGTGCAAGATACCTCTTGAAACAATTAAACACTTCATCTTTATGCTTCATAAAGTATAAGATGGTCCATCTGCTATAATCATCAATGAAGGACACATAATACCTTGAACCTGAGATGGAAGGATCCTTGGGTCCCCAAACATCTGTGTGTACCAAGTCTAGGTAGTCTTCATGCATGAAACCTTTCCTTGAATAGGGCAACCTGTGAGATTTACCAAACTGACATGCTCCACACTTGTAAATCATGTGTTGCTTGGATACATTAGGTATCCCAAGCACACATTGATCCCTGCACATTTGCTTTAGGGTTCTTTCACCTATGTGACCTAACCTCTTGTGCCATATCTCTAATTCTGAAAGTGTTTGATCCTTGTAATTATATAAAGCAATGTTCTTGGTGTCCTCTAGCTCAAAAGTAAACAATCTACCTGATTTCTCCCCTTTTGCAATTCTTTTGAAACCATGTCTTGGATCCTCCACATATGCTCCATGTTGAGTGAATCTGACCTGCAAACCTTTCTCCACAATCTGACCAACACTCATTAGATTCTTGGTGATGGTTGGTACATAGAGTACCCTGCTCAATAGGTTCTGGTTACCATCACATGTCTTCACATTTCCAATCTTTACAACAGAGTGTTTAGTATCATCACCTGTTTGTACCTGATGTTTGCCCTTGGGTTCTTCCAAATCAGAGAGTAGTGCCACATTGCCAGCTACATGGTTAGAACATCTTGAGTCAATATAAAATAAATGATCATCATTTGTACCTACCTTGGAGGTCATATTCATGATCAGTAGGGAGTCATCTTGCTCCTCTGTGTAGTTGTTGTAGTCTCTTCTATTTCTGAATCCACCTTGGTAATTACCATTGTGGTTGTGGTTGTAATTGTTGTTGTATTGATTGTTGTATCCATTGTAGCCTTGGTGTTGGTTGAACCTGCCTCTCCCTTGAGAGTATCCACCTCTTGAGTAGCCTCTTCCTCTCTGATTCTTGTAGTTCTTGTAGCATTCATCTGTCGTATGATTGGACAATCCACAAATGTTGCATGGTGATGAGTTGTAGGGTCTCCCCCTACCTGACTTACTTCCTCTGCCTCTTCCTCTTGAGGATCTACCTCTCTCTGCATAGTTTGCTTGGGAGGTAGAACCTTCTTCATCAACCTTCTTACTTTTACCTTTATCTTTAACTTTCTTATCAGTATATAGAGCAGAGGGGTTGTTACCTTTTGATTGATCTCCTGCCTTTGTAAACTTTGCTTCATGTGTGAATAGTTGGCCCATGAGTGTTGTGAGATCTGGGGTATGCATGTCCATATAGAGGTCCATTGCAGTGGTGAAGCTTTCCCACTTATCATCTGCCTTGAGTCCATTTGTTACTTGTCTGACTATTTGTTCCTCTTCAATCTCCTCTCCAATGCTTGCTAATTGGTCTGCCACATCTTTAATCTTAGTCACATACTCTGAGACTGATTGCTTGGGCTGCTTCCTAAGGGTTGTGAATTCAATCCACAGTTGATTCTTCCTGGCCCTTGTGTTGGAAGAGAAATATGTTGACAGAGTTTCCCAAGTCTCTTGGGAAGTCTTACAGTTCCTTACATGAGGTAAAAGGAAATCAGATATAGAGTTAAGAAGGTAAGACCTTGCCAAAGCATCCTTTGCACACCATTGGTTGAGTCTCTCTTGTTCATCCTTGGTGGGTAGTCCTCTAGCTTTGAATGAGGGCAATTCCTCATCTCCTGATATGTATCCAAATAAGCTCCTTCCTTGTAGATAGGTCTTCATTCTCAATGACCAAGCTTGGTAATTGTTCCTGTCCAATTTGTCAATGAATGAAGGAAAACCATCTCCCATGTTTACCTTATTTGCTCTGATACCACTGTTGGGAGTGATGGTTGGATGCACACAAGAGATTGAGTTGAAGCTGCTAGACCTGCTTTGCTTCAGCCCTCCTTTTCTTCAGATATGCTTAGTACACTTGCTTAGCTTCCAAATGGTACCAAGAAAGCATATATGTACTTTGCAAATGATATGTGTAATGATCAAATCAAAACAGACTGCTTGAGACTTCAAGAAATCAAGAAAACTTGCTATTTTTGTAATGACACCTGCTCAGTCTTTCACTCAGTGTGACCAGCACACTAACAATTGATCAAATTCCTTCTGGACATGTTACATTAGCTTAACAAGCTACCATTTGCAAGTGGAATGAGAAGAAATGACAAACTATACTCTGAGAAATGAATTTAGCAAAATTATATGTACCCCCGACTTTTTAGGAACACTGCAGCAGAATACCAGAGTCCACTTCGAGCGCAATTTCTCTGTAATGGCTGAATCAATTGACTTCAAACTTTGTAGGTGTATAGAAGACTTTGAGCTGAATCCAATGTGCTTTGAATCACTTGATTTGGTTCAGTAGATCCTGAGATATGCTCCTTTGAAGTTGACAGACGTGGAGTAGATGACTCAGAGACAACAGAGATAGTGAATGTAAATATTTCTATTAGTTCACATGAATGTACAATCTCATTGGCTTGATAGATGTATCCTAATGAGTTGGAGATGTGTAGGCTATAGTGTAGCACTCACACACTCAATGATCAAGAGTATTAGCCTCGGGAAAAATGAAGGACACGCCGCGACTTTTCAAGTACAACTTATATATGAAATGAGTGAGATTTTGAATTCAAATTTGAATTCTTGGCTCCCTTCAATCACTCCTCTAAAAGTAGGGAGATATTCTCTCCAATTACACCATCCAAATTCCACGACTAATCAAGTAGGTATGTGATACAAGTAAATGCCAAGTCATATAGACTTTTACAATGAGTAAAAGGTAATAACACATAAGACTAAGTTCCTATGGTTCTTGCTTCTCATAGAGATATCATTCAAGGTTTCCAAGCGAAAGGTGAAGGCTTGAAATGCACCAACACAAACACATGCAGCTACTAATCATAAAACTTTGTGCAGGAGGTGATTGAAGTCGACAAGTTTGCAGCAAGGAGTGGAGGTGATCGAGTGGCTCGTGGAGGTGGCTCATCCCTTGCAAACTACATTGGGAAACTTCCCAAAGACCATTTTGTAATTATCCATAAAGAGTTCAGTCCTGAGGGCCACTTCATGACATGGTGTCTAAAGGCCTTAAGTAAATTGCTTTGTTTATCAACCGTTACACAGGGGAGTAATTGTATCTTTTTAGTTAAGAAATCCCTTGTAACTACAGCCTTAGGTTCCAACTTCCGTGGAAAGGTCTTAGGTCAAATAGGTATATCTCTAGGTCTAGGAGTTAGAAATGTTGATGAAATAGCAAACTCAATTTTGACTTACACCCTACCCATGGCTTTGGAGCGTCGAAAGAGAGTCATTGAGAAACTCAAAGCCAATTGATGTAAACAATTGAATTAATATCAAATTTTCACTTTGCTTTATTTACAATTGTCTCAAGTATTTCTTTTTGAGTATATTATCTAAAATTCTTTTGGACCTGCATGTGATGTATTGATGTCATGTAGGGCATTGGGAGGATCTTTAGTTTCATTCTTTTGGACCTTCTTTCTCTCATTTAAGGTCATGTAGGGCTTTGTGAGGCCAAATAAGGCCCTGCCACAGAAACGCGGGAGAAGGCCTTGCAAAACGTTTGCAGGGCCTTCTCCCGCGTTTCTATGGCAGGGCTTTATTTGGCCTCACAAAGCCCTACATGACCTTAAATGAGAGAAAGAAGGTCCAAAAGAATGAAACTAAAGAACCTTACATGCCCTAGGTGACCTTACATGAGACTGAAACTTCACTAGATGGATATTTTCAAGAATGCAAAATATCTAAGTTTCAAAATGCTCTGCTCATATGTTTCAAAGGTATAGGGAGGTCAAAATTTGTTCATATTAACTACCCATGAACTAGCTTTACTACTCATGATCCTTCTTTCATATTTCAAAGGTCTTGTAGGGCATTGGGAGGCCAAATAAAGCCCTACCACAGAAACGCGGGAGAAGGCCCTGCAAACATTTTGCAGGGCCTTCTCCCGCGTTTCTGTGGCAGGGCCTTATTTGGCCTCCCAATGCCCTAGAAGACCTACATGACCTTAAATGAGAAAGAAATTTCAGTACATGGATATTATCACTAGATCAAAATGACAAGATAAGAAAACAATCACTGATATATGAGAGATTATCACAAGAAAACACATGGAAATGTAAAATGACTGCTCATGTTTCATTCGAAATAATGAGATTATAAATGGAATAGAGGAAAAGTGCTAATGTTTCATTGAAAATGGCAATATTTACAAAAAATCTCTTGTCCGTAGAGATCAGTTACAAAACTTAGCTACGATCACCCCCAATTCTCCTAGCTAACTGTATGTCCTTTGGTTGTATAGTGACTCGCTTAGCATGGATGGCACACAAGTTGGAATCCTCTAGCATTGATATAAAAAATGCTTCAGCTGCCTCTTGTAAAGCTTCTAAAGCTAGACCTTGGATCCTTAACCCTGCACAATACCTTTGTAACTCTTCTTTGACCACCCTTGCAAAGGGTCTTCTAGGTATGAGAAGCTCAGCTGTCTTTTGATAGTGCCTTATCTCTGCAAATGCCTTCGTATATCTTCTTCTTCATTGTGGTGCTCTAGCTTGTGGTGGTGGTGGTCTTCGTTGGACATTTTCTTGTGGTCTTGGTTGGGGTGGTCTACGACGAGGTTGAAAGACTTTCTTCTTCCGTTGCACGCGTCTTGAGCTTTCTCCTTGTTCAGGATGTTGTTGCTGGCTTTGCTCCCTCTCTTGATCATTGGGTATGACCCCCTGATTTGATGGTAGTGTCTTTCCCGCTACAGTAACCCTATGATTTGTAGGTATTTCTGCGTTACCCCATGGTGGCAATGTTTGACTCTCATCACTTGATTGTGAACGTTGTTGAGACACATCCTCATGCGATTCATCAAAATCATCATCAGAAACTACCTGTCTATGAGCACGCTCCTTCACCCTTGTCTTTGTTGGTCTCTTTGGTGATGGAGGCTCATCATATGATGATGGTGGTGATTGGGGTTGATTTACGGCCTCTTCCTTGGATTGCCCATGTTCCACTTGTTCATGCAACTGTTCACTCCCAGAGGTATGGCCACCACCTATTTCGCGATGGGATGCAGAGCGCGAGACACTACGTCGCCTTTTGTGGTGATTCATCCATGGTGGCTTCTGAGTGCCTTGCACATAGGTAGGAAAGTTAATGGGATCCTTCCTTGCAGTTTGCTTTGTTTGTGCCATCCTCTATAGTGCTAGAATGTTGAAATGAGACAATGAGTCTCCTTTTATAATGTTTCACTTAAAAAGGTTTTGTTCACATCTGAATGGACAAAAAATAGTTTAAAAATTAAAAATTACCTTAAAAAATTGCAAACAAGAGATTAGTGTGTAGCAAACCTTATGAATTATTCAGAAAATGCCATGAATGTATTAAATGACTTCACTTCCATGATGAACCCTGTCGTGTTCTTGTAGCCCGCCATTGAGCATGACGTAAAGGTCCCAATGATGACTTCCATTTTTCACTAGCTAAGTTGTGTTGATTAAATCTTGCAAGTTTTGCAACTTTCGACTCCTTGGCTCGTTCCATTGCATATGTCCTTGAAAATGCAGTACGATAAAACCAATTAAACATCTCTTCCATATAGTTTGATTGCATTGCACCACCACCATGTCGTGTGTTCTTGAAGTAAACACCTCTAGCCTTGTAATGTGACTTCTCCATTCCTTGTGTACAAAAAATCTCCAATGAACCATATCGATGCATAAAAAATGCTCCATGTGCAAATAAAATATGCTGAAATGATATAAGTACATATAACACAATCTTATCAACAAGAAAATTGAAAAAATAAGAAAACTTACAATGTAATGTGTAATATTGCTCTCTCCCCAAGATAGGATGAAACACGTTGCAAACTCCATTAATGTATCTTGAAACAACTGACGGTCATTTTTGTTGGAGCTATGAAGACTCATTAAGCCTACCAACTTATCTAAGCATGACCAAACCTTCTTTCGTCTATTACTAAGGTCAATTTGAGAATCATTATCAGTGGTGATCATGCACAAGTCTTTCCATAGCTCTCTGCATTCATTTTTCTTAGGGCTTACACCTCTTCTGAAAAATTTTCTTGCCTTCTTCCTTGTCATTGACACTTGTTGCAAACTATTTTGCGATTCACCAGGTTTTTTGACAACTAGAGTTACATTACCACCATGACAACCAATCAAATTAAGCAACTCTTCCAATTTTTTGATTGCTTGTATAGATTTATCAATTGGCTTCATGGAAAATGCATATTCTATGTGGAGCTTCAATAATCTATCAAATATTCTCATGAAAGCATGCAATGTGCAAAAGTGAACATTAACTAATGGAAATGGAATAATGGGATTCCAATCTTTATCTAATGTGTCACGGTTAGGTATTTCTAACATTGGACACCTTAACAAAGGTCTATCCCATTCAAGAAACTATGCGAGGTTGAGGGACATCAATTCAAGGGCACCTAGGGGTTCAAGGGACTGATCACCGAGGCTAGAGGGATACAAGAGTAGATCATTGAGGACAATGATCGACCAAGGGGGGAAGAATGTAACATAATCCTGGTAGGAGATGGTTGAACCACACCCTAAGAGAGAGGATTAGGAAGTAATCCTCAACCATGGCTTTTGGGGCAAGTGGTTAGCCCATCACATTCCTAACCAAGAGGTTGTGAGTTCAATTCCTTACATTAATGCAAGAGAACAAGGATTACGACCACCACATACTAGAGAGATGACTCTCCTCCCAACCAAATGCCTCTATATATAGCTCTCTCCAGGGGACTGCCTTCTTGGGCAGATGGATACTAACCATCCAAGTGTCAGCCATGTAACTACATGTGCGCCAAGTGTCCCAGTTAACTCGAGTTAACTCAAGTGGATGCTTCTAGAAGGCTCTAGAGCTCTTTGGGCAAAACACTCTCCCCATGTACCCCATGGGGGTTGAACCCAAGACCTCCTCCTTCACATCCTTGAGACTTAACCACTAAGCTAAGTGGATCACTTGTTCACAAGAGTACAAGACCTCCTAGTAAGTCTAAACTCGAGATCTTTGGTCATACACACGGATGACCAAACGGTATCCAATTTCAGATCTGTCTGAACCGGCCAGACCCTTGGATCATAGACTTACTTTATTACATTCTTCCCCCCTTGGAAAAGATTTTCGTCCTCGAAAATAGAGCTATATACATACTGTAGGCAACCCCCGAGCCTCATGTTCTAAAACTGGAAGAACATGGTCATGTTCTAGAACTGGAAGAACATGTCTCATCTCTGTGGTGGCATCCTTGCCCAAATGATTCAAAACACTATCCAGGTTTGCACTTTGATGAATGGGACAAAGTACAAACTAGTGAAGAATAATGAGGGTGGATCTAATGACATCCCTGGCTAATTCACAGTTTCTGGATGTGCGATCTAGGCACAAACATGTGAACTAGGTGGATTCAAATTACTTGTCCATTTCTAGGCATAACTGGTGCATGGGCTTAGTAACGAAGGTGGGATTCTTATCCCTTGCAAGACTATGAGAACTCTTGATTCACTTGAATTTGTTTTGGAGAACTTGAAGTTTGGTTGTCCCATACATCTAACTTTAGATGTCTGTACAATGGTTTACTTTTATCTAACAGTTACTTGATTTTTTCACCCGACTAGAGGACTACTTTGTCCCAATGAGTTGAAAAAATCCCATGTAAACTGTAGGAGAAAGTTTACCATTTCGGTGGAATCAACCATACTAACTTCACCAATTCAAATTCAAAATGAAAATTGTCCAACTTAGGACACTTTTCTCAAAGACTTTTAACTGAAAGTTCTTGGGAATTGTCAATCTGATGAGCAATTCCTAACTTCCCTATTCTAGAGTATATTGGACTCATTTATGCTATAACTTGAAGCAAACTCAAATGAATAAGTCCACTTAGACTTATTAATTTTTGAAGATTGAAAAGGTTCTTGTACATAACATCTATCTAGGATGTTCAAGTTAGTTATTTTATTCTAACCGGCTAACCCTGGTCTTTTGCAAAAGGAATCAGATACTATATCTGAGTCAATTTCAAAAGATTTGGAAAGCGGAAAGAAATAACTAAGACTCTGTACAACCAATTCAAACTTCGAATATACATAAACTTGCTATGAGTCAAAGTCTAGTTGACTCAGGACTTTAACTTTTCAAAGATCTATTTCAACAGGATATTGAAGCATTGTCTTTATCTTTCAGAGAAATAAGCTGGATTCTCAAAAAGATACAAAGAAAACCAAAAACATCATCCAACCACAAGATACTAGTGTGGTAACCAACATCAGTGTGTCGACCCACTGAGGTTCTGTCGATGAGTTTTAAATATTCAAATAATGCTTCACTTGAGACTAAGTTCAGGTCTCATTCAATCTTTTTGACTCCTAATCGTGAATGCAATTCTTGTGCATTTCTTTGAGTCAAAAGAGTGAATTTTTTCAAGTTACACTAGGAACTGGATGCTTTGACTTAGTCAATTAAATCTTTAGTTGAAAAGATCAACTCAAAATCAAAGTCCAACTTCTTTCAGAAATTTATCAAATATTTCTGATCAATAACACTTAAACTTGAAGTGTTCTATGAAGATCTTGGAAGTTACTTACTTCATATCTTCAGTTTCCTTAATCTTGAAGTTACCTTGAAGTATCGTAAGATACTACTTTCACATCCTTGAGACTTAACCACTAAGCTAAGTGGATCACTTGTTCACAAGAGTACAAGACCTCCTAGTAAGTCTAAACTCGAGATCTTTGGTCATACACACGGATGACCAAACGGTATCCGATTTCAGATCTGTCTGAACCGGCCAGACCCTTGGATCATAGACTTACTTTATTACACTAGTAAGCCTTAAAAAAAGCCTACTCCAACCTACTAAAAAGTGCCCTATTAAATGCACTTTGTCCCCTTAGACAACAATAGAATTAGGCTTAATCCCTAAAAATTAGGAATCCTTACAAGGCCCATGCAGGGTTCACCTTTTTTCCTAATGTCGGGGGTTTTCTGAGAGATAGATTGTAATGGAAGATCATTCATAGATACATATCTTTCTATGGCTATGAGCAGAATCAGGCCAATCTGCCACATTGTTTAGATCTTCTCTAATAGTGAACACATGCTTTTATAGAAGGAATTGAGTAGATTCTCATTGTGTGAAGAAATCTAAATGATTTCATAACTGTATGAATGACAATTACAAATGATGAATTTTCTGGCATAGATTTCCTTGATCTCAGAGTGTACTGTAAAGTTTTTGGTGAATGATAGTTGATTTGAAAGCTATCATCCGTAAACTACAATTGACTAAAAGATCTTTGCAAAAGGGGACATTTGCTCTGAGAAATAAGCTTAAGAGTGAAGGCATGTCCAATTGATGAAGGTAAATTTAAGATTTCAATCATAGTGTAATTCCTAAAGGGATTTCAAGTTACTTACAAGAAATTACTTGAAAGTTTTGCTATGTAAGAACTTTTATTAATCATTGAGCACAAGAATCTCTACGATTCAGGACAAATTAGAAATGAATTGAAGCTAGAAGAAAAGGTGCAAGTACAAGAAAATTAAATGTTCATATTTACTATCTAAATTGTCAAAGTTCTTGAAGTTTGAAGATTATCTGAGTTAATGATGATTGTAGAGGACTTCTAATATCACATTGGCTTAGTTCTTGTGATATTAATCCATACATGAACAGACAGAGCTAACAAAAGCTTCAATGTTGTTGGGATATCAAAATAAACACATGGTGTGTTTCACACTTATGTTCAACATGCTTTTTGGATATGTATATATGCTCCAAAGAGACTTATGTAGGATTTATGTAGGAGTGATGGCATGCTTACCTTTCCTAATCACTCATTATTTGTTACTAGAGTTTCTTTGTGTGATCTTCTTCATGTAAATGCTAATTTGCTATGCTATATTAGGTTATTCCTATTCATCACTTCTTCTAGAATAATAATAAGAATAATAATGATAATAATAATAGTAGTAGTAATATTAATCATAATAAAATGGTTCTCAACCCATCTCCATGTGCAACCTCCTTGTATGTGATTTTGTGTTTCCAAAAAGGCTCTATGTCTCTTCTCTTATCTCCTTCTTCAAAAATTTTATGATGGAAAATATTTAAAAGTTCTTAAATAATTTGAAGATGGAAAACTCTCTCTTTTTATAACCTCTATTTTATATGTTCAACAAGTGAAAGAGTACACATTTATAAACATGAAAATCTGCATTTTTATCACACTTGTTTTCACCATAATTTAAAGTTAGAATGAAAAATTTGCAATAATTCATTATGAATTTCCAAAAGCAGTCAATGAAAATAAAAGTTTGAAGTAATTATTTACAGATATTGATCATTTTTTTTCATGCATGCTTAGGAGAATTAGACTTGGATTATGTTTTTATTTACCATTATGCACTAGTACCTCTTGCTTCTCCTCCTTTTTCGTTCTTGCTACAATTAAGTAGCATTGCTTTTGTTTCCTTAACGCTCTTCAAGGTTTTGGATCCACCCATCCCCAATTTGTATTCATGGGACCAGATCTCGCGTGCTTTCATTATTGGTTTAAGTTGATTTCGTAATTGTTTTGGCCTATCTTGTTGGCACTTTCTCAAAACAGTCAAAAGGTTTGTGTTCTAGTATTCCCTTATTGCTAATAGCTTCTCATGTGTAGGTGTGTGTCTGTATATACATATATATATATATATATATATATATATATATATATATATATATATATATATATATATATATATATATATATGTAAGCGTGTTCTTTACTTTTTTTTATATTTAAAAGAAGAGAGACCTACATCTTTCCAAGATTGAGATTAATATAAATCTATGAAGTAGCACACAAAACACCCAGAAGCTGCCCAGTATCCCACAAAGGCAGGATTAATAAAAAAAAAGCGAGGTTAATCAAGCAGCAGACTTCAGAAAGCTGGTAGCTGGCTTTAGGAGGATAGCAGAACTGCCCATTACTAGAAGAGCGATTTACCATGATCAACTTAAAAACTAGAATCGCCAAGCAGTTTGGATTTGTATGAAGTATTATATTTCAGGTAGTCCACATTATTCTATTTCATATCAACCACATATATCATATTGACCACATGATTAGACTTAATCATAGTAACGATTTTATTCAATCAATGTGGCTGTGATATATTGCAGAAATATTTCTGCATGCATTGCAAATTATTTAACCTAGTTGAAAGTTACTTCCAAAAAGAAGATACAGCTCGACATAAAAGGCATAACATGTTTCATGTCAACCGCATCATCAAATGCACGGATACATTGCAGATTATTCTTAAGCTACTTGCAATTTGCATGCAGAAAGAAGACACATCTCTATAGATTAGGCATATTATGCTTCATATCAACCGCATAAGTAAATTCAATAATAATGATGATTTGATCCAATCAATGTGGTTACGTTGTATTTCGTAAAATCTTTTGCATGCATTGCACATTTATATTCAGCTACTTGTGATTCATCTCAAAGAGGAAAAATGTACACCATCATAGTAGGTATATTACAGTTCAAATCAACCACACGATTAGATTGAACGATACTGACAGATCAACTCGAACTCCATTCATTTTGAGAGCGCAACAGCCCGTGCGTGTGTATAAGCAAGAACGTGATGAGAGATGCTGCTCCTTCGTCCACATCTGGTGGTATTTTATCCCGTTGTTATGCCGTTTACAAGCGTTTTCAATGATCTCTAGACAACAGATCTGGTGGAAGTGATAGCACTATCGGATCTTTTGGCAAGATTTGAACAGAAATAAACACGCAGAAAGAGCCAATCAATGTGGTTATATATTGTATTTCCTAAAATTTTATGCATGCATTGCACATTTATATTTAGCAGGTTGCAATTTATCTCAAAGAAGAAAAACGTTCAGCAAGTTGCACTTTATCTCAAAGAAGAAAAACATACACCATCGTAGTAGGCATATTATATATAGCTCATAGCATTCACACGATTAGATTCGACGACACTGACAGATCTCCTCGATCAAAGTGGTCACGAATGAAATGAATATCTCCATTCATCTTGAGTCAGCAACAGCGCATCTGTGTAAGCAACAAGGTGATGTGTGTGTCTATATATATATATATATATATATATATATATATATATATATATATATATATATAGAGAGAGAGAGAGAGAGAGAGAGAGAGAGAGAGAGAGAGAGAGAGAGAGAGAGAGAGAGAGAGAGAGAGAGAGAGAGAGAGAACCCTCTTTCGTCCACATCTAATGGTATTTTATCACGTTGTTATGCCGTATACAAGTTTTTATCACGAGACAACAGATCTGGTGGAAGTGATGGTATTATCGGCAAGATTTGAACAAGGCGAACACGGAGAAAGAGCTGCTCTGCTTATTCAATATGAGGACGTTCCGATCACTCAATCGTAATCGCCATTATGAAATTACAGAATAGTAATCAATTCTGTATCTGCTGAACCATTCTATACTTCTCTGTTTGCTTACACTAAGCGATAAGAAAGGCATTAACAAAGGCATGCGAGTATGTACTCTGATCAAGGAAGAACAGATAGCGTTATTCGCCATTGTTTTTTTATAATGGTTATAGTTAGCTTCAGAATTTCTGTAGTTCAACACCTGGACAGCACCGCCGCTCGCCAAAGCTTGTAAATTTGAAGATCTTTCAAAAAAATGGAGGTTGCCCCGCGAGTTACAGGAATAGCATCCCATGTACAAGACTAAAAGCTTGTGAGATTTTCCTTTCATGAGGGAAGTGCTTTGATCATCACTGCAAATATCTGACGCAGGGAGTAATGCCCTATGTCAAGGGGATACGGGGCTTCATGGGCTGAAATGCATGATTCCATGGACAAAGGTGTACCCTCCTTGCCCGGGCTGTGTCTTTTCTTCGCAAGGTGCACAGAGCTTATCGGGAAAACTATGGCGACTTCTCGGAGAGGCTGTCGTTCCCTGAAGGGTTAGGCCCAGATGGTGGCACTCGTATATGGCGGCTGGCTTTGTAGTTCCTGATCCAAATACTGTTCGGCGAAACATGGAAACCTCTCATGCGAACTCCATCCAGCGCAGAAGTGCCTTTCATGTCCACACCAGGCCCTTGTACAGAGGGACTGCAGTCAGGACATGGCTGAGATCCCGAAGCACGGGGCTCACTGTCTGTGGGGATATTGCTATGGCGGAAGTACATTTTGTGGACGTCTCTCGCCAATTGTCTGCGACTAGGAATGGAATCCTTGAGCTTAGCGAGATCTCTATCAGTTGTGACTACGATTTGGTCTGCCGCCGAACGTTGGCGTACTGACGCAGTGGATAATGCCACTTGCGCGAACAATTGCAGAAGAACGTAGAGGAAGATAGTACGGCCAGGCACCAAGAACGCGTTGCAACGGGATGGACGGACAAGGAGAGAGGATGCGATGTACTTCATGCTCGTGCGCAGCGGTGCTGAACAGGTGGTCGGCTGCAAGACTCGACGAAGGATGGCATGACGCCTTTAGAAGTTATCAGAGAGCTGTGGGTTCCTAATTACAGGCGAGAAGGTGAAGAAGAAGAACAACAAGGAATACCGGAGAAAGATTATGATGCGGAAGGCTGGTTGGAGGAGGTCAAGAAGGAGGAGGCAAAGATGGTAGTGAGAGTACTCGCAGCTCATAGTCGTTGATGCAGAGAGAGAGAGAGAGAGAGAGAGAGAGAGAGAGAGAGAGAGAGAGAGAGAGAGAGAGAGAGAGAGAGAGAGAGAGGCCTGCAGAAGGGCAATGATGCCTTATGGTTAGGTGCTATCTGAGTTTAATTCTTAGGCTATATTGGTAACAAATGTATAGTTGCATGATCCCAATTCCCTACAGAGCTCCTTTTTCTGCACAGAGCTTCATGTCCAAACCGCCATAGCCTTTTATATATGCAGCTCTCTCCTCCTTTCAATGCAATGCAAATCCCACTTTTGGAAAGCGAGTGCGTTGACAACTCTACGTGCACGAGCACCTGCTGAATTGGAAAAGTAATAGGAAATTTGTATTATAAACGCTAACAATTGAATAGTGCAGTGTTTTTCTTTGATTTCTAGATACGCTATGAATGTGCGGAAAATTGCAAAGGAGAGGTTTCATCTTCTACAAAAATAGTTTGAAAATACTATATTAGAGGAGTTGTATACGCTATTGTCGCCTCGGTCTGCAATCCTTGTCACCATCAGATGAGGTAGAAGCTATGGCGGATATGCAGGACCAATAATCCATTATACATCATCGGCAGCATGCAAGACCATTAACACACGAACCATCATAGCACAGTTCCTTTTTCTCTGGTTGGCTATAGACGATGCTACAGCCGCATGGTAGCTCTGTAACACTTCTGTATTTCTCGCATGTCAAGACGAAGGTTGCAGCTTCCAAGTTGAGACTCTGATTGCCTGACGCACACGAAAACTTTGCATCGCTAACGGCGACGAAGGGAGCATGGTAGCTCTGTAACACTTCTGTATTTCTCGCATGTCAAGACGAAGGTTGCAGCTTCCAAGTTGAGACTCTGATTGCCTGACGCACACGAAAACTTTGCATCGCTAACAGCGACGAAGGGCCCAATCTGCATTGAAGTCTACATTCATGCTTGCAAACCCGCAGTCGCAGTACATGTTTGAAGTGTATGGTGATCACCGCCCCACACATTTCCCTGGATTCTCATGTCCCCCAACTAGATTTTCTATGTTTTTTCAGGAAACAAACAGTGAGTTAAGAAGAAAGACTGTACAGAGATCGTCATCTTCGTCACAGAAAATGGAGTGAGGAGACCCACTAGAGGTGGCACATGTGACAATGGCCATGTACATCAGAACTCTAAGAGAATACAGGAAATAAATTCAAGAATTGGCTAAGATTTGCGGTTTGAATTGCAAGCTATGGCGTTTAGGCCTCATTTATGTTGGAGGGAAGCTTCAATTCTATGTTTCCAGCATGGCCAAATAGAAGCAGAATTATCATCCTGAGAACCATAGAATGCTATGCTTTGCTTCCTACTGTAAGCATGCCAGCGGCCACTTAGCCAACCCAATTGGATTCTGAATCCTGATGTACATAGCCATTATGTTTAAATCAATCGCCTTCGAGCAATCCTTTTCAAGTGTCACCTTCCTTTCCAAGTGTCGTCTTTGGAAGTCTAACCTCTGCTTCGAGCAATCCTTTTCAAGTGTCACCTTCCTTTCCAAGTGTCGTCTTTGGAAGTCTAACCTCTGCTTTGTGAGATATGGAAAGTTCTGTGGATACTATGCCTTTCACATGTACAATTGTTCTTCCAAATTCAATTTATAAACGAGATTAGACTTCAACCCAACTTCCTCTTAATGTTCCATGATGTTTAATGTTCCATGATGTTTAATGTTCCATGATGTGGTATATATGCAAACAAAATTGAGAGTCCACCCTCACCTTATGTAAATCAGAACATTGAAGCACTTCGATTTGGCAACATATCATTGGAGCATAGGTTGACTAAAGGAGGAACTCCATCACTCCGCTATATGTGAAACAGACCTTATTTTCAAACCATGGTTGAGCAAAGAAAACAGTTCTGGACCATGGCCATTGGCTGCTTCTCCATCAAACAGGAGACCATCTCTCCTTCAACAGAGAGGGACCATGGCCATTGGCTGCTTCCTCCATCAACCAGGAGACCATCTCTCCTTCAACAGAGAAGTTCCCTTTGTTGGTCACATTAACTATCTGCGCTGAACCACCCCTTAGCTCCTCAACCTTTCAAATCAACAAGACACACACCTTCAAGACGTCTTGTCTCCAACCTTCAACTATCAAATTTGTCTCTCTTAAAGCGATTCCTGCACCTTGCCACCGCAACCCAATGTGCTGCATGTGCATATCTTTTATTTAATCCCATATACGGAGTTCTTTGGCCAACCAGTTCCTCATGATCTCATTATTCTACACTACATGTTGACTATCCTCTTTCTCCCCCAATGCTTTCCTGATCCCATCTCCTCATTGGAGGGATCTCGTTTCTTTCTTCTTATTCTTTATTAATAAAGGTTTATACAGTTTCCATAACCTTAAAAGTGTCAGAAAACTAATAGCATTGTCCACACCCCTTTTCAGCTTTGTCTGAGGAGTGTCTCTCCTTTACCATGCAAGTAGGTACAAACTTTGATTACATGTTTGAACATGTGTCCTTCATACTTGTAGTTCCTTTCATTCAGAGGAACTCCTACTATCTATTCTTTTCATGTACCTTTATCACGTTTACTCAGGTTGAATCACACCTCTCTCTATCTCTCACACACACACATTAGGCACGCCGGCTACGCATTCATGCCTTGCCATGTAAAGTTGTAAGCACATTCTCTGCGCTTTCTGTACCTCTTATGTCTAAACATGATGCCGCTAGTAAGCGAAATGTGTACTTCACTGCTTCTCGCCTCTCTAGACTTTCACACGCAGACACTTTTTTTGCATCTCTCTCTACCGCACTTGGGTACACACATATATCAAATTGCCACTATATCCTATACACTCACATAAATGCATTCACGTGAATGGAGACACAAATATCAAATAGCTACTATATCCTATACATTCACTTAAATGCATTCAGGCTTCTCCATTGACCTTAAACCTTGTACTGAAGTCAAGTTAGGTTATTTATTCCCTCTGAATTTATGTTCACATCTCAAGAGTCCTTCGAGCTCGCATAGTCTAGTGGTTGATGCCTTGAAACTGTGGGAGAAAGTCTTGAGTTCAAGTTTTGGCTGAAAATGTCCATGAGTCTCTCATGATGGGTGCTTCTACCTTACAAAGTTGAATGTGTGAGTGTATATTTCCAATTCATTGTACTGTAAAAAAAAAAGTATGCTCAAGATCCAAACGACTCAAAAGCTTCTATCAGCAGATCAATCACAAATCATATTGGCACTACAAGAAAGTTTTGCTCGAGAGCTCCTATGAGGAGTCAGATCAAAGTTCATATTGACACTGAGGAAACAACCACTGCATAAAACATTTCTGTCTTGATCTTTCATGAATTTTCATTTTAATATTCTTTAACAGTAATGCGATTGAATATTGTGTATATCCAGTGTGGTCATACGAATCAATAAACAAAACACTAAGCGTTTGTTTGCAAAACAAATGTCCTAGTGATTCCTTGTAGATATATCATTATCATACGGACTACATGGGTGCCTCCTCACGATAATTTCTCACTCATTATTCCTTCGGTCTGTTTTTTTTTTCCTAATTCAGTGTAAGAATCCCATTGTGTAATGTAAGCAATTACAAACTACTCTAAAATCAATCACAAGAATAGTCTAACCCGCTCCAAAGAGAACGTCACTAACAATATTTCTAGTGTATGATCTAAACCTACAAAGGGGTGAGAAATGCATGTATCCACCCAACCAACTCCACTCATATATATACCTCTAGGAAAGGGGGGTGCATGTCTTTGGATACTTCCAAGTGTCCCACATGTGGACACTTGCCTAAGGTCTAACCACATGGTATTACATGGATACTTAATCAAGTGAGCCTCCTCTTCTCACATACACCTAAGCGTGTCGCTACGAGAGAATTCTCCTATGAATAAGGCTCCCACACCTTAGGATAGATCAATCCTAAGTTTGAGACCCTTCAAATGGGAGCTCAAACCATTTAAATAACTCAAGGGTTCAAGGCCTATACTTGGAGATAGATTCCCAAGGGTTTTGCATGAAACTCCAAGGGTTCTCCAAGGGTATTTGAACCCTTAAAAACCATGCTTGGACCCATAGTTATATAACATTCTTCCCCCTTTTAACATTTTCATCCTCGAAAATGTGTGTAGGTTTAATATATGGAATATTACTCTGTGCCCCATGATCTATACACTAGGCATGATTGTCTCTCTCTTTAGATTCATTTCTTGTAATCATATAAGGACTGCTACATTCCTAATTCTAAAAGGTAAGGAATCAAAATACTTGCCCAATCACTTGCCCTTAGTCCAATTGAATGTACGTACATGCTTTGTACTTGCCGACTAGTGAAATGGGTGGATTTCTTTGGTGGACTTAGCGTAATTGTTCCCTTTGGTACTTTCACAATCTCACTCTCCATAAAATCTTACATTTTGGTATCCCTGTACCTTCTTGGAAATGTAAAACTTTTAGGAGTATGCAAAAGGGCTTCTACCACTATCTCAAAAGGGTAAAAAACTAGATTCATCGTCCACTTTCAACAAAAAGGAGATGAATCTTTATATATTATGCACTTGATTTACTCTTTTATAGTCCCTTTGAATACAAATGTATCAAATTTGTATTAGGTGGGATTTAACAAAGAGTATGAAGTTAGAAAAGTGGGTCTAACGAGTCCTTGCTTAAACATGCTCAATAAAGTGAGGAGAAAATACTAGCTCCTCATTCCTTTGCAAGCTAGGTGGACTCATATCAATCACTCAACATTCCTTGAAACATGATGTTCAAGTATTCCAAATGTGATCAAACCCAAGTTTGAAAAGCTCATTTCTTACCATGTCTTGATCATCCTTGATTGACCATTGGAACATTTCCTTGTCCTTCCATGGTAATTCTTCATGAAAATATTTTATCTTCAAGTCTTCCTTGATCGAAAGACTAAAATTACATTTTTAGGAATTTGAATTACTTGGTAAACCACTATTCTAGGTATTTACCTAAAATCCTTGTTCATCTTAGCTTAGTAGGTTCTTCCAAAGAGAATTAGTACTAACTATATTGAACCAAATTTAGTTTATACCCACAATAGTTATGTATACTAAGCTCAAAGGTTACCAAAGTTTTGTAAAGAGGAACAAATAATTTTTCTTACTAAACAATTCCTTCAAATCCTCAAACTAATTGAGGAACAATACTTATCAAGCTATCAAGATACCTTCTTTCTAAATCTTCTATCTATTGAATGGAGTTAAATGATTCAAGTTTTATTTGTTTTAAGTCCCTTTGAAGAACTTAATTATCATTCTTGAATCATTAGTTATTCTCATCATGCAAAAATTCAAAAAATGATGTTCTATCATTCAAGACTTGAATAGGATTGACTTTAAGCAAGCTCCTAACCTTCTTAGAGTTATCTCATAAGTGAATCCCTCAAATTTTTATCCTCATCTTTTCCATTTCTACTGCATAATCTAGAGTTAGCTATTCACTCTATTGAAAAGAGTGCATCTTAGTAAGAGGATAAAGGATATCCTTCTTCTAAACTACATGCCAATCTTATTTCATTTAACTTCTTTGTAAATACAACCAAGTTTTTTCATATGGTTCAAGTAGGAAAATCTCTTTAACTCTTTATGAACCTAAGACTTTACTCTTTGTGTTCTTATCTTTAAGGCTTATAAGGCCTATTCAGGAAAAATGGGAATTACACAGGATTTTGAGACAGTTCTTTGTGTTTGAATGTTTTAGTTTTTGACTCATTCACACACTACAACATGTTATTATCTTTTGATTGCAGTATATTAATTTGACACTTTTAATATCAAGGATAACTTTATTATAAATGGGGTATATAAAGATTTATTCAATCGAACATTAAAACTTTTCTTGGCATGATATATCAAACCATTAAAGGTTTGGTTTCTATGACCAATCTAGGTCTTTTGGCTTCCTCAAAATTCCATAGATAAAGTTGATTTGGGATAAGATAAAGTATTTTATTTTTTAGATCCCTTCTTTAATGATATTAACCCGTGGGATTTTCTTGGGATCTTTAACTCATATTGCCATGATTTTACATCTTTGCTTAAGTTTTTAACATCCTGTTGATGTTCTCAAAACGTTTAACTGTTCTTTGTCTAGGGGTTACAAATGATATGTCATCCTTATGACTTAAGAAATTTTTCATGCTTACCAATCCAGACTTTCTTGATCCCTCTTATCCATTCTCAAGTACCTTATGATGGATATGCTTCAAGTCTTAGACTAGATTCACTAATAAATTGGAATTCTTCCATGAATTCCATCCTTGCATATATGGTGCTTAATTTGTTTAAGTTTAAATCTCAAACATACTTAGGTACTTGATATCAAATTTACACCCTAACTTTCACTAGAGAGTCAAGGAATGCATCCTTTTGCTTTGAAGTATCATATTAATGATACCTTTCTTCCCTCCTTCAAAGTGTTTTTTTCCTCATAAACTGCAACTTTTTAAGAAATTGATGATTGTTTAATTTCCAAATTATGAGCCCAATCAGAGCTCACTCTTCTTTTCTTTTAAGGTGATTAAGCAAGTCATTGAATATCCTTGAGTTGAAGATTCCATTATCTTTAAATCCAGTGTCCCATAAAATTGAAACCACTTTCATGATGTAATCCTAGACATCCCATACCATCCTATTTACACTCACCTTAGTGTAGAAAACTTTAGCTCTTACTCAAGGATTGCTTACTAAGAAAACTTTGTTCATCTTGATCTTATAAAGTACCATCAAAGTCTTTCTAAGTTACATCCTTACCCAAGCCTTGATTTGTTCTTGAAAAGAGTTTGAAAATTGAGCCTTCATTGAACTATTTCCTTGATCATATACAATAAAAGCTATCCATGTTTATGTCATTTGATAATAGAGCTAGTATTCTCTTACTAGATATTATTTGTTGCCGTAAATAGGCATCTCTTTCAAAGGATATAGTCATGTGCCAATCATAAGCTTAGCAAAATGGTTATGCCTTTAACTAGCTTGGTAAATTGTTTCTTATTCATAGATCAAGCATATTTTGGAGTGGTGCCATTGTTATACTTTATGTAATAATGGAATGTTAAATGGACTTTAATGTCTTGAGGATTTTTATAAGATTGTGTTTTGATTTAGCAGGTGAAGAATCATGAGCCCATGAATGCACATGGGCTTATTCAGATATTTTTGAAGATAGTTAAAAGATAGTATTTTATATATTTTTTGTAAAAATAGTAGATCGCGTAGAAATCGATGTTTTTGTAAAAATAGTAGATTTCTTAGAAAGAAATGATTTTGTAAATAAAGAAAATTCTCATAAATGCATGCTTTTCAAAGTGCTACCTCATATACCTTCTATTTAGAACATTATGAAAAATACCTATAAATACACATGCTCTGATAGACTCACCCATCTAAGTATGTGGGGGGAGATTGTACCCAATCTTGTGTTCAATCTCTTGTCTCTCTTTATTTTGTGTATACTTTTGTGAGATTTCTATCTCTGCATATGTGCCTCTACAAGATCCGATCAACAATGGTATTAGATCCTACGTGCATCTATGGAGGTGTACGTATCGACATGTGATCATAATTCATGATGCCTACTCGTGATTCGGCATCTATTTCGGTCATCCGATCTAGGTTTGAGCGTTTATCAACTCATTTGTTTGCTGGACAGTGTCTTTTCCAATTTTTTTTTGAATCTATTATTGTGCTCTTTGCACTGTGAAGTATGCTCACTATGCTCATTGTACTCATTGTGCTCACTATGATCATTGTTCCTGTGCACTGTGCTCACTGTGTTCATTGTGCTCACTATGTTCATTGTGCTCACTGTGTTCATTGTGCTCACTGTGCACAGTGTCACACTATGCACTATGCTAGTTCTAGTTCGGTTATCAAATTCATCTATCAAGTTTATTTATCAATTCGGTTATCCATGCCCTTACTCCTACGGCTTACTCCAAGGCATTGAATAAGGAATAGAACTATGGCATAACTTTGGCATCTTTGGTTTCCCTAGCACTCATGGTTCTCTTGGTCCCCTTTGGTACCCTTTGGTTCCATTCGTAGCCATTGGCTATGTGCGAAGCATCTCTCACTAATGAGTGGTAATAAGAGCTTCATTATTTCTCTAGTTAACTTACTTATTCTCTAATTAGCTTACTTAGTTCCTTATTTAGCATGTAGGGGATTTGAATGCACTAGCCTATTCTCACTTATTGATATCCTATTTCTTTTAATTGGTAATTAACATAACTTCTAACACTCTCTTTCCCTTAGTTATTTATTTATTTAACACTCTCATTTATTTATTTATTTTATTTTATATATTTCTAAGATAAAACCTTTCTTTTTCTATTTTCAAATATTGCAAACATTCTTTTCACATGTTTACTAATAGGTTTTGGTTTTATATAAGGCCATGGACCCTACCCATACTATAGAGGATTTTGGTAAGTTATCTATTAAATGTATTTTTCCTCATCATGGTAAGTTATTAATTAAATGTATTTTTCCGCATCATGGTTTTTCAAAAATTATTCTATTAGATCAAGATGTTCATGTTTGTAATCACTTTTGGGTTGCATTATTTCAAAATTTAGGTTCCAAAAATAGACTTTACCCTTGCATATCATTGACAGTCACACTAGCTTCCAGTTTTCCATTTCCATGCATGTGTTTTCACATGGAATATGCTTATGATTGTTTAGTGATGGGACATGTGATTGGCTATCCATGTCTATCTAATTCTTATCAACTGAGGTCAGCTGCTTGTCAACTGGGAGGCATGTTATACTTTATGGAATAAGGGAATGTTAAATGGATTTTAATGTCTTGAGGCTTTTAATGTGATTGTGAATTGAATAATAGGTGAAGAATCATGAGGACGTGAACACATGTGGACTTATTCAGATATTTTTGAAGATAACTAAAAGATAGTATTTTAGATATTTTTTGTAAAAATAGTAGCCCAATCTTGTGTTCAGTCTCTTGTCTCTCTCTATTCTATGTATACTTTTGTGAGATTTCATTTCTGTACTATCTCTGCATATGTGTTTCTGCAAGATCCAGTAAAAAAGTATTTAGAATTTCTTTTCAACCCTTAACTATGTTTCTTCTCTACATATGCATGAATGAGTCTATAACTCTTTACTACTGAAGCAATTTTCTTTTGAAGCTCCAAATGGAACATCCTTCTTGTTCAAAAAGGAGAACCTTACTCGAGAAAAAATAGGTTTTTTCAAAAGGATGAAATGATTCAACCATTTCTTACCTTATTGTCTGTTTATCACATTCTCTGATACCAATGTAATGCAAAACTACTTTAAAATCAATCAAAATACTAGTTTAAGCTACTTCAAAGAGAACTTGACTAACAAGATTTCTAGAGTATATTCTAAACTCATAAAGGGGTGAGAGATGCACATATCCACCCAAACAAATCCAACCATATATATACCTGTAGGACAAGGGTATGCATGTCCTTGGACACTTCCAAGTATCTGTCCAAGTGTCTCTCATGCGGAAATGTTTTCGTCAGGATCTTTGCATGCTTAAGGGGGTGCCAAAAAGAAGTGACCTTGACTCAAGCTTGACTTTGAACTACAAAAATCTGCTAAGGGTACTCATTCTTTGCTAATTCAATTTGGCACTTATTTGTAGCACTTGAGTTAAGAAAACCCAAAACTTTCAGATGATTCTTAGATCTCTTTTCAACATTTCATTTGCCACAACTCAACCCATAAAGTAGAAGTCATGGTATATAGGATCTCTTTCTCTCTCTCACTCTGTCTCTCTCTTTCTCTCTCTCTCTCTCTCTCGTTCTTAGGCTTCTGGATGTATATACAAGCTAAGGGGAAAAAACACACCTAAAGAGGGAAATTTTTCTCTCTCTCTATCTCTCTCTCTCCCACACACTTTCTATTGTGTGCATTTATAGACAATGTTTGAAAGTCTAGCATACCATGACCACGTCTTTCTCAATACACGATCTATCTACAAAAGACTGCTATTTTACTGATTAAACGTCATTCAGTTGCTTGAGAAAATCGGCAATCAAATGCTTTCAATAGGAAATATCAATAATCTCTTCCAAATTGCACAAAAATTTTAAACATTGAAAAAAGTTCTACAAGACAAACATGACCAAATATAGTTTGAAATATGAGCTTTACTCTATTTAATAAGAATCAAACCAGTTACAAACACCAGTTCACATGGAACACCAAACAACTTTACGAAGCTAATGGAAAAGAAGTCGCAAAGAGAGAGAGAGAGAGAGAGAGAGAGAGAGAGAGAGAGAGAGAGAGGAATTTTTCAAGGCCAATTGTGAGATGAATCTTCACACGTCAAAGATTTCCTCATATGAATAGATCTGGATTCCTTGGCCACAATTGGTAGGATTGTTTAAAGCCTTGAATTAGGTAGAAGACAACAGAAAGTAATGAGCCTCATGAAAAGCATGAGGATTCCTTTGCGACTATGGCGAAAGGGATAAGCTTCACTATCACCTGCTTGAATCAATCGTGACAGCATCACCTACGAAGGTGGCATGCAAGGGAACAAGTGACATTATTTGCATGCACATGCTTGTAGACTTTCACAAACCACAAATGGTAAGTACGTTTTTAAATAAGATAGAACACACCAAAACCAAATGCTGTAAACTCAAATCCATCATCAAATGGAAGCTCAACTTTAAGCTCATGATAATCAACCATAGTTCTATATTGTAGATCAAATACATTATGCATATAACTCTTTCAATACTTATGGCAATCTTACCAAATTCATCGGGGCATGATGGTGAGTTCGAGATTAAAAAATGAATACCTGCTGGCACATGTGTCATAAAGTACATACATACCATGCAAATGTAAACACAAGGAGTTCTGCAAACTATGTGTACGTATAAATCCCGAATATGGACATAGTGATGCAGTTGCCAAAACACTCTAACAAATGTTGTGCAATTCTACATTATTCTCTGTCAATACATTGAAACGTTATAGATGCATATAAAGGATTGATGCTAAAATGAAGCTAAGTATGGACATCCCAAAAATTGTGCGTCCTGCAAGGGCCTTGCAATTCATGTGTAGCATACCTATTGAGGAACTAATTTATACAAGAAAATTTCAAAGAATGTAAATATCTTTAAAAGCTTTAAAATTCAACTGAGCATTGGAGACCTCATGTGTATATGGCTATCTAAATAATGGCATAGATGAAGGCATAGATGAAGTGTGCAGAGGCGGCAATCCTCATCCTAGAACTTGGTAACAATTGCCCAAGCTTCCATGAGAGCTCCTACCCTCAAGAGACCGCAAGCTCTTCTTTTCTAGAATCTAGTCCTCCTCCAATTGAATGTTCCTCCTTTTCTTCATTAGTGGTTTTAGATAGTTATCATCTGCCCTTTTTGAGTCTGCACGATCATTTCCATTCCTAGTAGAGCATACGTGATTGCCACCCTCCATTTGAGATAGCTAAGTCCCTTCTCTTTATATCAGAAGAAACAAGAAAGTGATTGACAAGAAATAAAAAAGCAAAGAAGACTTCAAAGAGATGAGGCAGCCGCTAAAGATGCCCTAGAAAGAAAGCACCACCGGCCTTTGCCACGTTATCCTCGATGCCCTCTTCCATAAATGGCAAAATTTGGTTTGATTACTATTGACAGTATCCTTCTAGCAGTGCCCACCTACTGGTGTGAAGCAAAAACCTGTGCTCTTTCCATTCAAGCTCTTCAAAAAATGCCTTCAACATTTTACAAGAACTCCACATAAATAATGACCAATATTGAGAAGATTGTGGTCAATCAATGAGATTGGCACCAATTAGCAGTGTTTATGATAATCTCTAATTGTGTCCACTTTTAACATGGAATCAAATCGTGAAGGATAACTTTGTTTTTAGCATGGGGATTCCTTCCTTATCCCCTGAACCTTGGTTCTTGACCAACTCCAACAATAAAAAGCTAGCCAGACTTTGCAAAAGCCAAATAGTTGACAATTCCAATCATTGGCAATGTATGCAATAAATGAATACTTCTATTATCATCATCAAGAGCCCAAATAATTTTTTTTTCCATCACCAGCACCTGAAGTTGCAATATCACTCCCTCTAGACATAGCTATTGATGCAACCAAAGACTCAACTCCAACCAAGCTTTGTGGTGGGATAATAGATTTATGGTTTAAATAACCATTTCCATGAAAAACACCCCATCTATAAATGACCTGTTGCTAGAATCAAGCGAACTGATCCCAAGCATAGTATATCCTACCCGATATTCATTGATGACACTGTGAGCATCCTTAATAACAGTTATCTGTTTCTTTTTCATGAAGTTCCACAATACTATGAGCTGAGTTTGTATTCAATAGCTTCTTTGCAATAATGTTGCTTCTAAATTATAAGAACTTAAGGTTATCTGATCTAATAACATGTGTAAAATCCATGGTGAATTTTTGCTAGGTAATAATCCTCTCCAAAAACCATCTTGTACTCGATATTAGCTAAAGTATTTATCAACTGGATGCGGATTGGAGAAGGTGTATTGATGCTGAATACAAATAGATGAAGCTTCCTCACAATGTCAACTAGTGCCCTCAATTCCCCTTGCTATTGCCTTCAAAGATTCTAGCAAGCCTCCATTCCAGAGGTTCCTTTAAAGATCTTCAAATAGCTTTGACAGTTGCTTTTCTCCAAGGCTTTTGGTAATATGAGTAGAATCACTACTACATTCACCACCTCCAAACCTGTGTGGCCTCCGGACACACCACCATAAAGTATCATACCTATCTACAAATCTATAAGAAATCCAAAGTGTGAATAAAATCAAGTGCATGGTTTAAGAAAAATATTTGTGCCTATGCATAACCATGTAGCGGGCCCTATCATATGCATACTTTACATGCATGAACAAACATCATGGTGCAATAAAAAAGGGTAATTAGCATTTGATGATGAGGCTTCTCACTCATTCTAAAAATCAAACTTTCTTCATGTATTTAATGTTCATTTAACGTGCAATTGGATGTGCACCTATGGGTTTGAATGCATATGTACACATACATTTTCAAGCATGCATACTCTAGATGCAAGCATTGACAATCATGGTGCAAATATGGAAGAAATTTTCAAGATTTCTACTAAAAGAACCTCTCCAGTCATAACTCCCACTCTCAAACGCAATCACTCTCATTTTTACTCATAAGTCCTCTCATTTTCACTCAAGACTGGACTTATTATTTTTCACGATTTTTACATATCCATTTTGTTGTTCAAATGAGAGTGCCCCTATGGGAATTAAAAACATGTGCTCTCTTGAACGTGAAATATGTATACTTTTAGATGCAATGCAACTAAAATGGTGAAAAAAAGATCAATGTTTAATCAAGATAGCTAATGAAGAATACTTTCTCAACTCATGCTCTTGTTACCTTCTCCATCATCACCTCTTGATCAAGTCCTACACTCATGAAATCTAGACAAATGATGAGAAACACTAAATCAAAATTAACATTATATACATATACACAATCATCTTGAAAAGTGATCAATTTCTTATTGTTGAAATTTTGTTGAAGAACATCTTCTATCATAATTTCACCAAAGAACTTCACTCCATCAAAACAAAAACCTTGTAATATGTAGAAAAACAAAAACAATTTCAAACCTTTTAAAAGACATCACCTGCTTTATTTATTACATTGGTGGTTGCCAATTTCCAAGCTTCCAATCCTTGGTCTTATTCTGTCAAGCACAAATATCCCATGCCCAGGATAGATGAAATTCTAGATGCTCTAGGCGGAGCCGTTGTATATAAAAAAATAGATGTAAAGAGTGGCTACCATCAGATTAGGGTAAAAGATCATGATATACATAAGGCATCTTAAAGGACCTGTTTTGGGCATTATGAGTACTTAGTCATTCCATTTGGTTTGGCTAATGCACCTGCTACTTTTATGATGTTAATGAATAATATTCTACAACCATTCATTGGAAAGTGTGTTGTGGATGTTATTGATGGTTTTCTTGTGTATAGTAGGTCTGTTCATGAGCATGAAAGTCATTTAAGGTTAGTATTAAATAAATTGAAAGAAAATCAATTATATGTTAATCCAAAAAAGACTCAATTATTTTTTCCACAGATAGAGTATTTAGGGCATGTGGTATCGACCGATGGGGTCTAGATGGATCCCAAGAAGGTCTCACTTATTCTAGCATGGCCTACTTCTCAGGATGAGGGGCAATTATGATGATTTCTTGGACTTTTTGATTTTTATAAAAAATACATATTTTCTTATTCGTTGATAGCAGTGCTTATGAAGAACTTGCTTCAAGGCAAAGTTCCATTTGCATGGAAGCAAGAGTAGCAAGAGAGTTTTGACACTCTAAAACAAGCTGTTTTAGAGGTTCCTATACTCAAAGTGGTAGATCCATAGAAACCATTTGAGTTGGAGACAGATGCTAGTGGCATAGCCATAGGGCTAGTCTTGAGCCAAGATGGTAGGCCAATAGCTTTTGAAAGCAAAATGTGAATTAGTGCACAATGCAATTGGCTAGTGCATGAACAAGAGTTGTATGTAGCAGTGCATGCTCTTAAAGTTTGGAGACACTATCTTTATGGTGTAGACTTTAAGGTATACACAGATTACCATACACTCAAGTACTTTTGTAGGCAGCCAAATCTTTGAGGCAAACATGCTCGTTGGGTTGAGCTCATGCAGGGGTTTCACATGGAAATCCTATATAGAAGAGGCAAAGAGAATATAGTAGCTCATGCATTATCACGGATAGCGTATCAAATGAGCTTTATAGTTTTAGAAAGCTCATTGCTTCAAGAAATAAAGGAAGCACAAGTGGAAGATCCACATTTGTTACAAATTATTAGAGCCATCAATGATGAATCTATCATAGGAGACGAGGCAGTTCCAGCTGTTGATATATTTAGGTAGTGATGTGTGTGAACACACTATGACCGCCGGGGCACTTTTTTACCTCTTTAGGAGGTTTTTTTCCCTCGACTTGTATATACGCCTATTGCCCTAATGGGCTACTTATCTTTGTACATTCTCTAGTAATTCATTCAGTCTTGTGTGTTGTGCTCCAAGCTTCTTCTTCTTCCTTGTGCTGTTCGCGTGCTTCCACAGACATCTATCTCCAACAATTGGTATCAGAGCAGGTCATCCGTTGACACTCCTCCGTTTGCAGTCTCAAAATCGTACGAATTTTGGTGAGCATACTCAGGGTGTTTCCGAGATCGCGATGTGAGCTCGTTTCGGCCTTCGAATGCATTATCACAATGCTTGTGCAGGCTATTTCATCTTTTTGTGCCAAAGGTATATACCAGTTTCTGTTCACCAGTATAAGAGTCTCAAAGTCTGCTACAGGTTTAGCAGAACTCGTCTGGGTAGTTCCGTTCAACTTTTTGAGATACAGTCAATTTTCTGCATCAAGGTATTTTAGTCACCTGCCATGGCTGAAAGCAGTGATGTATTCTGTATGTTGGCTGTTGAGGATAAGTTGGATGGTACCAACTACCCATTATGGGCTTATATGATGCGACATGTATTGGTTGCAAAAGGATTGTGGAACATTGTGCAGGGTGTTGAAAGACGTCCTGTTACCATTAGGGGAAAAAATGAACCCTGAATGGGCCTTTTAGATTAAGGAGTGATTAGTGATGGACCAATCAGAAGAGGGTGGTGGCCACAGTCTATGCCCTATAAAATACTAGGCTGAAGGGTGGAGAAGGGACATATTTCTCCCTTATTTAATGAGCTGCCTCTAGAGAGAGAATGAATCTCGTAACTCAGTTGGGCCCAAAAATTCAAAATTTCTGAAAAGTTAAAAAACTCATCATAACACCTGAAAATGGACCCCCCATTACTTTTTAGGGTCAAAAGTACTCTTTTTGACCCCAAATTCAAAATCCGTGCATGTTTTGAGCTGAAAAAAATGAGTTTTTTCAAAAATACTCAAAAAAGAGTTATTTCCCTCCTAAACCTCACATTTTCATACCCAGGTCCCAAAAAGTCATCTTTTCCCACTACTTTCACTCTGTAGCACACCATTGAAGCTCCTGTTTCTACACTCCAACCTACCTGCATCTCCTATCTCGAATTACTGTTGTAGCTTGAAGACCTTTAGCTTCAATGGCAACATCTAAAGCTTCTAGGCGACCAAAAGATGAAATCCTCACATTAAGATGTCACAATATCAAAGCCACAGATGGGCAGTGGCTATCACATGAGTACTCCAAAGGTGCATGGGTGTACATGCAACCCTCTAGAGTTGGGCCTCATCGAGTTAGAGATCGTGGGAACTTAGATCTTCATTGGAAGGGAAAGTTACTTGGCTTCAAGAAGCATAGAGACAATGGGATGGTTGCTATTGTACAACATGTTTTTACAATGGAAACTATGAAACTTGAAAACTCTAGTAGTATGAGATATCCTGTGAACTATAAGTATTACTCTACAATATTTTATGTTTTCTTGTGTCGGATATATTTCTGAACTATTTAGATATGTTTTTGTTTGTTTCAGATGTATTTCCTTCTACTTTGGTGGAAGAGCAACCACTTCATAGTCTTACAGGTACTTTCCAGGCATTGCATGCAGATGTTGGTGCACTAGTCTTTCCAAATATATCTCCTGCTCAACTTTACCAAGATAGATTTTTCTTTTACACACATAGATATGTTGTACCCTCTACAATGAATGGTTTTGGAAGGTTAGAGAGAATTGAAGTACATTCTCTTCTTAGCTTGGTGTGGCCAAAACCTGATATATGGTCCGTATCATCTTTGAAGCAAAAGATGGTAATGGATATACATTACTCTTTGAAATTCACAAAAGTGTCTAGGTCTGTAGGTTTGCACTGGTCTTTTCCCATTCATTGTTTTGTATATTTATTCCAAGGATTCTCATTCCAAGAGACTTCCACCATGTTCATGTGTAAAGATATCACATATGAGCAAGTCGAAAGTCTTCTTGGTGAAAATTGGGGTTGTGATGGAAGGAATTGCAAAAGGTGATAAATATCCCTGTAAAATAGGTGGAACAGGTATAGCATTTCGATATTTGAAACAACGTACTTCATTATACATCAGATTCTACTATGATCGTTGGATGTGCAAACTTGGCAAATGGATACCATTTCAAAGTTCAGAGGGATCTTTGCATTCATTTGAAATAAAGTTTTGATTGCCCAACAAAAGAAACAGAAACTATTTTAGTGAATAATCATTGGACCTTGGCTAATCTGAGAGAACACTTGATGATTATGGGGTTTGAAGGACTAACTCAATCCATCTTCAAAATTCAAGGACATAAGGTGAGAAATGTTTCATGTTTTTGTTAAAGTAATCTTTTTGTTATTGTTTATTTTACTTTAATGACTTCAATTTGTTGCAAATTGATTACAGGTGGGCAAAAGAATGGAATACAAAATGAAAGTCCCTGTAGATTGGAGCAAAGATGGAACAGAGCTCTCATTGTCATAGTTCTTTTGCAACCTGATAATGTCACTTCTTGGGCCCTAGTCATTGTATCTCATGGTTTTTGCACTTTCAAGAACCTTGTAAAAAGTAGGACAATTGATTCATGTTAGATATTGTATATACCTTATTCTCTGCAATGATAATTTCAAAACTTTTGGAATGTCAAAAATTATGTTCACTACTTTGAAATGTGGTTGCTCATGTTTTTTTTGTGCATTATTTTGTCATCCGAAACTCATTTTTTGAAATTGCACTTCTTTATTCTATACTTTTAAAAGTGGGCCCAGTCAATTTAAAAACTTAAAACTGCTATAAAAATGGCTCTATGTGCTCATTTCTCACATTTGCACTCTCAAAGAGCTAGAAAGCACAGACTGCAAGCCTCTAGAAATCTCGCACGCAAGCAATGGCTGCTAGCACTTCCACTCCCATGAAATCTCCTCGAGATTTATTCATGGAGTTTTTGGAAACTACAGACTACAATGGTCGTACGGATTTGTATGACCTAGTCTGTAGAGTCCCTAATCTTGAAGGGACAATAGCCATGAATTCCGATGTGATCGATGAGATCACAGATTTTATGGAACTCTATATTTTAAGATATGCCATAGATATTCTAGCATATGAGTGTAAATGGGTCCCCTGTGACCTGCTTTTTTACATTCATAAAGGAGATGAGGCATTTGCGAAGCGCTTAAAGCGTTTCATGGCGATTGCTGAGGCTTCAGGGCACCTGTTAGATGACACAGTGCCCTTAATTAAACAATTAAATAAGAAAAGGAAAATGGGAAGAAAATATCTTTCCTACATAGCAACAACAATCTTTTTTGTCAATGAGGAGCCCGAACCTTCACCCATGGACCTACCCCATCTTGTTACTGGGGGTTTTGTAGATGACAAGAAGGAACCCCAGACAGAAGCTCTCAACTTATTAGAAGAGAGTCAAAAAATTTCCAGAGAATTTCCTCAAGGAGTAGTGGACAAATTAAAGGAAGCCAGTACACAGAAGAGTCCACCCTCCAACTTAGACCCCGTGGAACCCACTCTACCAGAGGTAGAGATGGAAATGTTTTCAGTTGTACTTGTTGATGGAGAGGAATTTTTGTTCCTGCACGATATTGAGAAGGCATTCGGTCTACGCCTCGACGAATGCCTTAGTATTTTCAGCTCAACCTCGGATGTTCCCATGGACAACACTTCTGACATTATCGAAAAGGCAACAATTCCACTTGGTGAATCAGTTGCGGACACCATTGCATTTGTGTGTGAAGAGATTTTGAGCCATGCCAACCAAGATGCCAGTGAAGAAGATCTAGCCACAGCAAGGGAAAGAATTTTGGAGAAGAAGATTCCAACATCCCCTGTTGTGGAGCAAAGTGGCATGGCCCATTCATCAATTCCACTAGATGCAATGGGAAGAGGAGAGGATGAAGACAGGCTTCAAGATGTAAGTCTCTACTGACATTTATGGTTGTCTCATATTCATACAAGATGTATCTATTTAATTTTATGATTGTCTATGTGCAGGAAACAATTGAAGTGGATAAATTTGCAGCAAGGAGTGGTGGTGACCGTGTTTCCCGGGGCCATGGCTCTTCCTTGGCACAGTACATTGGAAAATTGCCAAAGGAAGATTTTGTAATAATCCACAAGGACTTTTCCCCTCAAGGACACTTCATGACTTGGTGTATGAACGCCTTGAGTAAAGTTTTGTGCCTATCTACAATAATGCAAGGGACCAATTGTATATTTCTAGTTAGGAAGTCCCTTGCCCTTACTACCCTAGGAGTTAACTTTAGAGGAAAAATATTAGGTCAAATAGGAATAGCTTTGGGTCTTGGATTGACAGACCCTCAATTAATATCCCAATCAGTTTTGACTTACCAATTGCCTCTATCTTTTCAGAGAAGAAAGAATGTAGTGGAGAGGCTCAAGGCCAAGAGCCAATTGTAAAAACTTTATAATACCAATGTTTTGTTTTTCCAATTTCCATGTGCATTCAATCTATTATATCTTTATGGTTTGACAATCTCATAACTTTTGCACAGTTTAATCAGTCTTTTGCCATTGTTTCTTGTAATTTGTGTTGCCCAAAATGCATGGAATGGCTAAGGAATGCAAAAAAAAGGCCTGCCACAGAAACGCGGGGATGGGCCCTGCAAAACTTTTGCAGGGCCCATCCCCGCGTTTCTGTGGCAGGCCTTTTTTTTGCATTCCTAGGCCATCCTATGCACTAGGTTACCTGTATTGCAAGTCTATCTTCTCAATTAGCACCTTCACTTGGGGAAATGTGGAACACTCTTCTTATATGCAATAATTAGAGAAAATTAAGACTCCTCTGGGTGCATATAAGCATGCAGCAGTAAATCAGTGCATGTATGTTCATAAACATTGCTTAGCTATTGGTCAGGGGTTTAGCATGCAGTGCACTCTAGCCAAGGCCAATCATATGCCCCCATGTGCATGGCATGGGTTTTCATGGCTTGGAAATGCCAAAAAAAGGCCTGCCACAGAAACGCAAGGATAGGCCCTGCAAAACTTTTGCAGGGCCCATCCCCGCGTTTCTGTGGCAGGCCTTTTTTTGGCATTTCTTGGCCATGAAATGCATTAAATAGCATTACCACTTACAACAAGTACAGAAAAAAGAATGATACAACTATGAAAAACACTTCAAAGATGTACTGGAAAAACACACCTACAAACATAGGAGAAATAAACTTCAAAACATGTACACTAAGAGATAAACATAAAATATGAGAAGACAAAGATTATATTCATCATTTGGGTTTTACAAAATATTCATCGTATGGGATATACAAAAGGTTATCCAAACAAGGGAGTACAAATTATGGTTAATGGTTATTCCCTCTAATTCTCCTAGCTAGCTGCAAATCTTTAGGTTGTATTGTCACTCTCTTTGCATGGATGGCACATAGGTTAGAGTCCTCCAACATTGATATAAGATACGCCTCTGCAGCTTCTTGGAGAGCTTCAATGGCTATCCCTTGGATACGAAGTCCATCGCAATAGCGTTGGATCTCTTCCTTCACAACTCTTGCAAATGACCTTCGTGGAATCAGAAGCTCCACAGACTTTTGATAGTGTCGAATCTCCGCAAAGGCTCTGGTTTGCTTTCTGCGCCTTTGTGGTGCTCTTGCATTTGGGGGGATGTTGGGTTGTGGTCGATGTGGTCTACGACGTGGTTGATAGTTCTTCTTTCTTCTTGGAGGACGCCTAGATGGTCTTGCCTCATCATTTACTTCCTCTGCCCGACCTTGCTCTCTTTCTTCATCGGTTGGTCTTTGTCCTTGTCCTGGGGGGAGTGTCTTGCCTCCTTGTGTTACTCGATGGTTCACGGGGATATCATCATTGTTCCATGGTGGCTCATTTATACTTTCTTCATCTGAGGAACTCGATAAATTTGATGTCTCAATCACAACTCGTCTATTTCCTAGTTGTTTGGGCCTTGCCTTCATTGGTGTCCTGATTGGGGGCTCATCATGAGATGCAGAAGGGGAATAATTTATTTCTTGGGATACATCTCTCTCTGGTGAACCTTCATCCCCCCGCGATGCAATGCTACCGGACTGTGTCCCTGCACCCGAGTTTCATCTTGAAGAGTGGCTTGTGGTTCGACGCTTCTTGTGGGGTGTCATCCATGTTGGGCGCTGAGTACCTTGCACATGGCTAGGGTAGACGACATGATCCTTCCTAGCAGTCTGCTTTGTGCGTGCCATTCTCTTAGGTTGTAAAGTGGTAAAATGAGGAAGGACACCTCTATTTATAGGCTTTCACTTAAGAATTGTCCTGTTCACATTTAAATGGATAAAAATTAGTCTTAAGACATTAAAAGTATATTCACAAAAATAGTAGAATTTTATTTGAAGTGAAAGGGGTTATAAAAACCTTGAAAAGTATAATGCATTTTAAGAGTTTGGAAATTATTTCCAAGCAGAACCCTCGCGGACTCTTTGTGCACGCCATTGGGCATGATGTTCAGGTCCTGATGATGACATCCACTTCTCTCTTGCAATATCATGTTGTAGCTTTCGTGTAATCTTTGCTAGTTGTGACTCACATGCCTTTTCCATTACATATTTTCTAGCAAATGTCGCACGAAAGAACCAATTGAACATTTCTTCTAAATAGTTTGATTGGAGTAGACCACCCCATGACGAGTGTTTTTAAAGTAAACACCTCTAGCCCTGTAATGTGACTTCTCCATTCCTTGTGTACTAAAAATGTCCAGTGACCCATATCGATTCATAAAATATGCTCCATGTGCAAAAAGAATATGCTATGATCTGGTCAATAAGATATACACATAGTGTTAAAGACCAAATAAAAAAATGTAAGCGAAACTTACTATGTAATGTGTAATGCTGCTTTCTCCCCAAGATAAGATGAATGACTGTGTAAACTCCTTCAAAGTCACTTGGAATAATTCTCGTTGTGAAGCATTAGTGGAAGCCAAACACATCAAATGTAACAATTGATCAAACGATGACCAAACCTTCTTTCGCTTGTTAATGAGATCAACCTGACTATCATTGTCAGTTGTAATTGAACAGAGGTCCTTCCAAAGCTCCCATTTCCCATCATCTTGACTATTCACATCTTTTTTAAAGAAACGTCGTGCCTTCTTCCCAGTCATTGAAACTTGTTGTAAAATCTCTTGAGACTCACCATACTTCTTAACAACTAAAGATACGTGACCACCATGACAACCTATAGAATTCAAAAGATCTTCTATTTTCTGGATTGCTATTGTAGACCTCTCTAGTGGTTTCATTGCAAATGCATATTCAACATGGAGCTTCAAAAGCCTATCAAAGATCCTCATGAATGCATGCAAAGTACAAAAGTGAACATTGACTAATGGAAATGGGATAATGGGGTTCCAATCATTGCTTATTTTATCACGAGTCAGTTCCTGTAACATTGGACACGTCAAAAGTGATATCTCCCATTCCCTGTGATTCAATGAGTCTGTTTCATCAATTTCTTCAGAGTCATCAACTCTCGTCAATGCCCTTGCATGTTTAGACTGTCTCTTAGATCCTTTGTAACCTTGTGTACAATATGGGCAAGGATAGAGAGAAGATGCTCCTTGTTTACAACCTAACATGCATTTTATACTCTTAAGGTCTCCACCCAAATGCCATTCTACATCAAAATCACCTATATCATCTACAAAAAGCTTTTGCCCATGTATTTGAGAAGAGATTACTTCCGTAATCCACAGAGTCCTACTAAAAATCCATGAAATAACATTATTTGTTTCTTTGGGAACTTCTATAGCACCTAACCACCAGATATCTCTCTCTGATTGCATATTGTAAGTCAAATGGTCCCTCCCTCCTAAAGTTTCATCACTCATTGCATGGTCCATAATTTCGTTCATTAGCGTCACACTCAACCTTTCTAGTCGCCGACCCTTTATGATTTGACACTCATCAAGCTTCAGTATGAACTTTAACTTAACATTACAGTCTGCACAAAAGAGAAAACATTATCTTAATATGACACTTGAATGCAATAGAACTTCAACACCAAATAAAATGTAGTAGGGGTACCTTTGATTGTTGAACTATAAAAGTGAACCATTGCTTGTTGAAGCTTCTGAAGATCCACAAATATATTGTTGAATTTAGTGTAAGTAAATCCTTGTGTAGATAGGATTTTTGATTGCTTCTTGGGAATATTTGGATGATAAATAGAGGCAGGCATAGTTTCTTCTATGAATAAATATTGTCCAATAGTACGAGTCACATCCTCATTTGAAGTTTTTTTATTGACAGACAATTTATATGAGCATGGAAATATACTTTGAGAAATACCTTGTGATTGTAAGGCTTGCCTGAGAAGGGTGTACATTGCAGTATACCCATTTCTACTGATGCCTGCTTCGTCACATATTGCCTGCACATCTTGCACTGTGATAAGATTTTTTAACTTCTTTGAAAACTCAGCTTCAACAACAACTCTAATACACTTTCCTATGCGTGAGTCTAAAGCAGAAGTGATTTCTTTGGTGTTTATACAGCTATTCATAAGCTTGAATTGGTCTTGTGTTGTTGATGAAGCAGTTATGTCTTCAATAAACGACCTACACAATGAAATATTCCATTACAAATCTTCATTAAAACATATAAAAGTAAAACAAACACTCACCTTGTTGCATATATACGTCGTTTGCGTGCTCCACCACCTTTTGAAAGAGCTTCAAAGGATGACAATGATCTTTTCCTATGTCTCATACCAAGTGGAGTCTCTTTCAGCTACTGGAGATTGGCAGTTAACTTTGAAATTGTGCTTTGTTTTGCTTCAGTATCCTGTTCCAAATCTGCAAGTTGTTTTTGTAAAGATATGATTGTGCTTTCTAAAGTGACCACCCTCATATGATGGATGTGATGTTGTTGGAACCAATACTTAGCAGTAGCAAGTGAATGTGTAGATAATCTCTTGCTGTAACCTAATAGTCCAGCTTCACCCGCACCAATGAATTGAAGTAAAGTTGAGAGGTTATGGAATGTTGGATGGTAAGAAGATATTGGATCAAGAGGATAGAGTGAACCATGAGCCCAAAGATCAATACTTTTTTCTCCAGCTGCACGATGTTCATTTTGAGAATTGGCATCATTGTTGCATCGTGTATTTGGAGCAAACTCTCTAGGCACACGAACATGGATACTTGTTGATGCAGGAGCATGAGGACGTTCTACTGTGAAGTTTGTGATACATGTCAACACCATCTTTGCTAATGACCAACAATATCAAAAACAAAGATGAAAAACCGGTTGGAAGGGAGTCTAAAGCATAGGTTTTGCTCAAAAAATGTGTTTTCTTGTATGTGTATGGGTTAAAGTGTATTTTTCCACTGAGTATGGCTGAAAATGATGAAATTTGAAAAAAGTCATTTTTTGGGGGAAGCATAGTCGCGGATTTGATGATGTGGCACTTACTTTTGGAGGGAGTTTGAAAATTATACTTTTTCTAAAAGAAACTTCAGAAAATGGGCCCAAAAAAGTGACTTCTGACATATATATTAAAAAATAGGCTCTTTTGAGTTAATATACACTGAAAATGAGACTTTTTAAAAAAAATCATTTTTTTATTCAAATACATGTACGAGTTTGATGATGTGGAAAGTAGATTCTCTTTCTCTCTCTCTAAAATAAGAAAGAGAGAGGCCTATTGAAGCCTAAAAAAAAGCCTACTCCAGCCTACTAAAAAGTGCCCTATTAAATGCACTTTGTCCCCTTAAACAAGAACAGAATTAAGCTTAATCCCTAAAAATTAGGGATCCTTACAAGGCCCATGCAGGGTTCATTTTTTCCCCTAATGACACCTCTAACAACAGGTACTACAAATACAGGTGCTGGAGCTGATGAAGATGGTGTCGAAGATGATATTGTGAAGATTCCTGTTCGTGCTGCTGTTTCTGCTGCACCTATTGTAGAGCAGATTTGTTGGGATGGCAGAGATGCCCAGGCACATGCATTGATAGCTTTGTCTGTCAAACGTCCCATTATTCCTCATATTCGCTCTTGAAGAGCAACTAGGGATGCTTGGGATACACTTACCACATTGTACCAAGCTAGGAATGAGGCTCCTGTTGCTTACCTCCAAAAACAGTTGGAGAGTGAGCACATGAATAAAGGTGATTCTATGGATAGTTTCCTAACGAAGATCAAAGATTTGAAGGAACAATTGATTTCTACTGATGAGGTTATACCCGATAGCTCACTTGTGCAGACCGTTCTGAATGGTCTTCCTGATTCATATAAGAGTTTTGCTTCTACTCTTCGGTTGATGATTAAAGGCAATCCGAATGCCTTATCATTTGAGGAGTTAGTCTTTGTTTTGTTGCAGGAAGATCAGTCTAGGTGGAACAGGTCCATTATGCGTGTTGCAGATCAAGCTTTCTTGGCTAGTCAGAAGGGCAAAGGAAAATGGAGCTCTTCTACTAGTAAGTAAAAATCTGCAAATGCTGCACATTCGAAGAACCAGGATAAAGATGAGAAGAAATCACAAAAGCAGAAATTGTTTTGCAAGTAATGTAAAGGGATTAATGATCATATCATAAAGAACAGTCCAAAACTGGCTGCAAAAGAGGCAAAGAAAAAGGAGGCTGGAATGGTTGTTGCAGAAGCCTCTACACCAAAAACAGAGTCTGCTAATCTTGTGCAAGAAGAAGAATGGGCGTTTACTACTGTTTGCAGTTTTGACCCATCTTCTCATGAGCAGTGCATGTCTGCAGTGGACTCAGATGTTTGGTACTTTGACAGTGGGGCGACCAAACATATTACCTCGCAGCGCAGTTTCTTCTCTTCACTCGAGCCTGCCCCTACAGGGAATACTGTCACATGTGCCAACAACTCCTCTTATCTTATTATGGGAGTTGGTAAGATCATTCTGACTACTGCTGATGGTAGTTCTTTCACTTTGTCAGATGCTTTATTTGTGCCAGGGATCAAGAAGAATTTGTTATCAGTTTCTGCATTAGCCAAGGTTGGCTTGGTTCTGAAATTTGTTGATGACAGATGTACAGTTCATGATCTGTCAAATGGCGATGTTATTATTGCTTCTGGCATTTTATGTCGTGGGCATATAAGCTCATAGACTATGAAAGATCTCTGAATGATTCGGCATGTGCAATTCATGATTCTCAGGCTATGTTAGATGCAAAGCTTTGGCATGCACGCTTTGGTCATCTGAATTTTGCTAGTTTGCTACGCCTGCAGAAATCTGATATGGTGTCTTCTTTGCCCAAGCTTGAGGTACCTAGAAAACATGTTTGTGAAGGCTGTATTTTGGGCAAAATGCAGCGTTCCTCCTTTCCAAAAGATGGTTCAGTTCGGGCCACACAGAAATTGCAGCTTGTACATAGTGATGTCTGTGGTCCTATGCAGACACCCTCTTTTGGAAATTACCTTTACTTCGTGACAAAGCAAAGTCTGAAGTGTTCACGTGCTTTAAACAGTTTTTGGTTTTGGCTGAAAATCTGTTAGCATGTAAAATGGGCACCCTCCATTCTGATCGAGGGGGGGAATATATGTCTTCTGATTTTAATGCATTTCTAGCTGAACGTGGGATAAAACACCAGTGTACAGTGCCGTATACACCTCAACAGAATGGAGTTGCTGAACGGAAGAACAGATCACTCATGGAGATAGCGAGGTGTATGGTCAAGAGTCAGGCTTTACCACATAGTTTTTGGCTTGAGGTTGTCATGTGTGCAACATATGTACTTAACAGGTGTCCCACTAAAGCGCTACAATCTGTCACTCCATATGAGGCTTGGCATGACCGCAAGCCATCTGTTGCTCATCTGCGTGTTTTTGGTTGTTTGACATATGCATTAGTGCCTGAACAACATCGCAGAAAATTGGATGATAAGGCAGTAAAATGTATTTTTGTTGGGTACAGTTCTAAAAGTAAAGGCTATCGTCTGTATCATCCACAGACTAAACGCATTCTGGTTAGCCGTGATGTTGTTTTTGTGGAAGATGCTATTCAGCCATTGCTTTCATGTACCAAGGAGACATCTGTTAGCTCCAAAGACATGTATGATACTTTGATGCCTCTTTTTACAGGTGGACAGTCTAGTGCTGGTCCTAATGAGGCAACTTCTCAACCTTTGCAGGTTTCATGTGATGATGCAGATAATTCCATTTCTGATGCAGATGTACATGATGCACTTATTGATGAGAGAGCTGATATTGAGCAGGCAAGAACTATGCCAAAATGGCTAGTGTAGACTTTGCACGACAGCAAATTAGATGCACCTTTGTCATATCGTACTCGTTCATGCTCTCATAGTGTCTCTTTTGCATCAGATTGCTATGCTATGGCTGCATCTAGTCTCTGTGATGAGAATGAGCCTGTTTCATTTGATGAAGCACAAAATTCAAAAAATTGGATGGCTGCTATGCAATCTGAATATGATGCTATAATGAAGAATGGTACTTGGTCTTTATGTGACTTGCCTCCTGGCAAGAAGGCGATTGGCACTAAGTAGGTATACAAGTTGAAACGTAAACCTGATGGTACAGTGGACAGGTATAAGGCTAGGTGTGTTGCAAAGGGTTATGTGCAGGAAAGAGGCATTGATTTTGATGAGAACTTTGCACCTACATGCCGTATGACTACTGTTCGGAGCATTTGTGCACTTGCAGCCCATCATGGTTGGAATGTACATCAGTTGGAGATTAAAAAAACATTTCTGAATGGTGACTTGCATGAAGAAGTATATGTTTTTCAGCCCCATGGCTTTGTGCAGAAAGGGCATGAAAACCAGGTGTTTAGGTTAAAGAAGGCATTATATGGTTTAAAGCAAGCACCACGTGCTTGGTACGAGAAGATACATGCCTATCTGGTTGCACATGGATTTGAGAACAGTCCAACTGAAAGCACCTTATATGTTAAGCGTGCTAATGATATGCTTCTGATCATTGTTGTCTATGTTGACGACATGCTTCTCACTGGTCCTATTGAGAAGCTTATTGCTGATTTCAAGGCTGATTTGCATGCCTCATTTGAGATGTCTGATTTGGGGCATTTGCATCACTATTTGGGCATTCAATTTATGCAAGTTGATGGTGGAATGGCTTTGTGTCAAATGAAATATATTGACACATTATTGTAGCGTTTTGGCCTTGAAGACTGTAAGCCTATTGCCACTCCTATGGAGATAGGTTTACGATTGAGTCTTCATGATGCTGGAGATGCATTTGATGTTGTTCTCTATCAACAGGCTGTTGGATGCTTGATTTATTTATGTGTTACTCGGCCAGATATTCAGTTTGCTGTCTCACAGATGAGCAGGTTTATGCATTGCCCAGGAGTCACACATTGAAAGGCGGTTAAGTGCATCTTTCGCTACTTGAGTGGTACTCAGCTACTTGGGTTGTTTTATCCCAAGGGGGGATTACTACCGCCGGATTTGCATGCTTTTTCTGACTCAGATTGGGCTAGTTGCTATGACACTCGTGTGTCCACCAGTGGTTTTTGCTTCATGCTTGGTATCTCATGTATATCTTGGTTGAGCAAGAAGCATCCTATTGTGGTCACTTCCAATTGTGAGGCTGAGTATAGGGCAGCTTTCATAATGACTGTTGAGTGTGTGTGGCTCAGATGCCTTATGGATGATTTGGGTGTTGGCCAGTCTTCTACCACCACCATCTTCACTGACAATCAGAGCGCATTGGCAGTTGCGAGGAACCTTGTGTTCCATGCTCGCATTAAGCACATTGAGGTGCATTATCACTATGTCAGGGAGAGGTTCTCTGCTGGGGAGATCAGCTTGGCATATGTGCCCACACAGGAGAACATAGCATACCTTTTCACGAAGGCTCTGCCTAGGGAGAAGTTTGAAGCTTTCTACAAAGCTTTGGGCTTACTTCCTTGTGTGGAGTGATTTCCACATAGCTTGGCACTTCCTTATACATGAGTGCTAGCTCCTTGTTCACCGCATCACTCCCAGGGGGGATTTGTTGATATATTTAGGTAGTGATGTGTGTGAACACACTAGGACCGTCGGGGCACTTTTTTCCCTCTTTAGGAGGTTTTTTTCCCCCGGCTTGTATATACGCCTATTGCCCTAATGGGCTACTTATCTTTGTACATTCTCTAGTAATTCATTCAGTCTTGTGTGTTGTGCTCCAAGCTTCTTCTTCTTCCTTGTGCTGTTCACGTGCTTCCGTAGACATCTATCTCCAACACCAACTACTTCTTTCCCTACAGATTAAACAAGTCCAATCCGTATTCCAATTTCTCAAAGAAGAATGAAATACTCAAATAGAAAGGAAAGGTTTGTGTACTAGATTCCCAAGATTTGAGAAGAAAAGTCATGCATGATAACAATCATGTTCCTTGCACAGGGCATCTTGGTGTTGACAAGACAATACAACTTGTTAGAAGAACATTTTGATGGCCTAGATTAGCCAAAGATGTCTACACTTATGTTCAACAATGCTTTGTGTCAAGTCAACAAGGCAAAAAGGGTGAAGACACCAGGTTTTTTACATCCTTTACAGATTCCAGATCATAACTAGGATAGTTTATCCATGGACTTCATAGTGGGGTTATCGTGGACCCAAAGGAACTAGGATGCTATCCTAATTGTGGTAGGTAGATTGAGCAAGATGGGTCATTTCATACCCACACAGGAGACGATAGAAGCTAGGTAACGGAGTTGTTTATTGAGAATGTCTTCAAATTGCATGGGTTACTAACATCCATAGTCTCAAATAGGGGTGTTAGATTCACAGGAGACTTCTGGAAGTTTGTATTTGACAAATTAAAAGTGACATTGAAAATGATTAGTGGTGATCATCCACAGATAGATGGTCAAACCGAGAGGGTCAACCAAATTCTATAGGACATGTTGAGGGCATATGTGTGTGAGAGGCAGACAAATTGGGATAGTTACTGTTGATATATTTAGGTAGTGATGTGTATGAACACTCTAGGACTGCCGGGGCACTTTTTTCCCTCTTTAGGAGGTTTTTTTCCCCCGGCTTGTATATACGCCTATTGCCCTAATGGGCTACTTATCTTCGTACATTCTCTAGTAATACATTCAGTCTTGCCTGTTGTGCTCCAAGCTTCTTCTTCTTCCTTGTGCTGTTCGCGTGCTTCCGCAGACGTCTAACTCCAACAATTGGTATCAGAGCAGGTCGTCGCTTCTTCTAGGGCGCCGTCGACACTCCTCCGTTTGCAGTCTCAGATTTGCACGAAATTTGGTGAGCATACTTAGGGTGTTTCCGAGATCAAAACAACTTTGCTGTGTGGTGCCAAAATCGCGATATGAGCTCGTTTCGCCCTCCGAACGCACTATCGAAGTGCTTGTGCAGGCTATTTCGTCCTTTTGTGCCAAAGGTATATACCAATTTCTGTTCGCCAGTTTAAGCGTCTCGAAGTCTGCTACAGGTCTAGCAGAACTCGTTTGGGCAGTTTCGTTCAACTTTTTGAGATACAGTCAATTTTCTGCATCAAGGTATTTTAGTCACCGGCCATGGCTGAAAGCAGTGATGTATTCCGTATGTTGGCTGTTGAGGATAAGTTGGATGGTACCAACTACCCATTATGGGCTTATATGATGCGACATGTACTGGTTGCAAAAGGATTGTGGAACATTGTGCAGGGTGTTGAAAGACGTCCTGTTACACCTGTAACGACAGGTACTGCAAATACAGGTGTTGGAGCTGATGAAGATGGTGTCAAAGATGATATTCCACAGATTCTTGTTCGTGCTGCTGTTTCTGTTGCACCTACTGTAGAGCAGATTCGTTGGGATGGCAGAGATGCCCAGGCACATGCATTGATAGCTTTGTCTGTCAAACGTGCCATTATTCCTCACATTCGCTCTTGCAGAACAGCAAAGGATGCTTGGGATACACTTACCACTTTGTACCAGGCTAGGAATGAGGCTCGTGTTGCTTACCTCCGAAAACAGTTGGAGAGTGAGCACATGAATGAAGGTGATTCTATGGACAGTTTTCTTACAAAGATCAAAGACCTGAAGGAACAATTGATTTCTGCTGATGAGGTTATACCAGATAGCTCACTTGTGCAGACCGTTCTGAATGGTCTTCCTGATTCATATCAGAGTTTTGCCTCTACTCTTTGGTTGATGATGAAAGGCAATCCGAATGCCTTGTCAAAGGAAAATGGAGCTCTTCTACTAGTAAGCAGAAATCTGCAAATGCTGCACATTCAAAGAACCAAGACAAAGATGAGAAAAAATCAAAACAGCAGAAATTGTTTTGTAAGTACTGTAAAGGCAATGATCATATCATAAAGAACTGTCCAAAATTGGCTGCTAAAGAGGCAAAGAAGAAAGAGGCGGGAATGGTTGTTGCAGAGGCCTCTACACAAAAAACAGAGTCTGCAAATCTTGTGCAGGAAGAAGAATGGGCGTTTACTACTGTCTGCAGTTTTGACCCATCTTCTCCTGATCAGTGCATGTCTGTAGTAGACTCAGATGTTTGGTACTTTGACAGTGGGGCGACCAAACATATTACCTCACAGCACAGTTTCTTCTCTTCACTCAAGCCTGCCCCTACAGGGAATACTGTCACATGCGCCAATAACTCCTCTTATCCTGTTATGGGAGTTGGTAAGATCATTCTGACTACTGCTGATGGTAGTTCTTTCACTTTGTCAGATGCTTTATTTGTGCCAGGGATCAAAAAGAATCTGTTATCAGTTTCTGCATTAGCCAAGATTGGCTTGGTTGTGAAATTTGTTGATGACAAGTGTACAGTCCATGATCTCTCAAATGGCGATGTGATTATTGCTTCTGGCATTTTATGTCGTGGGCTGTATAAGCTCATAGACTATGAAAGATCTGTGAATGATTCAGCATGTGCAGTTCATGATTCTCAGGCTATGTCAGATGCAAAGCTTTGGCATGCACGCTTTGGTCATCTGAATTTTGCTAGTTTGTTACGCGTGCAGAAATCTGAAATGGTGTCCTCTTTGCCCAAACTTGAGGCACCTGGAAAACATGTTTGTGAAGGCTATATTTTGGGCAAAATGCAGCGTTCTTCCTTTCCAAAAGATGGTTCAGTTCGGGCTACGCAGAAATTGCAGCTTGTACATAGTGATGTCTGTGGTCCTATGCAGACACCCTCTTTTGGAAATTACCTCTACTTCGTGACTTTCATTGATGATTTTTCTAGGCATGCATGGGTATATCCACTCAAAGCAAAGTCCGAAGTGTTCATGTGCTTCAAAAAGTTTTTGGTTTTGGCTGAAAATCTGTCAGCATGTAAAATGGGCACCCTCCGTTCTGATCGAGGGGGGGAATATATGTCTTCAGATTTTAATGCATTTCTGGCTGAACGTGGGATAAAACACCAGTGTACAGTGCCGTATACACCTCAACAGAATGGAGTTGCTGAACGGAAGAACAGGTCTCTCATGGAGATGGCGAGGTGTATGGTCAAGAGTCAGGCTTTACCTCATAGTTTCTGGCTTGAGGCTGTCATGTGTGCAACATATGTATTGAACAGGTGTCCCACTAAAGCCTTGCAGTCTATCACTCCATATGAGGCTTGGCATGACCGCAAGCCATCTGTTGCTCATCTGCATGTTTTTGGTTGTTTGGCATATGCATTAGTGCCTGAACAACATCACAGAAAATTGGATGATAAGGAAGTAAAATGTATTTTTGTTGGGTACAGTTCTAAAAGTAAAGGCTATCGTCTGTATCATCCACAGACTAAACGCATTCTGGTTAGCCGTGATGTTGTCTTTGTGGAAGATGCTATTCAGCCATTGCTTTCATGTACTAAGGAGACATCTGTTAGCTCCAAAGACATGTATGATACTTTGATGCCTCTTTTTACAGGTGGACAGTCTAGTGCTGGTCCTAATGAGGCAACTTCTCAGCCTTTGCAGGTTTCATATGATGATGCAGATCATTCCATTTCTGATGCAGATTTACATGATGCACTTTCTGATGAGAGAGCTGATATTGAGCAGGCAAAAACTATGCCAAAATGGCTGGTGCAGACTTTGCGTGACAGCAAATTAGATGCACCTTTGTCATATCGTACTCGTTCAGGCTCTCATAGTGCCTCCTTTGCATCAGATTTCTATGCTATGGCTGCATCTAGTCTCTGTGATGAGAATGAGCCTGTTTCTTTTGATGAAGCACAAAATTCAGAAAATTGGATGGCTGCTATGCAATCTGAATATGATGCTATAATGAAGAATGGTACATGGTCTTTATGTGACTTGCCTCCTGGCAAGAAGGCCATTGGCACTAAGTGGGTATACAAGCTGAAGCGTAAACCTGATGGTACAGTTGACAGGTATAAGGCTAGGCTTGTTGCAAAGGGTTATGCGCAGGAAAGAGGCATTGATTTTGATGAGACCTTTGCACCTACATGCCGTATGACTACTGTTCAGAGCATTTGTGCACTTGCAGCCCATCATAGTTGGAATGTACATCAGTTGGACATTAAAACAACATTTCTGAATGGTGACTTGCATGAAGAAGTGTATGTTTTTCAGCCCCGTGGCTTTGTGCAGAAAGGCATGAAAACCAGGTGTGCAGGTTAAAGAAGGCGTTATATGGTTTAAAGCAAGCACCACGTGCTTGGTATGAGAAGATACATGCCTATCTGATTGCACATGGTTTTGAGAACAGTCCAACTGAAAGCGCCTTATATGTTAAACGTGCTAATGATGTGCTTCTGATCATTGTTGTCTATGTTGATGACATGCTGCTCACTGGTCCTATTGAGACACATATTGCTGATTTTAAGGCTGATTTGCATGCCTCATTTGAGATGTCTGATTTGGGGCATTTGCATCACTATTTGGGCATTCAATTTATGCACGTTGATGGTGGAATGGCTTTGTGTCAAACGAAATATTTTGTGTCAAAATTTATGCACGTTGATGGTCGCAGGTTTACGATTGAGTCTTCATGATGCTGGAGATGCATTTGATGCTGTTCTCTATCAGCAGGCTGTTGGATGCTTGATTTACTTATGCATTACTCGGCCATATATTCAAATTTGCTATCTCACAGATGAGCAGGTTTATGCATTGCCCAGGAGTCGTGCATTGGAAAGCGGTTAAGCGCATCTTTCGCTACTTGAGTGGTACTCGGCTACTTGGGTTGTTTTATCCCAAGGGGGGATCACTACCGCCAGATTTGCATGCTTTTTCTGACTCAGATTGGGCTGGTTGCTATGACACTCGTGTGTCCACCAGTGGTTTTTGCTTCATGCTTGGCAGCTCATGTATATCTTGGTTGAGCAAGAAGCAGCCTACTGTGGCCACTTCCAGTTGTGAGGCTGAGTATAGGGCAGCTTTCACAGCGACTGTTGAGTGTGTGTGGCTCAGACGCCTTATGGCTGATTTGGGTGTTGGCCAGTCTTCTGCCACCACCATCTTCACTGACAGTCAGAGCGCATTGGCAATTGCGAGGAACCCTGTGTTCCATGCTCGCACTAAGCACATTGAGGTGCATTATCACTATGTCAGGGAGAGGTTCTCTGCTGGGGAGATCAGCTTGGCATATGTGCCCACGCAGGAGAACATTGCAGAGCTTTTCACGAAGGCTCTGCCTAGGGAGAAGTTTGAAGGTTTTCGCAAAGCTTTGGGCTTACTTCCTTTTGTGGAGTGATTTCCACATAGCTTGGCACTTCCTTATACATGAGTGCCAGCTCCTTGTTCACCGCATCACTCCCAGGGGGGATTTGTTGATATATTTAGGTAGTGATGTGTGTGAACACTCTAGGACTGTCGGGGCACTTTTTTCCCTCTTTAGGAGGTTTTTTTCCCCCGTCTTGTATATACGCCTATTGCCCTAATGGGCTACTTATCTTTGTACATTCTCTAGTAATACATTCAGTCTTGCATGTTGTGCTCCAAGCTTCTTCTTCTTCCTTGTGCTGTTCGCGTGCTTCCGCAGACGTCTAACTCCAATAGTTACTTGCCACTAGTAGAGTTTGCTTATAACAATAGACCTCATAAGGTGACAGGAATGTCTCCTTTTGAGATGAAATATGGCATGAATCCCACTACTCCTAGTACCATAGGAATGCCAAAGAAATGTCCTAGCACTTCGGAGTTCTTAGCGAACCTCCAAGCAAATCTAGAAATAGCTAAAGCCAAGGTCCAACAAGCAGTTCATAGGGGAAAAGAGTATGCTGACCGGAAGAGATCTCGTAGAGTCTTTGAGGAAGGAAATAAAGTTTTTCTTCCAGCGTCAGCTAGGTCTACTTAACTATCCAGAGGGAAGTGTAGTAACCTTTCACCAAGTTTTGTGGACCTTGGAAGATAGTTAAGAAGCTTAGTGATGTTGCATAATAATTAGAGCTTCCTCCAGATTGCAGATTCCATCCAATGTTTCATGTCAGTAAACTTAGAAAGTATATTTCCAGGGAGGATAATCTAATAGAGGGTATTTTTTCTTTGCAGGAAAGTGATAGCACAAATCATTCTCTAGATAGGATACTAGATCGGAGACAGAAGCGGTTAAGAAACTATGTCATCTACGAGTATCTAGTAGCTTGGAGGGGATTGCCGCTTATTGACTCTACTTGGGAATCAAAAGCTCTAGTTTGCAAGTACTTTCCCTCATTGATCATTCAAGTCAATGATGTTTAGAAGGGGGAGAGTGTCAGACATTGGTCCACAAGGACCACTCCATGTGTGTGTGGGACTAGGGCCAGCCATAGCCAAGGTCCCAAGCTCATGGGATATCCTAATGTATTCAATATTAATGGGGATGGGTGTTGCATGATGGACACATGGTGGCACTAGATGATTGTAGATCACTGCTATTTTGAATACAAGGGGATATAATGGATGGGAGGAGAGTGGCACACATCATTCACAGGATTTTGCTTTTAGTCTTGCTCACACAAAACAATTTCAAACACCAATTTACATGGAACACCATTTTTTTTTTGAAGCTCATGGAAAAGAAGTCACATAGAGAGAATAAGGATTTTCAATGATCAATTGTGAAACGAATCCTCATTGCATCAAATTTTTCCTCATATGAACATATCATGATCCCTTGGCCACAATTGGTAGGGCTGTTTAAAGCCTTGAATTAGGTAGAAGAAAATAGAAACTAATGATCCTCATGAAAAGCATGAGGATTCCTTTGCGGCTATGGTGAACGGGATAGGTTACATTATCACAATCGTGATAGCATCACCTCCTTGAATCAATTGTGATGGCATCACCTACAAAGTTGGCATGCATGGGAATAAGTGACATTATTTGCATGTACATGCTTGCCGACTTTTGAAACCACAGATGGTAAGAATGTTTTTAAATAAGATAGAACACACTAAAACCAAATGATGTAAACTTGAATCCATCATCAAATGGAAGCTCAACTTTAAGCTCATGATAACCAACCACAGTTCTATGTCGCAGATCAAATACTTACAACACTCTTACTAACTTCATCGGGGCATGATGGTGAGTTTTGGATTAAAAAATGATTACCTGCTCACACATGTGTCATACAATACATACATAACATGCAAATGTAAACACAAGGAGTTCTGCAAACTATGTGAACTTATAAATCCTCAATATGGACATAGTGATGCAATCGCCAAAACACTGTCACAAATGTTGCATAATTCTCCATTGTTCAAAACACCAAAAGTTTAGAGATGCATATAAAGGATTGATGCTAAAATGAAGCTAAGTATGGACATCCCAAAAATCATGGGGCCTACAAGGGCAACTCATGTGTAACATACCTACTGAGGAACTAATTTATACATGAAACATGCATTTCAGCACAAAGAGTCCAAGTCACTCTAAAAACTAGTCTAATAAAAAAGGATGATTGTGCAGAAACATTCTATATCACTTCATGGGTTTGTTAAATCATGATGCATTGATTCCATCAGATCCACAAATTTCTAACAAATATTTATATGTTATACATTTTTGTAAGCATGTTTTTCAGAAATCAAATTCAATGCCTCCACATGAAAATTTCAGAGAATGTAATGATCTTTAAAAGCTGTAGAATGCTTAGGCAAAGCTTTCCACATGATTTTCCTCATCAAACCCATATGCAACACAAAATATATGCATTAAATGCACTTCGGAGAACACCACTAATACCTATCTCTCAGCAAATCATTCAACCGATCATTGGAGAAATCATGTGTATATGGCTATCTAAATAATGGCATAGACGAAGTGTGCAGAGGCGGAAATCCTCATCCTAGAATTTGGTGATGATTTCCCAAGCTTCCATGAGAGCTCCTGCCCTCGAGAGATTGCGAGAACTTCTTTTCTAGAATCTAATCCTCCTCCAATCGACTATTCCTCCCTTTCTTCGTTAACATCTTTAGATAATTATCTTCTACCCTTCCCAGTCTGCGTGATTGTTTCCATTCCTAGCAAAGCATATTTGATTGCCTCCCCTCCCCTTGAGCTAGCTAAGTCCCTTGTCTTTATATCAGAAGAAACAAGAAATTGATTGACAGGAAAAGAAAAGCAAAGACAACCTCAGAGAGATGAGGCGGCCACTAAAGATGCCCTAGAAAGAAAGCGCCACCCCCCTCTGCCACGTTCTCCTCGATGCCCTCTTCCACAAATGGCAAAATTTGGTTTGATTACTGTTGGGGTATCCTTCTAGCACTCTCACATGTTGGTGTGAAGTAAAAACCTGTGCTATTTCCATTCAAGCTCTTCAAAAAATGCCTTCAACACTTTACAAGAACTCCACATAGATAATGAACAATATTGAGAAGATTGTGGTCAATCAATGAGATTGGCACCAATCAACAATGTTTATGATAATATCTCTAATTGTCTCTACTTTTAAGATGGAATCAAATCATGAAGGATGACTCTATTTTTAGCATGGGAATTCCTTCCCCATGACCCTAACCTTGGTTCCTGATGAACTCCAACAACCAGAAACTAGCCAGACTCTACAAAAGCCAAAGCGTTGACAATTCCAATTGTTGGTAATGTATGGAATAATCTAAGAATTCTATTATCATAATCAAGAGCCCAAAGACAAATTTTCCCATCACCAACAACTGAAGTTGCAAGATCACTCCCTTTGCATAGATGTTGGGAAAGATGGATGGACACTTCAAGATGATGAGTAGGTACTTCCAAATCTTGCTTTGTACCAGCCCTTTGATGCTTCAGAGTTGATAAGTGGACCTTGTTAGCTTTCCAATAACACCATAAAATAGCCTATGTACTTTGGAAATGATGTATGAAAAGATTGAATCAAAACAGACAACTTTGAACTTCAAGTCTTCAAGAAAACCTTCTATTTTTTACCATACACCTGCTGCATCTTTTGCTCAGTATGACCAGAACAGTAGGAATTGGAAAATTCCTTTTAGGGGTATCTAATTAGCTTAGAAAGCTAACTATTCCAAGTTGAATCACTTAAAATGATTAACTATGTTCAGAGAAATCAATTTAGCAAGTAAACCTTTACCACTGATTTTTTAGGACTGTTGCAGACTTTGACCAGTGATCACCTAGACGAACTTTTATTTGAAATGGCTGAATAGAAATCCTTAAAATTTTTACAGCATGTAGATAACTTTGATTTGGTTCCAACAAGCTATAGATATTTTAATTTGGTGGAGAAATGAGTGAGATATGATCTCCTCAAGTTGATTGACTTACAGAGACTATGACAGAGAACTCAGAAATGAATAATCTAGATATATGTATTAATGAACAATTTTGTACAATGCCATAGGCATGATAATAATTGCCTAATGGTAGAGAAGGGTGTGGGCTATAGTGCAGGCCTCACATACACTCAGAAAGTGCAATGAAATGCTCGGAATGATGAGTCTTCTACCCGCGACTTTTTCTTAGAGGTTTATATAAGAGTTCACTTTCAATTTGAATTTGAATTCAAATTTTGGCTTCCTCTAAAAAAGGTGATCCTCCATTATAGGAGATATTCCATCAATCAACTCTTAACTTTTCCACAAGTTCTTCTTGGTAGGTGCTTACAAGGATTCGAAGTCAAATATGACTTTTACAAAGAGTAAAGAGGGTAATTATCTTCTAGCATTGGTTTCTATGCTTCTTCAAATATGTATGGACTACAAGCCAAATGTGTAGGCTTGTGAATTGTACCAATAGCTCCCCCTCAAGCCAAACATTTTGGCTTGGTCTTCATCTTCAGTCTTCATGTATATCCTGCAATCCAATCAATGATTTGAACCTGCAAAGTTTGGTTCCATCCAATGCTTTAGTTAACAAATCTGCACACTGCATGTTGGTTGATACATATGTTAGTTGAATGTCCTTGCTTAATAGCTTCTCTCTCACATAATGGTAATGGACCTTTATATGCTTGGTCATAGACATCTAAAAACATGATCCTTATTTTAGGAGTCCTTAGCAAACATCTGTTTTGGTGGGACGAACCAAGGAGATGTTGTCTATGAGTTAGTTTAAGTGAGGGGTGTATTAGGTTAGAATGTGTGTATTAAATTTGAGTATTAATATCTTGGCTAAATAACCTAATTATGAATTCACAATTGTGTACTTATAATAGCTTTTCATAAATTAATCATTAACTATGTAAGCATACAAAGAGAAAATAAATGGAGAGATTGTTGTTAGAGAACAAGGGCCCTTAAAAACTTACTTCATAGTGTAATAAGAGTTAAAATACATGCATGTAAGTGTATAAATATATCCTTGGGGGTTATAAGTATCAGTGAATGTTAGATAATAACAAAAAGTGGTTCCCAAAAATTCTAGAATTTGGCAAGGAAAAGACTAATTACAATGACTACATAGACTATATGGCTCAATTTTGTAAGAAAATAAGGAACATATCACCTATATGAGTATATATGCCTACCCTTTAAAATCAGTGAAATATTTTTTAGATTAATTAAATGTGTTATTGTATTTGATAACTATAAGTAGCAAATATATCATTGTAGTAATAAAGTTATTGAATGATAGATACCTACAAAGGTTTGACCAAAGAAAACTAACTTTTATTGTGGTTAGAAACTTCAAAATACAATTTGGAGACTATAAATTTCTCTTCTAGTCATTGAAGTGGTGATATAACTTGGTTGACACATACTTAGCCTTAGATAAAAACTAAAGATGGTTGGAGAGGCCAACTAGTTTTCCATGCTCAACGTCCCTACTACCTCTCTCTCTTATAGGAAAATTATCATCTTCTAAATAAAGCTACAAGTAGTAAGAATATTTTTATATTAATATGAGATCTTTGCAAACCTTGAGTGTCAATGTAAAGAAGGCACCTACTTGCTTATTGACCTCATTTTCTTTAAGCATTTCATGCTACCAAAGTGATATGCTTGAGTTCTTTCTCCTTGAAAGTGGAGAGACTTGAGGATCTTACACAAGATTCATCTACTTCTATATCCATCTAAATACCTTGAAAAGCCCTTGATTTCCTTTGGTGGCTTTATCTAGGTCGAATCGTTTTTTCTTCTTCTTCTTCAAACTTGATATTATGGAAGTCCTCACCGGTGATCCCTAGATCCCCTTCTTTCGTATATGTCTATGAGATCCTCACTATGGCTTCATCCCTCACTTATATTGAAGACCTTTGCATCTTATGGACAAAAACATAGTTTCAAACCTCTAATTGAAGTCTTGGAGGTCTAATAAAATAAATATGGGTTTATTTATTTGATCTTTTTGGACTCTTGAATATAGTATATACATGTGTTGAACCTGAAAGAGACCAAACAAGTCTCAAGTTCTTCTTTCTTTTCACATTCTACATTTAATATGTCTTCGATCTCAAAGATCCTTCTTTAAGCTTTCTACATTTAATGTATCTTGGATCTCAAAGATCATGCCCTTGGATTCACTTGATTGGCATGACATTTCATCAACTAAGGATGTTCTCTCCTAAAGATATTCCTCAAGGATGTATGCCTAGTCCTCCTCCTGTAAGTCAATGGCCAAGAAGATCTCATACTTGATGTACATACCAAATCCTGGGGACTTTGTTATTATTATAATATTGATGGCATTTGCTTACTATCTTGAAGACCTTCTCAAATTTTCCATGCATCTTGTACATGAGCCTTCACCTAGATGCACCTTTGGTGATTGAGGAGAAGAGGACCACTAGTTTGCCATCACACTCTAGGTCGCATTTACTCGATCGAATAATTAGAAAATACCAAATATGTTTGTTTTATTCGTGGTTGTCCGAATAAACACCGAAAAAAACACACAAGGATAAACTTTAGATCGAAATAATTTTCGAACAAATTTTTTTTGATCGAAAACTTTTCGATGCACATACATACACACATGCATACACGTACTTTCATGCACACATACACATATACACACACACACATACATATATACATATATACATATATACATATATACATATATACATATATACATATACACATATACACATATACACATATACACATATACACATATACACATATACACATATACACATATACACATATACACATATACACATATACACATATACACATATACACATATACACATATACACATATACACATATACACATATACACATATACACATATACACATATACACATATACATACAAAATCATACACACACATAGACACATACACATACACATACACATATAGATACTTGCACATATACATACACACACATACATACACATATAGATACTTGCACAATTACACACACATACATATACACACAAAATCATACACACACATAGACATGTACACATACACATACACATATAGATACTTACACATAAATATACACACACATATACATACACATATAGATACGTGCACATATACACACACATATATATACACATATACACACAAAATCATACACACACATAGACATATACACATACACATACACATATAGATACTTGCACATATACATACACACACATATACACACACATGCATACACATTCATATGCATACATACAAAGATACATGCATACACACACATGTACATACATACACACACACATACACACATATACACACACATACATACACACATATATACACATACAGAAATGCACACATATGTGATATGCATATAGATACATTTACAAATGCACACATATGCATACACACATACACATACAGATACTTGCACATATACACATATGCACATACACATATACATATGGATACTTGCACATATACATACACACACATAGACACACACACATACACTCACATGCATACATACACACATATGCATACACATGCATACATACATAGATACTTGTATACACACATGCACATACATAAATATGCATACATAATCACATGCATACATACACACATGCATACATACACACATGCATATGTAAATACTCACATACATACATACACACATGCATATGTATATATACATAAACACAAGCACATACACACAGTAAATCAACTTGAGCCTTGAAAAAAAATAAGCACAGTGAAGAAGTCTTATCTACCTTCATAATCATGTACAAGTAAGTAAAGTCAAGAAAGAGGGTTCTTGATGCATCAAGAACCAAACCTACACATATGCACGTATGGTATTTTCAACCATACTTTTTTTCAACTTTCGTACTCGTATGCATTTGTCATATGATTGAAGTATATACACATTGCATCTAATCCTCCCACCACCTACTCAGCTCGAAATAAATCAACCTTCAAAATAACATGTAAAAATATAAAGAAATAAAAATTCATTATTATATGCTTGACAAAATACTAAACTATATCATAAAAAGTAAAATCTTTTTTTACCTATTTGCATCTTTTTTGTCGTATCCAAGGATCAAGTGCATAAGTCGATTTCTATGAAAACTTTTCCATCCCTCTTGATGTTATTGTCTCAAAAACTTGATTTCTTTCCTCCCAACAAGTCCCTCTTGATGCTATTGTCTTGATGCCAACAACTCAGGTAAGAGAAGGTTCTTGTTGTATCAATACAATACAAATTCCTAAAGATGATCTATGGATATGTGAAGTTGTATTGAATCGATACAACAAGAACCTTTTGTTAGCTGATATGCAGCCCTGGATGCCTTTGATCTTCACTTATTAATACCTTCTCAACACTTGAATCATAAAAAAAACATAACTTGAATCATCCGGAGTGTGGAATCTTGGAACATTCAAAATGCCAAGAAGCTATGGAACAAAGGCTTCAAAAAATGGAAACATCTCTGGAAACAAGACACCAACCGCTGGATCAACTTTGAGGATATTGATCCTAGCATCAACATTTCGCATGAAGAATGGAACACATTGCAAAGCAGATGTCTCGCCTGGGACCGACACAATCAAAAGTCCCGAACATCAAAGAAACGATCTTCTATCAGGCTAACCTCAACAAAAAGTGGTGCCTGTCATGGACGCGGCTTCGGTGGGACATGAAGTTCATGGCTATCTGGCACCCCCTCATAGAAATCAAAAAGTCCGTCCTCTTATGGCAAATCCTTCATCATGGAATCTGGACCAACCTTAAGGCTAGCAAAATTTGTGGGATCCCTCCCTGGTGCAAACGCTGCCACCGGTCGATCGAAGATGTTTCACACATCTTCTTTACCTGCCCCAACTCCAACAGACTCTGGCAGGTGGTTGGAAAGAGAATTAGACTTCAAAAACGTCTCAGTTGGCAGCAGGCCCTTCTGGGAGAAGCGATCGGCTGCTCCGCGACTCTCTGGAACGCCATCAGAGGGGAGGTCCTATGGAAAATCTGGCAGGAAAGATGTGCTTTCAACTTCGGTGACTCCCCCAAGGAGTGGTCAATTGAGAAATCGCTGTTCCTCCTTGGCAAAAGGATTGTCAACTGTAAAAAATCCCCCCCCTTTAGGCATCATCAAGTACTCCTTTTGATCGATAACAAGCTTAAACCCAAGTGGGCCCCACATGAGGGTGATGAGATGGTAATTAACCTTCTTTGTAATGTCATCTAAGCTCTGTAAAAGCTTCCCCTGCTTTGTGGGATTTGGGGGGTCCCGTGGGCACTAGTCCCCTTCTCTTGTACTTTTCTTTATTTAATTCAAGTCCGGGAGAGTAGGCTATTGCCGAACTTCCTTTATATTAAAAAAAAAAACATAACACCTTTTCCAACAATCACAATAGTTTTTAATTCACAATGATACACACACATATACATTCACATACACAATCATATTAGATTTTCATTTACAATCATATAACATACACACCCATACACATACACATACTATTATGCAGTAAGAATCAATATTGATTCAAACAATCACAATATAATTTTATTCACAATCATACACACACATACATATACTATTGTGAAGTAAGAATCAATCTTGAATCAAACAATCACAATAGATTTCATTCACAATTATACACTCAAATACACATACATATACTATTGTGAAGTAAGAATCAGTATTGATTCAAACAATCACAATACATGTTTACTCACAATCATACACACACACATACATATAGTATTGTGAAGTAAGAATCAATGTTGAGTCAAACAACCACAATAGTTTCTAATTCGCAAACAAAAATATTTTTCTTTATGATTTTAATACTAAAGAACTTAATATTTATAGCAAGAGTTTATACCTTGTTCTTTCTATGACACTATAAGTTCGTAAAAAACAAAGTAACTCTTATGAATAATGAGTCTAATTGTATTCTTTTATAAAAAAATATTCGATCGAATTTATGAGGTTTTTTTCCCCCGACTTATATATACACCTATAGCCCTAACAGGTTACTTATCTTTGTACATTCTAGGGTAATACATTCTATAGCCCTAATGGGTTGGTGCTTCATCTAGGGCATTGTCTACACCTCTTCGATCATGATCTGAGCTTGTTTCCACCTCCGAATGCATTATCGCAACACTTGTGTAGGCTATTTTGTCTTTTTGTGCCAAAAACATATACCAGTTTAGTTCGCCAATATAAGTGTCTCAAAGTCTGCTACAGGTTTAACAAAAATTGTCAAGATAATTCTGTTCAACTTTTTCAAATACAATCATTTTTCTACATCAGGGTATTTTAGTCAGTGGCCATGGCTGAAAGCAGTGATGTATTTTGTATGTTGGCTCTTGAGGATAAGTTGGATGGTATGATTTACCCACAGTTGGCTCATATGATGCATCATGTATTGGTCATAAAAGGATTATGGAATATTGTGTAGGGTTTTGAAAGATCTCCTGTTACACCAGCGAATACAGGTACTGCAAATATAGGTGCTGCAAATATAGGTACTGAAGCTGATGTAGATGCCATCGAAGATGGTGATTTTCTGTGAATTCTTGTTTGTGTTGCGGTTTCTACTACACCTATTGTGGAGTAAATTTGTTGGGATGGTAGAGATGCTCAAGCACATGCATTGATATCCTTGTCTGTCAAACGTGCCATTATCCCTCACATTCACTCTTGCAAAACAACCAAGGATGCTTAGGATACACTTACCACATTGTATCAGGCTAGGAATGAGGCTCGTGTTGCTTACCTCCAAAAACAATTGGAGAGTGAGCACATGAATGAAAGTGATTCTATGGAAATTTTTCTGACAAAGATCAAGGATTTGAAGGAACAATTGATTTTTGTTGATGAAGTTATACCAAATAGCTCACTTGTGCAAACCGTTCTGAATGGTCTTCTTGATTCATATCAGAGTTTTGCTTCTGCTCTTTTCATTTGATGATGAAAGGCAATCCAAATGCCTTATCATTTGAGGAGTTAGTTTCTATTTTGTTGTAGGAAGATCAGTCTAGACAGAACATGTCTATTATGTGTGTTGCAGATCAAGCTTTCGTGGCTACTTAGAAGGGCAAAGGTAAATGGAGCTCATCTACTAGGAAGCAAGAATATGCAAATGCTACACAGTCGAAGAAGGAAGACAAATATGAGAAGAAATCAGAAAAACAAAAATTATTTTGCAAGTACTATAAAGCAAATAATCATTTCATTAAGAGCTGTCCAAAAGTGGTTGCTAAAGAGGCAAAGAAAAAGGAGGCTAGAATGGTTGTTGCAGAGGCCTCTACATCAAAAACAGAATCTGCTAATCTTGTGCAGGATGAAGAATAGGTGTTTACTACTGTTTGCAATTTTGACCCATCTTCTCATGAGTGTTGGAACAAGTCCATGGAAAGTTCAAGTGATGGCTTGATTCATCAAAAGGTTTAGAAATTTAAAGGAAATGTCAACTCCTTGTAGAGTTCGCTTGTGAAATCCCTCTTGTAATATTTGATTATTTACTTAATGTAAAAAGCGAAAGCATCTAAAGTGGTTGAGTCCACTTGATGAAAAAAGAAAGGAAAAGCCACAAATTCGTGATTGATGGTAGTTGGAGAAATCAAATCGATCACTAAAAAGTTTGGAGAGTGATCATAAGAAGAATCAAATTCAAAATTAGGCTCCAATCATCACTATAAATACATGGCAGTTTAGTCACATTTTTTAGACATCCAAGAGCTGAGCTCTGTGCCATATCAAAGTGTGGGTTCAAGGCACACATATGTATCAGTAAGTTCATTGTATTTTACAATCAATATAGTTTCAGTTTCTTGATCATTTGAATTCATATTTTCATGCTTTTGTGAAGTGTACTCTCCACTACCATATCTTTCAGTTTTCTCAGTCAGATTGCGGAGATGATTTCTCTGAGATTGTTACATCACTTTCAATGATTTAAGCTGAAAACGTTTGCTCTATATGTCTACTATATACTCACAAAATTTCATTGCAATTGAGTTTTTCAGTCGTGAGCTATGTTCATTTAAAGTCGACTATATTGCTTCATTCTTTACTTCTATGTTAGCACTCCATCAGATTAGTATTCTTCTCAGAGCTGGTTCTCAGTGTGAACTTCATCATTTTCCATGACTCAAAGCTTGGTAGAATCAGCATACTGTCTAGTACAAAATTTCATAAGCATTGAATTTCTGAATCTTGAGATATTAACATTTTTCTGCTCATGAGTCTGAGTACTGCTAACACACTACTAGAAATAGGGGGGCATCGAATTGAAAAAAAATCGAGAACCGTCGCTTATGCAATGCTAGCATCACATAAGCAACGGCTCTCTTTTTTTTTTAAAGACGTGTCATCGCATAAGTGATGTTAGTGGCACTTATGCAATGCTAAAACTATGCATCGCAAATAGCGTCGCTAGTTATCGATATTATTTGCAATGTTGGCAAACTGCCTGCGACGCTTTAGCATCGCATGTGCGACACAGACACACACACAAAGAGAGAGGGAGAGAGAGAGAGAGAGAGAGAGAGAGAGAGAGAGAGAGAGAGAGAGAGAGAGAGAGAGAGAGAGAGAGAGAGAGAGAGAGAGAGAGAGAGAGAGAGAGAGAGAGAGAGAGAGAGAGCAAGAGTGAGTGAGAGAGAGAGGGATCGACACACTCCGTGAAGGCAAGTACGCACACACACACACACACATACACACACATACATATGCATACACACACATATACACACACACATACACATACACACACACACATACACATAGACACACACACATACACATAGACACACACACACATACACACTAATTTACATACACACATACACACACACATATATACACACATAGACACATGCATACACACATAGAAACACACACATACACACATAGACACACACACACACATACACATACACACACATATACACACACAAATAGACACATACACACTTATACACACACACACACATCGACACACATTTACACACGCACACATACACATGCATACAGACACATATATATAGATATACACGTATATACACACATAGACACACACATACACACATAGACACACACACACATACACACATATACACACACACATAGACACACACACATACACACACACATACACACACACATATAGACACATACATACACATGCACACACATACACACACATGCACACACATACACACACATGCACACACATACACACACACACACATAGACACATACACATACACACACACACATACACACACATATGCACATACACACACACATACACACAAACTCATATAGACACATACACATGCATACACACACATACACATACATGCATACATAATGCACATGCATATGCATACACACATGCTGAAATTCATACACATACATACACACACATACACACATACACATACACACATATATATATATATGCATACACACACATGTAAAGAGACATAAACACACACATACACATACAATTATACATATGCATACATACATGCTTACATACATACACACATATAGACATGCATACACACATACACACATACACATATATATGCATACACACACATGTAGAGATACATACACATACATGCATACATATGCATGCATAATGCATATGCATATGCATACATACATACTTACATGCATATACACACATACACACGCATACATACATAATGCACATGCATATGCATACATACATGCTTACATGCATACACACATACACACACACACATAAACACATACACACACAGATATGCATACACACACATAGAGATACATATACACACATACACATACATGCATACATAATGCATATGCATATGCATACATAATGCATATGCATATGCATACATAATGCATATGCATATGCATACATAATGCATATGCATATGCATACATAATGCATATGCATATGCATACATAATGCATATGCATATGCATACATAATGCATATGCATATGCATACATAATGCATATGCATATGCATACATAATGCATATGCATACATAATGCATATGCATACATAATGCATATGCATATGCATACATACATACTTACATGCATACACACACATATGCATACATAATGCACATGCATATGCATAAATACATGCATACACATACACACACATAGACACATACACACACATAGAGACACACACATACACACACATATACACATAGATTTACACACATACACATGCATACACACACATACACACATAGATACACACACATACACACACACACACACATACACACACATAGACACATACACACATAGAACTTCTATTAGTAAATGATCAAAAGAATTTACAAAAATCAAGCTAATATAGATCAGATTTGAAGCTAGAAGAAAAGGCGCAGATTTCTGGAAAGTGAATTTTTGGATTTCACTAAGTTTAGTGGTAAAGTTTTCAAATTGATAGTGTTACTAAGCTAATGATGATTATGGAGGTGTTCTAATATCACTTTAGCTTAGTTCTTGTGGTGTTTCATACATCAACAAGTGGTATCAGAGCAGAAAGGTCCTCAAGAGTGAAAGGGGGAGCAGATACAAAAGGAATTGAAGAGTTCTTCATTGAACAGGTGAAAGCTGAGGTGTTCAACAACAAAAGACATCAGAGGAACACTTCGAAGCTATTGTCAAGGGTAAAGATCTACAAAAGGTACCATACTTTAACCTTATACTCACAGGTTGCAGTAGAAGCAAGAAGACTATGGCAGATCATGTATCTACTGATAAATTGGACAGAGATAATTATCCTGCTTGGGTAATGAGAATGGAAGCCTTACTTATGAGTAAGGATTTAATGATATATGTGACAGGTGAAGAAGAAAAGCCTAAATTTGAAGCTGAGAGTCACCCTAGGAAAGAAGAATTAGAAGCTTTGAAGCTATGGCAAAAGAGAGATGCAAGTGCAAGGGCTTATATATACAATACTATCACAGATCATTTGTTACCACATATCAGAGGTTTAGAAACAGCTGAAGACATATGGAATGCTTTGGAAGACCATTTCCAAAACACTACTAAAGCTAGGAAGGCTAGCTTATGGTCAGAGTTCACCACATTTAAGAAAAAGCAAAGTCAGAGTATTAGTGATTATGTCACTAAGATGGACTTGGCAGATAGCCTTGGATCTATTGATGAGGATATTGAAGATCATAGGTTGATAGCACAATTGCTTGCAGGATTGAGAGGTGATGAAAGGTGGAAACCTTTTGTACTCTCAATTGAACTTTCATTAAATCATTGTGTGCCAGAATTAAATCAATTGCTTGGACTGATGCTTACATTTGAGCAAGACTCGAAGTCAGATGGAGATAAAGGATATAGTTCTGCTATGTATGCAAAGAATACAAAGAAAAGTGAGAAAGGTAAAGCAAAGGATAAAGAAGAGCTGACTACGCAAGCAAATTATGCAAGAGCAAGAGGTATTGGCAGAGGCAAAGGTCGAGGAAATGGAAGAGGTAGAGGTAATCATAACAATAACAAGAAGATATGCTGGATTTGTGGATTGAGCAATCATCTAGCTTATAGTTGTTGGCATAACCAACAAGGATCAAATCAAAATCAAAGTAATAACGGCAGAGGAAGAGGTGGAAGGTTTTAGAATCAATTTCAAAGAGGAACAAAAAATTCAAGAGGAAGTTTTGGCAGAGGTCGTGGAAGAAATTGGAATCAGAATCAGTCCTATAACACTACCTATTACAACTATGCAAATGATACACAAAATGACAACCATACAACATTGATGATGAATTCAATAAGTGCATCAGAGAAGGAGGATCTCAAGGTATTCTATATTGACTCTGGTTGTTCAAATCATTTGTCAGGTAAAATAGAATTATTATGAGAATTGGAAGAAGGTATTTCAAGGCACACAGTACAAATAGGTGACAATACAAAACATAATGTGCATTCAATTGGAAAAGTGAAGTGCAAGAGTGGAGCTGATTTGTTAACAAATGTTTTGTATGTCCCAACAATACCAAATAATTTGATTAGTGTGGGACAAATAGTGGAGAAAGGTTTTCAAGTCAGATTTACAAATGAAGGAGTATTTGTTGAAGATCCAGAGGATGGATACAATCAAATTGTCTATGATAAGAAGGAAGGTAGACTTTTTACTCTCAAAGTGCAAGGGAATGTTGGTCAAGCCCTGATCGCACATGGTGATGAAGTACTTATAGAGTTAGACCTTTGGCATAAGAGGTTAGGACACGAATGAAAAAGGAATTAAAACCGTGGTGGAAAATCAATATGTAATAGGGTTACCAAATGTAAAGAGCCAACATATGATCTACAAATGTGAAGCTTGTCACAGGTTATCATTTCAAAAGAAAGGGTTCAAACATGATGATTTGCTAGAGCTCATACATACAGATGTATGGGGACCAACAAAAGAAGGATCAATCAATGGCTCTAGGTATTATGTTCTTTTCATTGATGATGCTACAAGATGGATAACCATTTATGTTTTGAAGGAAAGATCAGAACTGTTTGGAGCATTCAAACATTTTCATGCATATGCAGAGAGAGTTACAGGTCAAAAACTCAAGAGGCTAAGGTCTGATGGAGGGGGAGAATACTTCTCCCAAGAATTCAATGATTATCTTTGGAATGCAGGTATCAAGAGAGAAATAACTTGCAGGTATACACCTCAACACAATGGGGTGGCAGAAAGGAGGAATAGAACATTGGTTGAGTTTGCAAGAGCAATGTTAAAGGAAAAGAATTGCCCTAATTATCTTTGGGCTGAGGCTGTAAATACAACTACATATCTTGTGAATAGGTTACCATGTGCAGCTCTAAATGGAATGACCCCTTATGAAACATGGTGGGGTAAGAAACCAACACTTGATCATTGTAAGGTGTTTAGATCAATTGCCTATGCTTATGTACCATCACAACTCAGACATAAGCTTGAACCAAAGGCTGAAAAATATGTGTTTATTGGATATGATGAAAAGCAGATGGGTTATAGGCTATGGAGTCCTCTAACCAAACAATTTATTGTTTCTAGAGATGTGACATTTGATGAGCAGAAGAGTTGGTATGCAGATAAAGAGTGTAACCTTGAAACATTTGAAGAAGAGGTAAGAAGACACCACATATCAAGTTGTTCCACCCATCCATTACATTCTTTGGATTGAACTGTTTTCCTTGTGTGCACTTTAATCAATAGAAATATATATATATATATATATATATATATATATATATATATATATATATATATATATATATATCCTAATTCAAAAACCCTATTATAAATATTCTTATTCAGAAATCCTATTTCAAAAATCCTAATTCTAAAACACTAATTTTGATATTAGGGTTTTAAAACCCCTAATTTAGAAACTCTAATTCATCCTTTTAGCCATATGATTGAAGTATATGTACACATTGCATCTATTCCTCCGATGTTCTACTAGAGAGATGTCTCTCCTCCCAACCTTATGCCTCTAAATGTAGCTACTCGAATCAACGAGTATCATAATATATATATAGATATATACACATCATGTAAATACACATACATAAATATAAAATGGAGTAGATACATTATGCATCACACGTACATGCCTAAATGCACACAAAATATATATACATGCATACATATTTACATATATACATTTATACATAGACACATATACATATATACATGTACACATCACATATACATGCCTACATGCACAAATGTATACTTATACATGCATACACAATTATAAACACTTGCATATATTACGTGTACATGAATATTTTACACAAATGCATATGCATATGTACACATATGCATACTAACACATGCATACATATATCACACACATGCACACACATACATATACATGAAATATATATATATGCATACTAACACATGTATACATATAATACACATGAATACACACACATACACATACACACATGATAAAAATTTGCTCCTTGAAGATAAAGTTATATATAAAATAATTAGGCATATCCCTGAGCTTCATGTTCTAACTTAAAAGAACATGATTTCATCTCTCTAGTAGGATTCATCGATATTCAAGTTGAATAAAGAATGTTTATTTGATATTCATTTAAAAGCTTCAAGTTATTTATCGATAACTAGAGTAGAATTTACTATCTAATCTGCTCATATGTTTTCATTATTACCATCATTTTGTTAAGACATCAATATAGTCTCATCTTCATTATCCTTATTGATTTCATTTATTTCTTCTATTGTTAAATTTGTGTTCTCATGAGTCACATCATCTATTGATGGATTAATATCGTATTCTGGTAATTCTTCTTCCTCATGAGTAGAATTAGCATGTAGAGTATTATCCTCTTCATAAAAAAGATTAGTATCATTATCACATATAATGATTCTAATTTTTCTTTTAGATGTTGATGTATTAGTATCTAATGGTGAGTCATCAAGAGGACTTTCTTCGATCTCTCTAACAATAAACTGTTCAAAAAATGACCTACCTCTAGGTTGAACATGAATGACTTACCACCAAGGGTGAGCATGTGGGTTTTTATAAAAAAATGCTTGTTCAATATGCCTAGGAAGAATATATGGTTCTTTAGTAGATCGCATTACCTTGGAAGAATCAATTGCCTTCAAAATGACCTATCAAAATGACCTATCAAAATATATAAAAACAAAAACCCATTATTAGGTGCTTAAAAAAATAACTAACTCTATCATAAAAAATATAAAATTTTTTCTACCTGTTTGAATGTACCAAATGAAATTTTGTAGATACCAACAACAGTTCCCACGTAACCAAGTTCGCCATCTATAAATTTCGTGTCTTTTGAGCTAGCAGGTGATAGTTTCTTGAAAGAAGCAACAATACTAGAATCCTCTGTTTTACGTAAAGAATCAATGGCTTTGATTTTAATATGCTATCCAAAAGCCCACATATTAGTGAACATTCAAGCTTGCAAAAGAAATTAAATTAGTAAATAGAAACTAATATACATATATGAAAAAACAAAATATTATTAAAATAAAATTACTTTTCGTTCACAACCTATCATTAACTCTCTCTATTCATCTCATATTTCTTCATTATTTGCATTGGCATGTTGAAAACGACTATATAGCCAATCTGTGAAAGAAGATATATTTGTAATCTCATTATTCACGAGATTACGTCTATATCTTTTGTCTCTTCACCTTTTACTTCGGAGATTTTGAAGTTCCTATTCATACTCGCTAAGGAATGCTTGCATGCATTCACTATTATATGCTACAAAAGTAGAAACATCATTTTTTTTCTTGAAATGTAAATAAAAATGGAACTCCCTTACTTGATAATACCTCATGTGTTATTTCTGAAGAAGACTCATTCGTCCATGCACGTGGAGCTTCTTCATGAACTCTTTCAATGTACTCACTAACATAATACATGCACTCTTCAAGCATCCAAGCATTTGCCATGGATCCTTTTGGTTTCTCTCTTTGTCGCACATAACCTTTTAACATTCCCATAAATTGCTCGACCCAAAACATCCATCGAGTGTTGACAACACCTACAATCTCTATTTCATATGCAAGATGGACTAATAAATGAACCTGAATATCAAAAAATGAAGTAGGAAGCTATTTCTCTATCAAACATAGTAGCTCTTTGCATTCACGTTTTTTTTGTGGGATCGAGTTTTTGTCAATCTCTTTTGATGTAATCCACCTATACATATCATAAAAAAATTATAAAGAAGTTAATTAAAAAATAAAAGATATCCAATATTCATACATAGTAAATATAAAAGTATCATAATTACCTTATAAGCGATCCAAGACGATATATCGCATCTCCTACTCTTTTCGTTGTACATCCATCGATAACCAAAGGTAAACTATGTTTCAAAAAGTTATGCCAGTCATGCATCTTTAACCCAGATAAGCTCTTATCATCCATAGTAAACATGTTTTGGAAAGATGCTCCATATCCTGTAGGAGTCCTAATCAATTGAATCCTATTGTTGATAGTCTGTATCTCTTTTGTTGTAAGTACCCAAGGAGCAGGTGCATAAGTCGTTTCCTATCGATGTCTATAAAAAACTGGCCATAACTTTGGTTTTGAGTTTTGATCATTCCTTGATGCTATGGTATCTTTTAGTCCAAGAAGATGCTACCATAGTGAATAACCAATATTCTTGAATATATGCATAGGATCAAGAAGATGACATACTTTTAACTCTTTCCAATACTCCAAAGAATACCATATTGATATCTTCTCTGCGAGTGTCAATTTTCGTTTACCTCTCTTCACATACTCATTATCTTCATCATCACTGAAGATTTCTGATTCTGGATCTATCAGAGGTCCATGTGTCCATTTTTTATACCAATCGATAGGCATCATATGTTTTGGACACTGACCTGTTTCATGCTTTCCATTAAAATGTATCGCTTCTCTTTTAGATCTTAATGGATGATCATCAGGCAAGAATCATCGGTGTCGAAGATAAATATTTTTGTTGAGATTCTTACTATAGATTGATCTCAACCAATCACCATAATATGGACAAGCTTTATAACCCTTAGTAGATATTCCTGTATCATGAAAACGATAAAAATATAATTAGATTAAATAATATTTATTTATATGCATATTGAATAAAAAAATTACATCAATACCTGAACAAACACAATATCCTGGAAAATTGTGAATAGTCCAAGCCACAATACCACGAACTATAATATGTCTTTCATTGATGCTTTTTGATACATCAATGACATTAATACCTCTCCATAACTCTTGGAGATCGTCAATGAGAGGAGCAAGACATATATTCATATCTTTAACTTGTCTTTTGCCTGGGATTATGCTAAGATATGGCAGAAGATTGTAGTTTATGAATACCACTGGCCATGTTGACCATTTACTGGATTTCATGGAGAATGGATTAACCCCATCTAATGCAACTCCTAACTTTAGATTCTGTGAATTTTGTGCGAATTCAAGCCATGTAGAATCAATATGCTAAAAAGAAACACTATCATGAGGAATTCTGATTATTCCATCTGTACTTTTATGATCATGTCCCCATGTCAAAAGCTTTGATAATTCGGGGATTTGAAACATATGTCTAATCCATGGAGCCAATTGAAAATGTCTCAATACCTTTTTTGGGATTATACCTTCTTCGTCCTTATATTGAGGAGATTGACATTTAGGACATGTCAAAGAGTCTGCATATTCACGTCTATATAAAATACAATCATTAGGACATGCATGTATACATTGATAATATATACCAAGATTGTTGATTATCTTCTTCATTTCATCATTTGAGGTAGGAAGAATATTCTGACTTGGTAAAAACTTTTCAGATAATAACCTGTAAGTTCATTAAAAAAAAGATATATTAAAATAAATAAATAAATAAATATATATAAAATAAATAAATAAATAAATAAATGTATATATATATATGCATATAATTTTATATATGTGTATGCTTATGTGTATGTGTATGTGGATGTGTATATGCATGTGCATGCGTATACATATGTGTATGTGTATATGTATGTATGTATGTATGTATGTATATGTGTTTTATAGGTGTATATGTATGTATATATACATATGCCTATGTGAATGCATATATGTATATGTATGTGTGTATACATGTGTATGTATGTATGTGTATATATGTATGAATGTGTATGTATGTATGTATGCTTGTGTAGCTGTGTATATTTGATTTCCTTTTTTTTTTTTTTGTATATTGTGGTTTGCAGATTTTCATACCTAGACCATTGAATCGTCTAGTTGTCTCCCATTTTATAGTCAATCTATTACCTATCTTGCTAAATTGTTTAGAAATATAAAGTATGAGTTAGCTATGGAGGTATTAAGTCATTAGTAAATTCGGAGGATCAAATTTATCACGAAGATTTTGAAAGACGCATGAATAGTTTTAAAGGATGGGCGGACAAAAAGTGTCCATTCAATGCAAGTTCTTGTTCTTACCTTAGCTAAAGTAAGAATAAAAACCTGCATTGAATGGATGCTTTTTTTCTGCCCATCCTTTAAAATTATTTTTCCATCGTTCAAAATCTTCAAGATAAATTTGGTCCTCCCATTTTACTAACGACTTAATACCTTCATAGCTAACTAATACTTAATATTTGTATTCAAAAGAGTTAGTAGCATAGGTATTAGGTTGACTAGAATAGGAGAAACAGATGTGTGAAGAAGATTCTAAAGGTTGGTGGACAATTCTAAAGGCTAGATGTACAAAACATCTTCTTTCGATATAGGTATGTATAATTTGATCTTACTCTCATAACATGTGTATGTGTGTATATGTGTATGTATGTTTATATGTGTGTATACATTCATGTATATTATGTGTATGTTTATATATGCATATATATATATATATATATATATATATATATATATATATATATATATATATAGAGAGAGAGAGAGAGAGAGAGAGAGAGAGAGATAGAAAATTGAGAATTATACCTTAATAGTGCCGAAACAGATACATTACTCCATCCAAAATGATTTTGAAGATTGAGAATAAGTAAGCTCACACTTGGTCATGTCAAAAAACTTCCTTCATATACATGCTTTAGACATTCCTCTCAAAGATATTTCTCATTTTTAAAAATATCAATGCTCTCACTATCATTTTGATACCAATCGTCAATAAAATTTGCCATGCCATCCTCTTCATCATTGTCGCACAAATCTTGTACTTTATCTTCTTTTGAATATAGATCTTTCAACCTTAAATTAAACTTTAAACATAAAATTGAATATATAAGTTATTAAATATGGATAGAAAATTTTCATTCTCTCTAGCTAAAAGGTGCTCTTGGAGGTCTACGCAATCCGTAATTCACTAATAATTCATCACCAGCATGTAATGTAGTAATAGCATTGACAACTATGTATCTTGATACATCTCTACTCATGTATGGTGATTCATGACTATTTTCACGCTCCTCAAATGTGCAATTAGTCCTTGAACTATTATGTAACCCTTGACTACTATTTATTAAGCCTGCTATATTTCCATGCATGTAAGGTCTTCCATAAATATATAATCTTTCATTTTTTGCATGTGAAATCCTTCTACTAGTAAGGGATGCTGCATTCAAGCATATTCCATAAGTACTCATACTTTGAACATAACGTGCAAGTCGATGCCAATCTCCGCATCCATATATAGGACCACAAAATGACATAAGAATGACTTCAGAGTTCGGAGGCACATACAAATCCTCTACAATAAAGAGACCACGACGAGCATTAGTAATAGTGGATGGAGCAATCATACAGCAATTACCCTAAAAGTTGAAAACCTCTCCATCTAAAGGAAGTGGTCCTCTATTCCATCCTCCATATCTTCTTCTATCATATGTTTGTACTAGAGAACGATCACGAGCTGGCAATGGATAATCTCTAGCCGTTTAAGTCTCTAAACCAGGAGGTAGAAGATTTCTAGAAACCTTTGCTTGTAATTGATGAACAACAAGTCCATGACGTGTATGAGGTATATTAACATTATGCGAAAAGTTATCATCAGCATCATTATCGAGCAAGTATTCCTATATATCAAGAGTAATTTGATTTTGTATATGGTTTTTAAATAAAATAATGACATTAATTTATAAAAAGTATATACCCAAGCATTATCATGTTGACCAAGTGATGGTGCACGCTCAGAAGTACCATACTCTGCCTCATGTTCAATACATTCCAATCGTGGTCTTCGATACGTGCCATAACACGAGTTACACCAACATATAATATGCTCTTGATAGTTAAATTCATCATAATTCCTATCGGAGGACACATGTGAAGTCATTGCATGGGTAGGAGGTGGTGGAGTGCCATCTGATTGATCAGAATCTGATTATAATAAGAAACAAAAAAAATGTATAAGTTATGTATCTATCAAATATATTTAAAATTAAATGTTTGATATACTTACAATATATGGTCCTTGCACGATTAGGAGACGGTGGTGAAGCTCCATCTGATTGATCGGAATCTATAAATAATGGTATTTGATATTAATAATACCATTATTTACATACATAAACATTCACATATACATATTTGCACATACACACATATTCATATATACACATTTACACATACACACATATTCACATATACACAAATACACATTATTGTGGGATAAATGCATGTATTTTGTATGAATGAGTGTATATGCATGCATGTGTGTGTACGCATATATGTGGATGAGTATATGTGTGTTTATGTTATATGTATGTATATGAGTATATGTATGTATATGTATGTATATGTTTGCATGTATATGTGTATGTGGGTATGTTTATGTGTATGTGTGTGAATATATGTGTATGTATTCTGATTCTCTTTTTCTGTTTGAGATTAAATTAACAGGAGATATTGTATGGTCGAAGAAAATAAGAGGTGACCTAACATACCACGTGAGATGTGGCAGTTTTTTCGTAGACAGCTACGTCTTCAGGAGTCATTTCCTAAGCAGAAGGTATACAAACTAATAGTTTGTATTTATAATTTTCATATATTTTATTAATTTTTTACATTTAATTTATGTATTTGTTTTTTCTTAAATAAACAGGCTGCTGCAAAGAAGAGAGTTGAGTCGGGCCACACATGGCACCTAGGCGAAATGGGCCATCATGGTTTTGTAGCTACATTCATAAGTATATGTGTTATTGTGAGTATATTTTTTATTTTAGTTAAAATGCAAGAAACTAATCTTTTTTATTTGTTTCAATGCAGTGAAAGGATTATGGCCGATATCCTATGAAACATGAGATCGAGTATGCTACACATTTTGGATATCAACGTTTGAGCGAGTATATGCGAGATCATCCGGATGCCCTTGTGAGTATTATTAAAATTTATATAATTATTTTATTTTTATGGATGTTTTAATTGTTTTACTTATTTATGTTTGTTATATGTAATACAAGAGTATTATGGAGAGGCAAATATGGATGAGGTGGAGAGACAGACACAGGAGGGAAGATCTCGATCATCACAGGGTGATCATGATGATGAGGATGAGGATGAGGATGATCATGATGCTGATGATGATCATGAGGATGATGATTAGGATTCTTGATTATGACATTGGATTATATGTATTTGCATTGATATATATATATTATCTATATATTGTTCATTTCAGTTATGTTTTGAATTGTGTGTATGGTATTAAGTAATGAAAATTTTGGTTCTATTGATTGTTATTATTGTTTATATTAAGCATGTGTTTTAGTACTTTAATTAAATAATTCATTCATATGTGTGTACGTATGTGCATGTATATGTGTGTAATATGTGTGTGTAAATATGTGCATGTATATGTGTGTAATATGTGTGTGTATATGAATGTATGTACATATGTATATGTGTATATGCATGTGCATGTGTGTATATGTGTATGTATGTGTATGTGCATGTGCATGTGTATGTGTGTGTATATGTATGTATGTGCATGTGCATGTGTAAGTGTATATGTGTGTATATGAGTATGTGCATGTGCATGTGTCTGTGTGTGTATATGTATGTGCATGTATATGTGTAAGTGTATGTGTATATGTGTGTATGTGCATGTATGTGTGTATATGTATGCATGTGCATGTGTATATGTGTGTGTATGTATGTGCATATATATGTGTATATATGTGTATGTGTGTGTATATATACATATGTGCATATGTATGTGTATGTGTATAAACATATACAAATGTATGTATATGCATGTGTATATGTATGAAACATGCATGTGCGTGTGGATGCATTTCCATTTGCATCCATGTGCATGCATGTGGATGTGCATATACATGTATTTAAGTATATGTTAACTTGTGTATATATATATATATATATATATATATATATATATATATATATATATGCAATAATTCATGCATGGAAGTCTTTTTATGTGGTTGTAGAAATGTTTGTGCATATGCATGTGTATGTGTGTGTACGTGTAAGTGTATGTGTACATGTATGTGTGTGTATATATGTGTGTGCATGTGCATGTGTATATGTGTATATGTGTGAACGTGCATCTTCATCATGTATAAGTGTATATGTGCATATCAATAAGTATGAGTATGCTAACTAATGAAAATAACACAATTCAAATGATATACAAAGAATGGAAATTGTACTTACAATAGTTAGCCATACTTTTTGCTTGGTTAGCTTCTTGAATAACCTACAATAAAGAGGGAGAGAGAGGAGAGAGAGAGAGAGAGAGAGAGAGAGAGAATTCAAAGAGAGAAAGAGGTAGAAAGAGAGATACAAAGACATAGAGAGACAATAAGTTAGAGATTAGGCAAAACAACAATTTTGCATATACTTGTTTCAACTCGTAAGCGCAGCACAATTGTGAACGTTGGAGAGCTCTTTGATCAGATGCGTGAACATGCTGATCGAAGAGCCTCCAACATTTTAAATTTTTTCGTCAACAGACCATCGTGTAAGCAATGGTAAGGCATTGTAAAAAGCACTAGAATTGGCGTCGCATAAGCGACGTTGATAGTGTCGCTTATGCGATGCAAAAAAGCGTCGCTTATGCGATACTTTTTTAAACCGTCGCTTTAGGGATGCTCAATGCGAGCGCTGCACATCCCGTCATGGCGCATGTCAAAGAAAATGTTTTTTAGCTTGTCGTTTAATCAACAGTCCGCACTCGAAGCTTCTTGTGATGCTTTTTCCAATTTTATAGCAATGAAATTGTGTCACCTTAACTGTCGCTATGTGCCCATATTCCTTGTAGTGATAGCTCATGAAAATCGGGATGCTTCTATGACTTGCTAGACTTCTTTCTCTTTATGTGGTCCATCATTTCTTATGAAATAACTCTTCATTGTTAGCTTACTAAGTTAGTAAGAGTTATCCAAAAGGAATTAAGTTAATTGCTATTGTGGCCAGAGAATTGCTCAAAACACTGAGCAGGTGTATGAACCAAAATAACAAGTCTTTCGTTCTTGAATCTACTTCAACTTATCTGTTTTGATCCATCTTTTTGAGAGTGAACTTCCAAGGTACATAGGGTGTCTAATACATCCTTTGCAAGTTAAAAGGGCCCACTACATATCCGTGGAGTTTATTTGGCTAGTGTAGTGCAAAGTTTTTGCAGCACCACTTCATCTTCTCCAAGTTCAAATCCATCTCTTCACAATGGTATCAGAGCAAGGTTGGACAACATGGGAGATGGATTTCCTTCATCAATTGACAAATTGGATAGAGGTAACTACTCAGCCTAGTCATTAAGGATGGAAGCTTATCTTCAAGGAAGGAATTTATATGGTTATATAGCTGGAGATGAAGTTATGCCAAGTTTCAGGAACAAAGGTCAACCAACACAAGAAGAGCAAGAAAGATTGAACACATGGTGCTCCAAGGATGCACTTGCAAGGTCTTATCTCCTTAGCTCTATCTCTGATTTTTTGTTGCCTCACATTAGAAGTTGTAAAAAATCTCAGGAAGTCTGGAATGCACTTGAAGCATTCTTCTCTTCAAGTACAAAGACCAGGAAGCATCAAATATGGCTAGACTTCACAACTCTCAAGAAAAATCCCTAACAAAATGTGACTGATTTTGTCACAAAGCTCAAGGACATAGCAGATCAATTGGGAAGCATTGCAGAGGTAATAGATGAAGAACAAATTTTAAGACAGGTCATCAATGGCTTGAAGGTAGATGACAAGTGGGAAGCATTCACCACACATTAGGGAAAAAATGAACCCTGGATGGGCCTTTTGGATTAAGGAGTGATTAGACATGGACCAATGAGAAGAGGGTGGTGGACACAGTCTAGTCCCTTAATCACATAGGCTAGGCATAGGCTTCCCTTGTTTTTGGGTGGTCAAAGACAACAACACCATCTAAAATTGGTGGGTTTCTTTAGAGAATGGTTTTCAAAAAGTTGAAATTCTTTTAGAGCCATTGGATTGATCAAAGATCTAAGGGCCAAGGTGAAACTCCAAAAGTCAAGGCACCTAGCAATGTGGACCATCAGATTTTCTTGAAATCGAATGGCTAAGAAGAAAGCAATGATTACAAAAAGCGCCTTTTTCCATACATCGTTGGATTTCCTCTTCGATCGGACGCTGTAGTTTGAATTACAAGGAGAATAGGCACATACATTTGAGACCTTTGGATCTACCCAAGATCCAATGGATTAGATTCATCCCATACAAGGCAAAGGCGCCTTTTAAAGACAACCATCAGAACTTCCTCACATCCTACGGTTGTAATGCATCCGAAAAAGCAAATCAGCCCCATTCGCGCTCATCCGTCGGATCACATATGATCTAATGGCCAAGATTTTTGCAGAGAGTATGAACATTCTTGTCCTCATTCCCACGAATTTGAATGCATTCTCTCTTTAGATTCTCAAGACATCTAATGTAAACCATTGATTTGAACAATCCAACAGCTCACGTACGCTCACGGATGAGAGACCAAACAAAGAATATGATATACATTATTTTATTCCAAATACCACTAGTGGTTTCATGTGGCTCCTTAAACTCATAGATTAGGCTTTTTAATCCCTAAAAATTAGGGATCCTTACAAGGCCCATGCAAGGCTCACTTTTTTCCCTAATGAACTATGGATCTATACATGGATATGCATGTTTCAAATTTCAATACACTCATAGGACAACTATTTACTCAAGAGGCCAAGCTTACTGAGAATGGAGAAAGCTCCAAAGGTAATCAATCTTGTGCTTTGTATACTGATAAAAGCAAGTCCAAAGAAAACAAAGGAAGAGGAAAGAAAGTGGATGATGAAGAAAGTACACATCAAGCTAACTATGCAGGTAGAGGAAGACATGGTAGAGGTAGAGGCAGAGGAGGAAGACAAGGCAGGGGGAGATCCCAAGTCTCTAATTCATGCTCTGTTTGTGGATTAACTAATCATACAACTAAAAATTGCTTTAGGAATTCCAGGAATCAAAGAGGCAGAGGCTACAATAGAGGAAGATATGGCTACTTAAGAGGAAGGTTCAACAATTACCATGACAACCACAACAATTACAACCATTCAAACTATCAAGGAGGCAATAGGGGAAGAAGAGACTTCAATAACTACACAGAAGACTCAAATCAAGAGGACTCATTGCTAATCATGAATATGTCCATGCCACAAGGTAAATCTTATGAGCATGTTTTCTACATAGATTCAGGTTGTTCCAATCATGTGGCTAGAAATGTGGCACTCCTATCAGATTTAGAAGATCCAAGGAATAAGCATGAGGTACAAACAAGAGATGATACAAGACACCTTGTGGAGAAAATAGGAAATGTCAAAGCACCTGATGGAAACATCAACCTACTCAGTAAGGTACTCTATGTCCCTACCATTACAAAGAATTTGATAAGTGTTGGGCAGATGGTAGAGAAAGGGTTGCAAGTCAGGTTCACAAAAGTAAGAGCATTTGTTAAGGATCCAAGCCAAAGATTTAGGAGAATTGAAAAAGCAAAAAAATAGGTAGATTGTTCACATTTGAATTACAAGACACTAGAAACATTGCTGTTTTTAATTATGGTAGTCAGACACTTACAAAGTTGGAAGTATGGCACAAGAGGTTAGCACATACTGGTGAAAGATCACTAACACAGATATGTAGAGGCCAAAGTGTACTTGGACTCCCTAACTTGTCAAAACAACATATGATTTATAAGTGTAGTGCCTGTCAATTTGGAAAGTCTCACAGGTTACCATTCATGAAGAAAGGATATATGCATGGAGATCTCTTGGATTTGGTTCATACAGATGTATGGGGACCTAGCAAGGATGTTTCAATATCAAGATCAAGGTATTATGTCTCCTTCATTGATGATTGTAGTAGATGGATCATATTATACTTTATGAAACACAAAGATGAAGTCTTTTCATGCTTCAAAAGATATTTGGCTCTTGTGGAGAATCAAAAAGGTAAAACATTAAAAAGTCTAAGGTCAAGTGGAGGGGGAGAATACTTCTCCCATGAATTTGACTCCTTTCTTCAAGAGAGGGGAATCAAAAGAGAAATCACTACAAGGTACACTCCTGAGCAAAATGGAGTGGCACAAACAAGGAATATGAAAATTCTTGAAGCTGCAAGGTCTATGCTAAATGAGAAGCACTTACCTAATTACTTATGGGTTGAGGTTGTATCCACATCCACTTATTTGATTAATAGGTTACCTTCAAAATGACTTGATGACATGACACCATATGAAGCTTGGAATGGAAGAAGACCAAGTTTGGATCATTGTAAGATTTTTGGATGTGTTGCTTATGCTCATGTTCCTTCACAAGTTAGAGGCAAGATGGATCCCAAAGAAGAAAGGTGTGTATTCATTGGATATGACAACAATCAAAAGGACTAGAGATTATACAACCCAACAAAAAAAGGATTCTTGGTGAGTAGAGATATAGTATTTGATGAGAATAGTTCCTGGTATGAAGTTTCATGTAGAAAGGTCAACTTGCCTTATGATCTTGAAGAAGATTTTCCAAAACTTAAGGATAATCCTTCTAAAGTTGAAGAGCAGGATAGCTCAAAAGGTGATGAAGCAACTCAGTATGAAAAAATCAAAATGTGAAAGTCTAAAGGCAAAGCAAAAATGTAGGAACTTGGGCAAGAGGCAGAATCATCACATCATGGCCTAAGAAGGTCCATGAGGGAGAAAAGAGAACTAGAAAGGTATGTGTTTGATACTTCTCTAGTCACTAAACATTTAATCTATCTAGCACAGGACATAAATCAAGAGGAACCCTCAACATTTGAGGAAGCAAAGAAGAAATCAGAATGGAGGCATGCAATGGAAGAAGAAATTGAAGCTCTTGAGGAGAATAACACTTGGGAATTGGTTCCCAAGTCTCCATCAATGAAAGTGATAGGCTCAAGGTGGATTTACAAATTGAAGAAGAACTTAGATGGCTCCATTAATAGGTATAAGGCAAGGCTTGTGGCAAAAGGCGTTGGACAAACTCAGGGAATTGATTATGAGAAGACCTTCTCTCTTGTAGCAAAGATGCCCACAATTAGGGTTTTTCTTAGTATTGCCTCTTCCAAGAATTGGAGGATACTTCAATTGGATGTAAAAAAATGCATTTCTTAATGGAAGGAAAACAAAAAAGGTATATATGGCACAACCACCTAGTTCTCAGAATCACATATATCCTGATTATGTGTGTAAGCTTAATAAAGCTTTATATGGAATCAAACAAGCCCCAAGGGCTTGTAATCATAGGCTTGTCTCATTCTTGTAGGACAAAGGATTTCAACCTAGCAAGGCAGATCCATCACTATTCATAAAAAGGAGTAATTCTGAAGTCATCTATTTGTGTGTGTATGTAGATGATATTATACTTACATGAAATGATACAGATGGCATGACAAGAATCAAAGAACTCATGAGAGAAGAATTCAAGATAAGTGATCTGGGTTCACTTACCTACTTCCTAGGATTGGAAGTTGTCTACAAAGATCATGGTTTGTTTCTTACTCAAAGAAAGTACATTAAAGACATGTAGGCAAAATTCAAGATGCAAGATTGCAGGATTGCAGGTACTCCAATGGAGGTTAATAAAAAATTTAAGCTCACATGAAAGTGAACTCATAGAAGATGTTATCAAATCCTTGTGGGTAGTTTGAACTATGCCACATTGACAAGGGTTGATATATGTTATAGTGTGAGTGTGCTAAGTCAATTTATGCACACACCCAGGAAACCTCACATGGAGAATGCAGGGAGGATACTCAGATATCTCAAAGGGACCATGAATGAAGGGTTATATTACCCTTATGTCTATGCTTTAAGTTTGAAATTGTTCTCTGATGCAGATTGGGCTGGCTCCAAGGAAGACAGGAGGAGCACCTCAGGATATCTTATCTTTGTAGGTTCAAAACTTGTCTCATGGTCATCCAAGAAGTAACCCATAGTTGCTCTCTCTTCTACTAGAGCTGAATACAGAGGTCTTGCCATAGCTACTCAAGAAGCAATATGGATCAAGACACTATTCACAGATCTTGGATTGGAGATTGGAGCTCCAACTATTTTTGGTGACAACATGAACTCCATTCACTTGGCTATCAATCCAATTTTTCATACAAGGACTAAACATATTGAAGTACATTATCACTATGTAAGAGACAAAATTCTGAGTAAGGAGATTCAAATATCATATGTGTCCACTCATCAACAATGTGCAGATATTCTAGCCAAAGCATTGGATGGTACAAAGCTTTGCAAATTCAGGTCTATGATTGGTTTGCAGGTAATCTTGCAAGATTGAAGACCTCAAGATCACTTGACTTGAGGGCGAGCTATTGGAAAAGTCCAAGGCAAGTTCAACTGATGGCTTTAGTCATCAAAAGGTTTAGAAATTTAAAGGAAATGTCAACTCCTTGTAGAGTTCACTTGTGAACTCCCTCTTGTAATCTTTGATTATTTACTTGATGTAAAAACTGAAAGCATCTAAAGTGGTTGAGTCCACTTGATGAAAAAATAAAGGAAAAGCCACGAATTTGTGATTTAAGGTAGTTGGAGAATCAAATCAATCACTAAAAAGTTTGGAGAGTGATTATAAGAAGATTCAAATTCAAAATTAGGCTCCAACCATTACTATAATACATGGCAATTTACTCGCATGTTTTAGAACTTCAAGAGCTGAGCTTTATGCCATATCAAAGTGTGAGTTCAAGGCACACATATGTGTCAGTAAGTCCATTGTATTTTACAATCAATATACTGTAATTTTCATGATCATTTGAGTTCATATTTTCATGCTTTTGTGACGTGTACTGTTTACTATCGTATCTCTCTGTTTTCTCAGTTAGATTGCAGAGATGATTTCTCTGACCTTGGTGGATAATTTTTAATGATTAAAGTTGCTAACATTTTCTCTATAAGTCTACTATATATTCACAAATTTTCATTCCAATTGAGTTTTTCAATTGTGAGCTATGTTCATTTAAAGTTGACTATATTGTTTCATTCTCTACTTCTCTCTCAGCATTCCATCAGATTAGTGTCTTTCTTAGAGCTGATTCTTAGTGTGTACTTCATCCTTTTCCATGATTCAAAGCTTGATAGAATCCGCATATATTTTAATATATGCTTACAAAATTTCATAGGCATTGAATTTTTTAACCTTGAGATATTAACATTTTTCTACTCACGGGTCTGGGTACTACTACAGCCTGTGAAAATTGGGATGGTCCTATAACTTGCTAGACTTCTTTCTCTTTATGTGATCCATCGTTTCTGATGAAATAAATCTTGATTGTTAGCTTACAAAGTTAATAAGAGTTCACAAAAAGGAATTAACTTAATTGTTGTTGTGGCCACATAATTGTTCAAAACACTCAGCAGGTGTATGAACCAAAATAGAAAGTCTTTTGTTCTTGAATCTACTTCAACTTATCTATTTAGATCCATCTTTTTGAGAGTGATCTTCCAAGGTACATAGGGTGTCTAACACATCCCTTGGCAAGTTAAAAGGGCCCACTACATATCCCTAGAGTTTATTTGGATGGTGTAGTGCAAAGTTTTTGCAGCACCACTTCATCTTCTCCAAGTTCAAATCCATCTCTTCACAATGAGCAGTGCATGTCTGCAGTAGACTCAGATGTTTGGTAATGATTGTGGGGCAACCAAACATATTAACTCGTAGCACAATTTCTTCTCTTCACGCGAGCTTGCCACTATAGGGAATACTGTTACATGCACCAACAACTTCTCTTATCTTGTTATGGGAGTTGTTAAGATCATTCTGACTACTACTAATGGTATTTCTTTTACATTGTCACATGCTTTATTTGTGCCAGGGATCAAGAAGAATCTATTATCAATTTTGGCCCTAGCCAAGATTTGTTTGGTTGTGAAGTTTGTTGCTGACACATGTATAGTTCATCATCTGTCAAATGGCGATGTGATTATTGCTTCTGGCATTTTATCTCGTGGACTGTATAAGCTCATAGATTATGAAAAATCTGTGAATGTGAATGATTAAGCATGTGCAGTACATGATTCTCACGCTATTGTTAAACGTTGTGTTCTAACTGTCAGAAGTGCGTTTAAACGTTGTTGGGTTCTTGGGAGTGGAAGGGGTCTGTGAAAACAGAGGCCCTATGCTTGTTTCCCAAAATGACTTCACACCACAATATACTAATATTCAAGACTTCTATCATGAATTGGTATACCCTTCTCAATCTTTACGGTTCGTTATTCTAATTCTTCCAAGGTTCGCCGAACACACTGTACCAGACGATTAGTATCATGATACCGAGTTACCTTGGACCCTTTTCCGAATACACATTGCAGTAACATTAGGAACAATAGCAGTAGTTCAACCTTCACCGGACAGTGCTCATAGTCAAACTCAACCGAAGACACAGAAGGACTCAACAGTTACAGACACATAGTGCTTGAAGATTCAGTATGCAACTTAGGACGGCTCTTACCGTAGCTTAATCTTTACCGTACGAACATAGACCTCAATATTGAAGACAACACAATACAAACCCGAATACCAAAAAAGCTACCATAGCTACACAGACTCCACCAAACACTGGCATACCATTTCAAGAAAGAATAACAACATGATACGCGAACTAACACAACAATCCCAATAGAGACTCGCAAACAACTTACTCAGACAACAGTACAACGATCTACCGTATGTAAATGAAACTCACAATCGCAACAGAGATCGATAGACAACAACACGGATATGCACAGTATACTCAGAGTACTCACAAATTAGACAAACAACGCTACAGCAACGTTCAGACAATCACCCAGATGGACAGTCTGGTGATTCCACGAATCGTCACTGAGCATCTCTTTTCATTGCTTTATATAAAAGATTACAACTGTTAGTGTAACAACTTTTCGCGTGTGCAAACAAAAGATTCAGTTTTACAACTTCCAATTCGGCGGCCGACTAACACTCTGGCATACACGGTGGACTCGAACCTACAGGTTTTACAAAATTACTGTTCTTCTATAATTTCGTCTAAATACATGTTTCTGGCTAATCTAAAGGTTCGAGGATTTTCTTCTTTAAAGTTTCTAACAGCTGTTTGAGAGTATCCGGTTCTACTAGTTGTGCATCTACTCTTATAGAACTTAAAGCTATAGCTTCGGTTAGCAAAATTTCTGCTTGCGTCTGCAGAAAGGCTTCTTGTAGGTAGAAATCGTTCGATAGGGCCGCATCTCTGGAAACTTTCATTTTTGCCACTTGTTTCTCCATCTTGCTTACTCTTTCTTTCTGATTGTCCAGCTCATTCTCCCTTCTTTCGATCTCTTGATTCTGAAACTGTATGGTTCTGGAATATGCATCCCTTTCTCTTCGGAGATCTGTTATTACTTTTTGTAATTGTGCTTCTAATGTCAGTTTTCACCGTAGAATGTTGTTTACCTTGTCGAATTCTATCTTACATTTCTGGAGTTCTTCGGTTGTTTTCATCGCCAAATCGTACTGTTCTTGGCCTTTTTGTACCACTTTGTCTAGTTGAACTCTGGTTTCTTCGAGCAGATTTCCTAATGTGATTCTTGCATCTTCTTTGTCCTGTAACTCTTGCTTCATTTTACTGATTTCGGCATTTGCATTCTGTAATGATTCTTCTTTTTTTGCGAGCTCAGCCACTGCCACATCTCTCTGTTTGGTAACCATTTCCTGTTCCGCAATTCTGACCTGTAATTCCTTCAGGTGTTCTTGTAGAGATTGGTTTTCGGCTTTGGCTACTAGTAATTCTTCCTATAGGGGGCTAATGTCGGCCTCTAGTAGATCTACTTTATGTTGGAATTCATTGTGAATATTCTCTGTTACTTGCTTCATTTGCGCAGGGAGTTGTTGTGATAAATTGATTAGCAGTTGACCCATTGACGCTAACTCAGAGAATACGGGGATGGACGTGAGTGGAGGAGGGGGACGAGGTTGGGAAGAGGATGCGGTGAGGAGTTGCTGGGAGTTCGGTGGAGAGTAGTTAGGCGATGAAGATGAAGAAGCTGCGAGTTTGTCAGGTTCATTGGGTGGAATAGGAAGGATGGGGTTGAGCGGAGGTTCCGGTGGTGGAGTGGGCAGGACAGGGTTAGGTTCTGTTACCTGTTCTGTTGTTTGTTGTGCAGTGTCGGCAGCTGTGGACTCAACTGCTTTCCGAAGTTCGTTGAAAACTTCTTTAACGATCTGTTCTTCATTTCTTTGGTTTTCCTGCTCTGATTTTTGCTCTGATGTCTCTTGTGACGAGCTTGTGTTGGATTCGGTGTGATTCTCCTATTCTCGTTATCCTTCTGATGAAGATTGTGCTAATGATTCATGCTGCATAGACATTGCGGTGTCATGGAAGGTTTCTTCGTCCTGTTTTTCTTCTTCCTTGTCATCCTCTTTATTTTTTTTGGCTGACCCCTAGGCTTCACTTTCAGAGGAACTGATTCTAATTCTTTTCCGGTGGAAGAGTTATTGAGTTCCTCTTCGTCTTCTTCATCGTCCTCCAATAATTGCACAGAATCTTCATGGCGCAGGACCGGGCCTTTGGGTGGTGGTTGTGCTGCAAGAATGGCTGGAAAAAGGAAAGAAATAATGTGCGGCAATCTGGACCTTGGCATTCCTCCTTTGTTTACCTGTTTAATTATTGAAATGCATTCCTTGTGAATGCGGTGGAAGAAGTAGGATGCAAAATTTATTGGTTCTCTAGCAGCTAAATCAATGGCGGAGTAGAATGGACGCGATATTCCATAAGTACGTTTCTGTAGGTTCAGGATAGCTACTAAGAACTGAAGGGCGGATCTCTCAAGTTTCGGTCGACATAGGATCGCGTATTCGTTGGATGCTAATGGCAGATTCAGGCCATTCTCTCGACCTTGCGAAGGGAGTCGAAACGACTCAGTGAAAGTTTGGAAGGTGATTACGGTTCAGGAGGGTAGGGATGTGATAGCCCAACTTTGCTCGTTGGTAGGTGTTTTAGCGATAGCGGCCATGATCTGAGCAAAAAACGGGTGGGATTCCACTGAATGCCACGGCAGTTCAGCGAAATTGGATAACCCACGGGTGCGTAGAAACTCTCCTACCTCGGTAGGGAGTCCGTCACGGAAAGCGGCATAGTTTGCCAGAGCTTCCATGGTGCAAATGATGACAGCAAGCACAAAACGCAAACGCACAGGGTATACACAGTCACACAAATCACGAAAGCACAATAGCGATTTCTGGCGAAACGGAGAAGGTTAAGTAGATGTTCGGCAGTGGGGAGCAATCGAAATCACTAATAATCATTCGTCGTTGAGATGATAACTTCTTAACTTCGGTGTGCATGCATGAGCAGCTGGAAAGGGCAAGGCAGCCGTTGACATAATTAGGTATCAAAACGCGGATATTTACAGACTTATTTTATTAAGCACGCAAAAGATAAAAGAAAAGAAAAGAAGAGAAAAGGAAAGAAAAGAGAACGCCAAAAGACGCGGCCAACCGCGAAACGTTTCATTGCGGGTTAGATGTTTGTTGATACGGCCGCAGCTTTGAACCGTTGATGACTTTCGGAAGAGGAATTCCGGTCAAAGTAGTCAACCAAAAAGTTGCTAGGCCCACTTGTTCAAAAATCCGATAGGGGCCAAACCATCGTAACTTGAATTTGCCAGCAGAGCGATTTGATTTTGCATTGTAAAATAGTACAAGTTGTCCCACCGTAAAAACTGGGGTCTTTAGATAGCGATCATGTGTTTGAGCTTGTCTTAGTTGTACTTCCTGCATAGTAAGAAAACTTTGCCATCGGTGCTCATCCAATTTTCTGAGTGTATCTAGCCGAAATGATAAAGAATCTTCTGGTATTAATTTCTGAGTGAGAGCCACAAGTAAGCTAGGCACAATGATTTCCATGGGTGTTATGGCTTCCAATTCATAAGCTAGTTTGAAGGGTGTTATACCTGTTGCTACCTTATAGGTAGTTCGGTATGCCCACAGGACTGCAGGTAACAGTTGGTCCCATCTTTCCGGTGCTTCCAAAATGAGTTTTCGAAGCATATTCAGCAGGGTCTTGTTTGTACTCTCAGCCAAACCATTTGCACGAGGATAATATGGTGAACTGAATTTAGGCGTGATCTGAAAAGAATGTGTGAGTACTTTCATTAGATTGTTAACAAACTGAGTGCCCTGATCTGTAACAAGCTCTAGAGGTAATCCAAAGCACGGAAAGATATCTTTCATTAGGCAATTTTCCACCGAAACAGCTGTGGCAGATTTTAAAGCCCATGCCTCTGCCCATCTGGTTGCATAGTCTGTACAGGTTAGAATATAACGATTATTGCTGAGTATTGCTGGCGGTGTAATAGGTCTGATAAAGTCTAGACACCACTTCTGAAAAGGCTCTAATGGCAAGACAGGTTGTAGAGGGAAAAGATGACGTTGCAGGGGCTGTCCAGATCTCTGACAACTATCACATTGTTTGACAAACTGTGATACATCTTTGTATATAGTAGGCCACCAAAGTCCGCTTTGCAGAATTTTTCGGTGCGTTAAATCTGTTGCAAAATGGCCACCGGAAGGAATTGAGTGAGCCAAAGTAATGACTGAGTTAACTTCATGTGGTTGAATACAACGAAGTAAAACTCCAGTGTGATCCATATAGTAGTAATTCCCCAGCAATCAATCGAAATCGGCGGCTGAAAACTGCAATTTTCCTGTGTATTGCAGTAGAAGTCTGAGAAGGGAGGCATCCATCAGTAAGAAATGTCAATATCTGATCATAGTATGTAAATGGCATAGGTGGATCTGCAATTTCATCATTAGCCGATTCAGAAACATAAATTGCCGGTGTTGTGTCATCTACACCGACCGGAGCTTCACCGGAATCTAAGCGAGAAAGGAAATCTCCTAAGGCATGTGAACTGCCAGGGTGATGAATAACTTCGTAATCAAATTCTTGTAAAAGCAGAACCCATCGCGCTAATCAGTCACCTAAGTGCTGTTGCCGAACCAGATAGACAAGTGCAGCATGATCTACATGAAAAGTAAATTTGCGGCCAAGTAAATAATGCCTGAACTTCTTGATAGAGTATACTAAACCCAGACATTCCCTTTCAGTTACAGAGTAATTCTTTTCCGCAGGGGCAAGCCTTCGACTTGCATAGTATACTGGTCTGAACCACTTATTTGTTTGTTGCATTAATACGCTTCCAATTGCTATATCTGAGGCATCAACAAATACATGAAAGGGGTGATCCCAGTCGGGAGGCTGTAAGATGGGAACTTGTGTTAATAAACACTTTAAACGATCAAATGCTATCTGACATTCCTGAGTCCACTCAAATTGTCGAGGAGTCTTGGTGATTAATCTATTCAGTGGTATTGCCAAATGAGCAAGCCACCGTAAGTGCCGACCATGCCATCTTACTTGGCCCATGAAGCGCATCACTTCCTTAGGTGTAGTGGGCACAGGTGCTTCTAACACAGCTGTAATTTTATCTGGATCCACCTGTATACCTTGTGCAGATACGATGTGGCCAAGTAGCCTTCCACATGAAACTGCAAACACATATTTGTTTGGGTTCAAACAGAGTCTGTATTCTCTGCATTTTTCAAAGCAACACCGTAAATGGAACAAGTGTGCTACTATCTTGCCAAATAACGAAAAATCATCCAGATAAACTTGCATAAACGAGGTAAGGTAAGGGGAGAATATTTCCTGCATACAACTCTGAAAAGTACTTGGGGCATTTCTTAATCCAAACCACATTATGGTACAAGCAAAAACGCCCCAATTGGTGATGAAAGCGGTCTTTGGTATATCCTGTTCAGCCATTCTAACTTGATTATACCCACTGTATCCATCTAGGAATGAATACATTTCATGTCCTGCTACTCTATCAAGCATTGTGTCAAGAAAAGGTAGCAGAAATGGATCAGGCATCGTAGCTGTGTTCAGTTTCCGGTAATCTACACATATTCAAAGCTGCTTATTCTTTTTAGGCACAATAACAATTGGTGAGATCCATTCAACATGCTCTACTGGTACAATGAATCCGACTTTGAGTAGCCTATCAAGTTCTGCCTTTACCTGTGATGCATAGTTCGGATTCATCCGGTAGCTTGGTTGTTTGATTGGGTTTGCTTCTGGCTTCAGCATGACCCTGTGTTGATAAATGCGCGGGTCCAAACCCTTCATATCTTTGTAATCCCATGCAAAGACGTCAGAGAACTCTCGGAGTAGCTGGATTAGGTCTGCTTGAAATGTTTCCAGTAAGTTTTCTTTTATCTTGACAGGATGCGGATGGTCTTCATCTCCTAAATTATAAGTGATCAACTGATCCTCTGGAACATAAAATTGTCGGGGCTTCTCTGTATCGTCAGCTGGCTTAAAAAGTTGTTGCAGTTGAGCGTCATCTATAGCAGCAATATCTTCCTTCTTATCTTCTTCTGTTACAGGCATCACCGTACAAACTGCGGGATTCCAATTATCTACAACAGATTGTAGATCAACAGTTCCTAGGGAAATTAAGTTAATGTTGTTCTTTAAAAACTCTTCTTCTTCATCATCTGACAACCCATCTAACATATGAACTGGTTTTGCAAAATACGGTCTAGCATGCAATTCGCAAGGCTGTATAGCATCTAGTCTTACAATATATTTACGATTATTATCTTTGAAAGTGAGTTCCTGTGCAGACCAATCTTGTATGACCTTAGCTTGCTTCAGCCAAGGACGGCCAAAAAGAAGATTATAATCAAGGGTGGATTTCGGTAATTCTAGGACGACAAAGTTCATCTTAAATGTGGTACCCTGCAAAGTTATTGGTACATTCTGTACAAGTCCTACTGGATGGACTCTTGACTGGTCAGCCATTCTGACAAAGAACTGAACTGGTTCGATTTCAGTCCATCCTAACTTCTTACACAGTGCAGCAGTAGCAATGTTGACTCTAGATCCTCCATCAATTAGTACATGTGTAATTTTATGATTTTTATACCATACCGTAATTAAAGGAACTGAATGATCGACCGTAGAATCAGGTTCCGGTTGCACTACCGCTGTTGCTGGAATGCAAGAAGGTACATGACTGAACTGTTGTTGGAATTGTTGTCGAACTCCTGGTACTAGTGCAAGTAATTGGCCAAGAGGAAGAGTAATGGATGCTTTAGATAAAATCTCCCAGGCCTTATGTGATTGAATTGTGCTTTCCACGGATTCTGACGATGATGTGCTGGCTAAAGAGGATGTATCTGCTGAAGATGATGTGCCTGCTATTGAATTAGAATCTTGTTTTTGTGTTCCTTCCTTGGTTAGCGGAGCCTGGGTCATCGGAATATGATCTGGAAACACTAGAGGTTCGGCGGTGGTCCATTGACTGGCCTTATCATACATTCTTTGTTGTTCAAGTATGCCTAGTTCAAATACTTCTGCCGCTGGTTGCAGTTGCTTACCGGATCGGGTCTGAATTACTACAGCTTGCGTTTCTACGGTTGTGATTTGTACCATATTAGTCATTGGGTTTTGTCGTTCTTTCTTCCTCTGATCATACTCAGCTGCATCCTTACAAAATCTTCTAATGTGACCAAATTCACCACAAAAATGGTAGCACGGTGGTGGCAAATTGGGATTTTCCTGTGCTGGTCCAGCCTGCCAGCGATTTGCATTGTAGTTATTATTTCTCTGTCCTCTGTAATTTCGATAGCCTTGTTGCTGGTTGTTTCTCATTTGCGGAGGTACATAATGATTGGTTGGCTGTCCTGGTTCCTGTATAATAGCATTGACAGTTGCGGTTCCGTGCACTTTGGCGTTGTATGCATAGTTTTTGGTAGTATGTCCGGTTGTGTTGCAGATGGCGCAAAACAACTGATTAAGTGCACAAGTGGCACTAGTGTGCCCTGAATTCTTGCATGTGGTGCAGAACATTTGTCTGGTCGGGTCTTTTGCAACATTTTTATTTGCCTTTAACCATTCCAAGTCTTCTGTAAATCCTCCAACCTTGTTTTCCAGTTGCAAAGCCATTGCAATCACTGCATCTAGTGTCATAGCTGTTGGTGCAAACAAGCCTTAACACTTGGCTTTGATTTGTGCCTTGAAGACTCAACATAAAGCTTGGACAATTGGAACCTTGGAAAGATAAAGTTTGAACCCATGAAGGATACATTTGAACCATAGAAACAGATGCTTAATTGATTGTTACTCTTTACCCAATGTAAAAGTCAATATGACTTAATCAATTATGTAATCACACCTACTAGACTAGAGTCGTGGAAAAAGTAGATGATCTAGTTGAGAGAATATCTCCCTAAGTCTAGTGGAGAGAATCAAGGGAACCTTAATTTGAATTCAAATTCAAATTTGTTCAAAATTCCTATAAAAGAGCTATGTAAAAGTCGCAGGTTAGTGGCTCACTTCCCGAGGTAATTCAAAGCAATACATTGAGTGTGTGAGAGCTACTATTGAGCCTACACCTCAGAGTACCATTGGGCATCACTCTACATGCCAATGGGAATGTACATTTGATAGATTCAATACATATACTCACAGTCATTATCTCTGTGTTCTCTGAGTCATTCACCTCAAAGTCTGTCAACTTCAACAGGGCATATCTCAAGATCTACTGACCCAAATTTGATGATCAAGGGCTCATTGGAACCAGATCAAAGCATTCTACAACACTACAAAATTTCAAGTCACTCTATTCAGCCAATTGGGAGAAATCACTGTCAAAGCAGTCACTGGTATATTTCTATGTTGTTCCTAAAAAGTCGGAGGTGTCTCTGATTTTGCTAAAGATCATGCTCAGTGTATAGTTTGTTAATTGGAGTGATTTAACTTGCTAATGGTAGCTTGTTAAGTTAATTTAATACTCCCAGAAGGAATTAAACCAATTGCAAGTGTGCTGGTCACACTGAGCTTAGGACTGAGCAAGTATCAATACAGGAATAGAAAGTTTTTGGAGTTGTGAAGGTTCAAAATCATCTGTTTTGATTTGGTCATTACTCAATCATTTTGTAAAGCACATATATAGTTTCTTGGTGTCATTTGGAAGCTCAAGGAGTCTTCTAACCATATCTGAAGAGAAAAGAGGGCAGGTGTGAAGCAGGTCTAGCAGCACCAACTTGATCTTCTGATTGTACCCAGCCATCGCATCCAACAGTGGTATCAGAGCAAATAAGGTAATCATGGGTGATGGTTTCCCTTCCTTCATTGACAAATTGGATAGAAATAACTACCAGGCTTGGTCATTGAGAATGAAGACCTATCTACAAGGGAGAAGCTTGTATGGATACATATCAGGAGATGAGGAGTTGCCCTCATTCAAAACCAGAGGCCTACCTACAAAGGATGAACATGAGAGACTCAACCAATGGTGTGCTAAAGATGCTTTGGCAAGGTCATATCTTCTAAACTCTATCTCTGATTTCCTTCTACCTCATGTAAGGAACTGTAAGACTTCCCAAGAGACTTGGGAAACCTTGTCAACATACTTTTCATCAAGCACAAGGGCCAGAAAGAATCAGCTATGGATTGAGTTTACAACTCTCAGGAAGCAATCAAAACAATGTGTCTCAGATTTTGTCACCAAAGTCAAAGACATTGCAGATCAACTTGCAAGTGTTGGAGAAGAAATTGAAGAAGAGCAAATAGTCAGACAAGTGATCAATGGACTAAAGGCAGATGACAAGTGGGAGAGCTTTACCACTGCAATGGACTTGTACATGGACATCCAAGCACCTGATCTAACAACTCTGATTGGACAACTCTTTACACATGAAGCAAAGATCACAAAGAATGGAGAGCAATCAAAAGGTAACAATCCCTCTGCCCTATATACAGATAAGAAGTCTAAAGACAAGGGTAAAAGCAAGAAGGTTGATGAAGAAGGATCCACCTCCCAAGCAAACTATGCAGGGAGAGGTAGATCATCTAGAGGTAGAGGCAGAGGAGGTAAGTCAGGTAGGGGGAGACCCTATAACCAATCTCCATGCAATATTTGTGGTTTGTCTAACCATACTACAGATGAATGCTACAAAAACTACAAGAACCAAAGAGGAAGAGGTCACCAAAGAGGAGGATACTCCCAAGGCAGAGGCAGGTTCAATCAATCTCAAGGCTACCATGGCTACAACAATAATTACAACAACAACTACAACAATAGCTACAATCACAATGGCAATTATCAAGGAGGCTACAGGAACAGAAAGGATTACAACAATTATGCAGAGGATCAAGATGATTCCTTGTTGATTATGAACATGACATCTAAATCAGGTATCAATGATGATCATTTGTTCTATATTGATTCAGGTTGCTCTAACCATGTAGCTGGGAATGTTGCCTTACTCTCTGATTTGGAAGAACCTAAAGGCAAGCACCAAGTGGAGACAGGTGATGACACTAAACATTCAGTGGTTAAAGTAGGTAATGTCAAAACAAGTGATGGTAATCAGAATTTACTAAGCAGAGTATTGTATGTTCCAACAATCACCAAGAATCTGATGAGTGTAGGTCAGATTGTTGAAAAAGGTCTACAGGTCAGGTTCACTCAACATGGTGCTTATGTGGAGGATCCAAGACATGGATTCAGAAGGATAGCCAAGGGAGAGAAGTCAGGTAGATTGTTTACCTTTGAACTTGAAGATACTAAGAATATTGCCTTGTACAACTATAAGGACCAAACCCTATCAGAATTGGAGATGTGGCACAAGAGATTAGGTCACATTGGAGAGAGGACCATAAAGCAAATGAGTAGGGATCAATGTGTGCTTGGGATACCTAATGTATCCAAGCAACACATGATATACAAGTGTGGGGCTTGTCAATTTGGTAAGTCACACAGATTGCCATATACCAAAAAGGGTTTTATGCATGAAGACTACTTGGAATTGGTGCATACAGATGTTTGGGGACCAAGCAAGGAGCCATCCATATCTGGATCAAGGTACTATGTATCTTTTATTGATGACTATAGCAGATGGACTGTTTTGTACTACATGAAACATAAAGATGAAGTATTTAATTGTTTCAAAAAGTATCTTGCATTAGTTGAGAATCAAACAGGTAGACATTTGAAGAGACTAAGGTCAGATGGTGGTGGAGAATACTTCTCCAATGACTTTGAAGAATTCTTGCAGGAAAGAGGCATCAAGAGGGAGATTACCACAAGGTACTCACCTGAACAAAATGGGGTAGCTGAAAGGAGGAATAGACTCATTGTGGAGACAGCTAGGTCTATGCTTAATGAAAAAAAACTACCAAATTATCTTTGGGCAGAGAGTGTATCTACTGCCACATACTTAATCAACAGGTTGCCATCAAAGACACTTGATGGAATGACACCCTATGAGGCTTGGCATGGTAAGAGACCATCTCTGGATCATTGCAAGATCTTTGGGTGTGTTGCATATGTGCATATTCCCTCACAGGTAAGGGGAAAGCTAGACCCTAAGGCTGAAAAGTGTATTTTTATTGGATATGATTTGAATCAGAAAGGATACAGGTTCTATAACCCCTCAAACAAAGGCTTCAAGGTAAGCAGAGATGTCATCTTTGATGAAAATGATTCATGGTATGAAAATGAATGCAGGAAAGTTAGCCTACCTTATGATATGGAAGAAGACTTTCCAAAACTTATCAGGCAAGAACCAACTCAGAAGGAGGACACAAGCTCAGATGATGAAGACACCATCAACATTGAAGAATTCAAGGCTTGGAAATCCAAAGGGAAGATGAAGATGAAACAACTAGAAGACAATCCAGAATCCTCAACTCAAGCTATGAGGAGATCTTCAAGAGAGAAGAAGAAACCAATTAGGTATGGGTATGATACTTCACTTGTAACCAAGCACTCTGTATATATTGCAAAGGATATCTTGAATGAAGAACCAGGTACATTTGAGGAAGCTATTACTAAACCAGAATGGAAGGAAGCAATGGATGAAGAAATGGAGGCTCTCAAGGAGAGTGATACTTGGGACTTGGTACCCAAGAAGGACTCCATGAAAGTGATAGGATCCAGATGGATCTACAAACTCAAGAGGAACTCAGATGGTACAATAAACAGGTATAAAGCTAGGTTGGTAGCCAAGGGTTTTGCATAAACCCAAGGCATTGATTATGAGGAGACATTTTCTCCTGTGGCCAAGATGCCAACTATCAGAATTATGGTGAGTGTAGCTGCATCCAAGAATTGGAACATGTACCAATTGGATGTGAAGAATGCATTCTTGAATGGATGGATATCTGAAGAGGTCTACATGTCACAACCACCTGGCTATGAAGATCACAATAAGGTAAATCATGTTTGCAAATTGAAGAAGGCTCTGTATGGATTGAAGCAGGCACCTAGAGCATGGAATTACAGGTTAACAACCTATCTCTTGGATCAAGGATTTGTGATGAGTAAAGCAGATACTTCATTGTTTATAAAAAGGAACAATTCAGAGGTAATATACTTGTGTGTCTATGTTGATGACATCATTATTACAGGAAATGATGTTCAAGGAATTAGACACATCAAAGGTCAAATGATGAAGGAATTCAAGATCAATGATCTTGGATTATTGAAGTACTTCCTAGGGCTTGAATTGGTATACACAAATTCTGGTATATTCATTACTCAGAAGAAGTACATTCAGGACATGGTCAAGAAGTTTAATTTGCAGGAAGCTAAAGTCTCAAACATTCCTATGGAGGTCAACCACAAACTCAGTGCACATGAAGGAGAAGAACTCAAGGACATTACAGGGTACCAAAGTTTGGTAGGTAGTCTTAATTATGCTACCTTAACTAGGATTGATATCTCATATGGTGTTAGTGTACTTAGCCAATTTATGCATAAGCCAAGAGTACCACATTTGGAGGCAGCCAAGAAGATAGTAAAGTACCTAAAGGGAACACAAAATCATGGTTTGTATTATCCATATTCATCAGACATTGACATCAAGGTATACTCAGATGCAGATTGGGCAGGTTGCAAGGATGACAGGAGGAGTACATCTGGTTACATATGCTTTGCAGGTGATAAACCAATTTCTTGGTCATCCAAGAAACAACCTACAGTGGCTCTATCATCTACTGAGGCAGAATACAGAGGGCTAGCCAATGCCACTCAAGAAGCCATATGGCTGAAGCTACTATACTCAGAATTGGGCCTATACACAAGGCCACCAATCATATTTGGTGATAACACAAGTTCACTTCACCTAGCTGCTAACCCTGTTTATCATGCTAGGACAAAACACATAGAGGTTCATTACCACTATGTGAGGGAGAAATTACTTAGCAAGGAAATCCAATTATCATATGTGTCTACTAATATTCAATGTGCAGATTTGCTTACAAAAGCTTTGGATGGGAGCAAACTATGGAGGTTTAAATCCATGATTGGATTACAGGATATCATTGAAGATTAAAGATGAAGACTCAAGCAAGTGTTTGGCTTGAGGGGGAGCTGTTGGTGCAAACAAGCCTTAACACTTGGCTTTGATTTGTGCCTTGAAGACTCAACATAAAGCTTGGACAATTGGAACCTTGGAAAGATAAAGTTTGAACCCATGAAGGATACATTTGAACCATAGAAACAGATGCTTAATTGATTGTTACTCTTTACCCAATGTAAAAGTCAATATGACTTAATCAATTATGTAATCACACCTACTAGACTAGAGTCGTGGAAAAAGTAGATGATCTAGTTGAGGGAATATCTCCCTAAGTCTAGTGGAGAGAATCAAGGGAACCTTAATTTGAATTCAAATTCAAATTTGTTCAAAATTCCTATAAAAGAGCTATGTAAAAGTCGCGGGTTAGTGGCTCACTTCCCGAGGTAATTCAAAGCAATACATTGAGTGTGTGAGAGCTACTATTGAGCCTACACCTCAGAGTACCATTGGGCATCACTCTACATGCCAATGGGAATGTACATTTGATAGATTCAATACATATACTCACAGTCATTATCTCTGTGTTCTCTGAGTCATTCACCTCAAAGTCTGTCAACTTCAACAGGGCATATCTCAAGATCTACTGACCCAAATTTGATGATCAAGAGCTCATTGGAACCAGCTCAAAGCATTCTACAACACTACAAAATTTCAAGTCACTCTATTCAGCCAATTGGGAGAAATCACTGTCAAAGCAGTCACTGGTATATTTCTGTGTTGTTCCTAAAAAGTCGGAGGTGTCTCTGATTTTGCTAAAGATCATGCTCAGTGTATAGTTTGTTAATTGGAGTGATTTAACTTGCTAATGGTAGCTTGTTAAGTTAATTTAATACTCCCAGAAGGAATTAAACCAATTGCAAGTGTGCTGGTCACACTGAGCTTAGGACTGAGCAGGTATCAATACAGGAATAGAAAGTTTTTGGAGTTGTGAAGGTTCAAAATCATCTGTTTTGATTTGGTCATTACTCAATCATTTTGTAAAGCACATATATAGTTTCTTGGTGTCATTTGGAAGCTCAAGGAGTCTTCTAACCATATCTGAAGAGAAAAGAGGGCAGGTGTGAAGCAGGTCTAGCAGCACCAACTTGATCTTCTGATTGTACCCAGCCATCACATCCAACAGTAGCTCCTACACAACGTATGATCATAATCTGTTTAAGTTGCGGAGTCAATCCATTGATAAACCATTGAGTGATAACGTCATCCGGTAGGTTGGCATGTGCTGGTGGTAATTGCCTCAAATGGGTTCTGAATAGAGTGGCATATTCCTGCACTGTTTGATTTATCTTTTGTCTATTGTTTTGTAGGTAATCAAAAATTTCGGCTAGATTCTTCTTTAGCCTGAATCTTTGCAAAAATGCATCCCTTACTGCTTCATAGGTGCCTAAATGGTTAATATCACATTCTGTAAGCCATCTGGCTGCTTCATTAACCAATGTAGACTGGAAAACAATAGCCTTATACGTCGGATCGGGTGGATGGTTGAGCATTGCGTAACTTATCTCAAATGTGCGTACATGAGCATCTGTGTCATCTCCTGGAAATCCACCGAATTTAGTGTACGTTACTCCGGTTGGAGTCGGCCTTGGTGGGCATGGTTGTTGTTGTTGTTGTTGCCTGTTCATGGCGTTGATGGTTGTATTGTGACTATCTTCTCTATCTATCTATCTATCTATCTATCTATCTATCTATCTATCTATCTATCTATCTATCTATCTATCTATCTATCTATCTATCTATCTATCTATCTATCTATCTATCTATCTATCTATCTGTCTATCTATCTATGTATCTAGCTATCTGTCTATCTATCTATCTATCTCTCTATCTATCTATGTATCTAGCTATCTGTCTATCTATCTATCTATCTCTCTATCTGTCTCTCTATCTATCTATCTATCTATCTATCTATCTATCTATCTATCTATCTATCTATCTATCTATCTATCTATCTATCTATCTATCTATCTATCTATCTATCTATCTATCTATCTATCTATCTGTTGGTGCAAGTCACAAGCCTACACATCTGAAGCCTCAGAGGGCTGGTAGAAAGCAGGTTTTGGTAGTACCTACTCAATCTCTTGTAGTGTCCATCCATCATTCCCAACAGTGGTATCAGAGCAAACTAAGTAAAATGGGAGATGGTTTTCCTTCATTTATTGATAAATTAGACAGTAACAACTATCGGGCATGGTCTCTAAGGATGAAGACCTACCTACAAGGAAGGAGTCTCTATGGATACATGTCAGGAGATGAGGAATTGCCCTCATTTAAAACAAGAGGATTACCAACAAAGGAAGAGCATGAAAAGCTCAACACATGGTGTGCAAGGGATGCATTAGCAAGGTCTTATTTACTCAACTCCATCTCTGATTTTCTTTTGCCACATATTAGGAACTGTAAGACATCCCAAGAGACTTAGGAAACCTTTTCATCTTATTTCTCTTCCAACACAAGGGCTAGAAAAAATCAGTTGTGGATTGAATTCACCACATTAAGGAAGCAACGTAAGCAAGTTGTTTCAGAATTTGTGACCAAGATTAAAGATGTAGCAGATCAATTAGCAAGCATAGGAGAAGAGATTGAAGAAGAGCAGATTGTAAGGCAAGTGATCAATGGGATCAAGGCTGATGACAAATGAGAAAGCTTCACCACTGGCATGGACCTTTATATGGACATGCAAATTCCAGATTTTACAACTCTTATGGGACAATTGTTCACTCATGAAGCAAAGCTCAACAAGAATGGAGACACATCCAAAGGTAATAACTCTTCTACCCTATACACTGATAAGAAGTCTAAAGATAAAGGCAAGAACAAGAAGGTGGAAGATGAAGGCACTACCTCCCAAGCCAACTATGCAGGGAGAGGTAGATCATCAAGAGGAAGGGGCAGAGGAGGTAAGCAAGGTAGGGGGAGATCCTATAACTCCTCACCATGCAACATTTGTGGTTTATCAAATCATACTACAGATGAGTGTTTTAGCAATTACAAGAATCAGAGAGGAAGAGGATACCAAAGAGGTGGATACTCACAGTCAAGAGGTAGATTCAACCATCACCAAGGCTACAACAACAACAACTACAACAACAGTTACAACAATAACTACAATGGCAATTACCAACGAGGATTCAAATCCAAAAAGGACTACAACAACTATACAGAAGAGCAGGATGATTCTTTTTTTATCATGAACATGACTTCAAAATCAGGTACAAATGATGACCACCTATTCTACATTGACTCAGGATGCTCAAATCATGTGGCTGGCAATGTAGGACTACTCTCTGATCTTGAGGAACCAAAAGGTAAGCATCAAGTCCAAACAGGTGATGACACCAAGCACTCAGTAGTTAAAGTTGGAAATGTTAAGACTTGTGATGGAAATCAGAACTTGTTGAGTAGGGTATTTTATGTACCCACCATTACCAAAAAATTGATGAGTGTTGGAGAGATTGTGGAGAAAGGTTTGGAGGTTAGATTCAATCAATTTGGAGCATTTGTGGAGGATCCAAGGCATGGGTTCAAGAGGATTGCTAAAGGAGAAAAATCAGGTAGACTTTTCACTTTTGAGCTAGAAGACACAAAGAATATTGCACTAAACAGTTATAAGGATCAAACATTTTCAGAACTTGAGATTTGGCACAAACGATTAGGGCATGTAGGAGAAAGAACCTTGAAGCAGATATGCAGGGATCAATGTGTAATTGGAATACCCAATGTCTCCAAACACCACATGATATATAAATGTAGTGCTTGTCAATTTGGGGAAGTCTCACAGGTTACCCTTCTCAAGGAAAGGCTACATGCATGAACGCTACCTAGAACTTGTTCACACAGATGTATGGGGACCAAGCAAAGACCCCTCAATCTGAGGATCAAGCTACTATGTATCTTTTATTGATGATTATAGCAGGTGGACTGTATTGTACTTCATGAAGCACAAGGATGAGGTGTTTAATTGCTTTAAAAAATATCTTGCACTTGTTGAGAATCGGACAGGGAAGAATTTGAAGAGGCTAAGGTCAGATGGAGGAAGTGATTACTTCTCCAATGAGTTTGAAAACTTCTTGCAGGACAAGGGTATTAAAAGAGAAATCGCCACAAGGTATACTCCTGAATAGAATGGGGTAGCTGAGAGAAGAAATAGGTTGATTGTTGAGACAACTAGGTCTATGTTGAATGAAAAAAGGTTACCTAACTATCTATGGGCAGAGAGTGTTTCTACTGCCACTTATCTCATAAACACGTTACCATCTAAGTCCCTTGATGGGATGACACCCTATGAAGCATGGCATGGTAAGAGACCCTCACTAGACCATTGCACGATATTTGGATGTGTAGCATATGTACACATTCCTTCTCAGATAAGAGGTAAGCTAGACCCTAAGGCTGAGAAGTGCATCTTTATTGGATATGATTTGAATAAAAAAGGATACAACCCTTCAAATAAGGGATTCATGGTGAGTAGAGATGTTGTCTTTGATGAAAATGATTCTTGGTATGAGAATGAATGTAGGAAGGTTAAACTACCCTATGATTTGGAAGAGGAGTTTCCAATTCTTGCAAAGGAGGAACCTACTCAAAATGAAGACTCAAATTCAGATGATGAAGATGTTATCAACCTTGAAGAGTTCAAGGCATGGAAGTCCAAGGGCAAAATGAAGATGAAGAAACTTGAAGACATACCTGAATCTTCAACTCAATCAATCAGAAGGTCACAAAGAGAGAGCAAAAAACCTATCAGATATGGGTATGATACATCTCTTGCTACTAAACACTCTGTTTATCTTGCCAAAGATTTGTCAATTGAAGAATCAGGATCATATGAAGAAGCCATGACCAAGAGAGAATGGAAAGAAGCTATGAATGAGGAGATTGAAGCACTCAAGGAAAGTAACACATGGGAGCTAGTACCAAGGAAGGAATCCATGAAGGTAATATGATCCAGATGGATCTATAAACTCAAAAGAAATTTTGATGGGTCAATTAATAGGTACAAAGTTAGATTGGTAGCCAAGGGTTTTGCACAAACCTAAGGCATTGACTATGAAGAGACATTCTCACCTGTGGCCAAGATGCCAACAATCAGAGTGTTGGTAAGTGTGGCTGCATCAAAAAATTGGAACATGTACCAAATGGATGTCAAGAATGCTTTCTTGAATGGATGGATTTCAGAGGAGGTATATATGTCACAACCTCCTGGCTATGAGGACCCTAAGAAGGTAACATATGTTTGCAAATTGAAAAAGGCTTTATATGGATTAAAGCAGGCACCTAGGGCATGGCGTTACAGGTTAACTACATACCTCCAAGACCAAGGTTTTGTCATGAGCAAGGCAGATACTTCTCTATTCCTCAAGAGAAGTAATTAAGAGGTAATATACCTTTCTGTTTATGTTGATGACATCATACTTAAAGGTAATGATGTTAATGGAATCAGACAAATCAAAAGCCAGATGATGGAGTTCAAGATCAATGATCTTGGTCTACTAAAGTATTTTCTTGGGCTTGAGTTAGTCTATACTAACTCATGAATATACATTACTCAGAAAAAGTACATACAGGATATGTTGAAGAAGTTTCATTTATAGGTTGCCAAAGTTGCAAGTACTCCAATGGAGGTAAACCTAAAACTAAGTGCCCATGAAGGTGATGAAATTAATGACATTACAAGTTATCAAAGCATGGTTGGTAGCTTGAACTATGCTACCTTAACAAGGATAGATATTGCATATGGAGTTAGTGTGCTAAGTCAATTTATGCACAAGCCAAGAGTACCTCACTTAGAAGCTGCCAAAAGAATTCTAAAGTACCTCAAGGGTACACAACATCATGGTTTGTATTTCCCTTATACTTTAGACCTTGATATCAAGATCTATTCAGATGCTGATTGGGCAGGATGCAAGGATGATAGGAGGAGCACTTCTGGATACATTTCTTTTGCAAGTGATAAACCAATATGATGGTCTTCAAAGAAGCAACCTACTGTTACTTTATCCTCTATAGAGGCAGAGTATAGAGGATTGGCTAATGCCACACAAGAAGCCATATGGATCAAGCTATTATATACATAATTGGGTTTATATACTAGGTCACCAATGATCTTTGGAGATAATACAAGCTCACTTCACCTTGCAGCTAATCCTATCTATCATGCTAGGACCAAACACATAGAGGTCCATTACCATTATGTGAGAGAGAAGTTATTAAGCAAGGATATTCAACTAACCTATGTATCAACCAACATGCAGTGTGCAGATTTGTTGAAAAAATCTTTGGATGGAACCAAACTTTGCAGGTTCAAAGCAATGATTGGATTGCAGGATATACATGAAGATTAAAGATGAAGACCAAGCCAAAATGTTTG
>CM035425.1:74178519-74188519 GCA_020310875.1 Ceratopteris richardii | reverse complement strand
CTTTGATTTATGTTTTTATGATAGTATTTAAAAGATTAAAGATATAAAAACAAATTCAATGGGAACTATTTGCATCTAGTAGTAGGGAAATGGCAATGTACATAGACAAGCTAAAGTTTGTAGATGTATATTATCAATCAATGAAGAGATTCAAAATTTTAAGACCGGATATAATTGGATAAATAAAGAGAATATCAACCATAGATCCATCAAATTTGTAGAAAAACATACATTAGTAATGAGATTAAATTTGGTAGACTTATAGGTGGACCAAAAAAGCTAGATGAAAAGATGAGCACGTAGATCACTAGGATTATTTTATAGATAATGGAAGTACATGAATCATTTGCATCATGTATCAATGGAATTCGAAGGTTCATAGATAAGGAGTAAGGAGTAAGAGTAGGAACAATAAGAAAAAATAGAGAGACTATCAAGTATACATTCATTGCATTCATGAGTAGAAATGCAAGTAAATATTGGAGATCAAGCATGAAGTAATCTATGCTTTCTCATATATATATATATATATATATATATATATATATATATATATATATATATATATATATATATATATATATATATATATATATATATATATATATATATATATATATATATATATATATATATATATATATATATATATATATAGATAGATAGATAGATAGATAGATAGATAGATAGATAGATAGATAGATTCACTTCAAAGATGCTACAGTGATACAAGAAGGACATTATGGAATAATTCTTAAAGTCAAAATAATATGTCAAAATATTTGCAATGAGATATTTTCATTGAATCTATTCAAAATACATGGTTGCAATATTCAAATAGTAGACAATCCAACTATACAAAAAGCTACAATTTTATCTATTACCAATTGTGGAATTATTTCCCAATAATTTTTCCAAGGCATCATTTGAAAATTCATTGCCTTATGTTTAAGTTGTAGATGAACTAAAATTTATATGTGGCTAGAGAGATTAAGAAAAGATAATTAAATGTGCCATGTAGCAAATGTATCAAATACATAAAGGGGCATTTGGCTCTAGTGAAACAATATTTAAAATATAGGAATAGCAAAAGATAAAATACCATTGAATTTATCATTTTTATAACACAAAGGATTAGTAGAAGTGTTACTTCATCACTTTTCACAAGATGAATGAGCCCTACCAAATAATAATAAAATAGAATTGATACGTATAAAATGAGATTATTTTTTCTCCTTAAAAAATGTATGAATTACCTCTAAAAACATGGTTCATTTTAGATAGATCACCATCATATTACTCAAGGGCATAATTTGATAGCTATTCCATCCATGCTATTTTTTATCCATACATTGGTGTATCGTGAAGCACGATTCATTTTAAAATAGACTATGTGGTATCTTAAAACTCTCATGTAAATAAGTATCAATATTACATTGAAACTATCAAACTAATCCTAAATCTAGAACTTCATAAGCTTATTTTGAAGTAAGGATAGTTTAGAACCTTGAAAGTTTTCTAAGACTACTACCAAGTAAGAATCAATATCATGTATCCATCTATCTATGTATATATCTCTTAAATTCATACATCTATGCATCTATGTATTTATCTATTTATCTATCTATCCATCTATATTTTCTACCTTCCCTATGTACCTTTCTCTTAAATCATTTTATCTATTATGATAGGAGCTAGAAAATGACAATGGTTTTCAAATCACATACATAAAACGCAAGCCTATGCATATTATTTATGAAGGAAGAAACAATGCTATGTATCAAAAAATCACAATATTTTTTAAAATTATAATTATACACACACACTTATACACATACACATACACATACTATTATACATACATAAACACACATATACACATACTATTGTAAAGTAAGAATAGTATTATGAAGTAAGAATCAATGTTATGAGTCAAAGAATCACAATAGTTTCAAAAAATTAAACTCATGTACACAGATACACATACACATACACGTACAATTATACACACATAAATACATATATAAAAAATCTATTGTGAAGTAAGAATCAATTCGATGAGTGAAGAAATCACAATACTTTTCAAATCGCATATACATACACACATAGAAAAATAAATATACACATACTCAAGTAAGAATTAATGATATGAACCAGACAATCACAATAGTTTTTAGATCACAATCATAGACACATGTACACACATACACATACTACTAATCACACATAAACACATATACACAAATTCTATTGTGACTCAGGAATCAATGTTTTGAGTTAGACATTCACAATAGCTTTCAAATCACATACATAAACATAGATAAACCTATACTATTAAAAAGTAAGAATCAATGATATGAGTTAAACAAGCACAATAGTATTTAAATGAGAATCATAGATACACACATACACACCCTATTGTGAATTTAGATTCAATGCTATGAGTCAAAAAATGAGAATAGTTTTTTACTCACAATCATAGACACACACATACGCATATGCATACTAAGACACACACAATACGCATACTATTGTGAAGTAAGGATCAATGTCATGAGTCAACAAATCACAATAGTTTTCAAATAACACTAATAGACACACACATACACATAAACACATACAAATACTATTATATACTCATGCACATTCCATTGTGAAGTAAGAATCAATGCTACAAGTCAAACAATGACAACAGTTGTTTAAATCACAATAATATATACACACAGACATATACATGTACTATTACACACATGCATAGAGAAGTAAGAATATATGCTATGAGTTAGACAATCACAATAGATTTTAGATTACATACATACATATACACACACAAACATATATGATAGAAAGACATACAACATACACACATGCATACCCATAGGAACACATCCATATATACATAAGTGTAAAACTATTGTGAATTAAGAATCAAACTATCATGAAGTAAGAATCATGTTATGATTCAAATAATCATAATAGTCTATAAACATAAAGAATCCTAAAAATATTTAGTTTTTAAGTCCTAAATTATAAATAGATAAACAGAGAGGCAGACAGATAGTTTTTAAGTCCTAAATAGTTTTTAAGTCTATAAACAGACAGGCAGACAGATATATACATAGATAGGCAGATAGATAGATAGAAAAATAGATAGAAAAATAGATAGATAGATAGATAGATAGATAGATAGATAGATAGATAGATAGATAGATAGATAGATAGATAGATAGATAGATAGATAGATAGATAGATAGATAGATAGATAGATAGATAGATAGATAGATAGATAGATAGATAGATACATAGATAGATAGATAGATAGATAGATAGATCGATGGATGGATGGATGGATGGATGGATGGATGGATGGATGGATGGATGGATGGATAGATAGATAGATAGATAGATAGATAGATAGATAGATAGATAGATAGATAGATAGATAGATAGATAGATAGATAGATAGATAGATAGATAGATAGATAGATAGATAGATAGATAGATAGATAGATAGATAGATAGATAGATAGATAGATAGATAGATAGATAGATAGATAGATAGATAGATAGATAGATAGATCGATCGATCGATCGATCGATAGATAGATAGATAGATAGATAGATAGATAGATAGATAGATAGATAGATAGATAGATAGATAGATAGATAGATAGATAGATAGATAGATAGATAGATAGATAGATAGATAGATAGATAGATAGATAGATAGATAGATAGATAGATAGATAGATAGATAGATAGATAGATAGATAGATAGATAGATAGATAGATGATGGAGAGTGTTAATCTCCAAAAGAATAAGTTAACCTTGAAGTTAGATCACCTCTATATCAAGGTTAACCTTAGACTCCACCAAACTTAGAGATCATTCACCAAATTATCAGAAATATTGAAAGTTCTGAAAATTTCAGTTTCTTCAGAAAAGTCTGCTGCAGATTAGTCACTCATTGACTAATCAATCCTGTAAAGTTTTTGATAAAACTTTGCACAACACTTCGCCTTAAGGTTGCGCAACTTTGCCAAGTTAAATCTCTCAAAAAGATTAAGTATACACTGAGAAATGTGTGAAACACTTTACCTATGTCTGAAAGTGCTTCTCTGCAATGGCGACTTTGATACCTGCAACTTCTTAGCACTGGTTCTCCCAACTCTGAACCCGTTTCATCAAGATCTTTTAGCCATAGATGGCTTACCTTCCAACTTAGATTTTAAGCCCTCATTTGTGTAAAACTTTACACTGTGGACTGAGCACTGACCATTTCTTTGAAGATGAAATGTGCGCCAGATTTTTCGACTCTCAGAACATTTTCACATATGAATGTTCCTAAACAAAATTCTCACAGCTTGATTACAATTAACCTCTCAAATTCTAGCCATAGATAGATTAACTATGGACTTAGATATGTGCAAAAGGATTCCTCAAAAGATTAAACACAGAAGGAGAATGGGAGAGAAGATCGACGCGCAGAATTCTACAATCTTTTCTTCTTCATTACTTTTCATACATATGGTTGATGACACATACAATGTTCATCACCTCTTCATCTATTTTTCTCTATCTGATCTATATCACTCTCTCTTCTTATGAATACGTATCTGTAGATATATATACGAGTCTAACTCGTCATCCTTTTTCAAAATACATTGAACTATTTACAAGAGTAATATACAAAAGAAACATTTCTGATTCCATTTTCTTCCTCTGAAAACAATCTTCATTCTTCCATATGTCTTCTCACTTTGATCTTCATAAAATCACTATTGATGATTGTTCTGCTCCAACAGCTCCCCCTCAATCTTCAATTGTGATTACCTGTATCTTCTTTATTCCTGCCATATCTTTAAACCTCTGCAATTTAGGTCCATCCAAACTTTTAGTCATCATATCTGCAAGTTGATCTTTTGTAGGGGTGTGTATGACTTCAATTTCCTTCTCAATGACCTTCTCTCTCAGGAAATGATATTGTATTTCAATATGCTTAGTTCTAGCATGAAATACAGGATTAGCTGCCAAGTATAATGAACTCATATTGTCTCCACAAATAATAGGAGTACTCTGAATCACATCAAAAACTTTCAAAAGTGTCTTTAGCCATATTACCTCTTTTGCAGCTTCCACCATACCTTTATATTCTGCCTCTGTGGATGACAAAGCAACTGTATGTTGCTTCTTGGAACACCATGAAATCAATTTGTCTCCTACATAGCACAAGTATCCATGTGTTGATCTTCTATCATCCACATTACCTGCCCAATCTGCATCACTATATATCTTGATTCTTGTATCTGAAGTAAACCCATAGTACAACCCTTCTTTGAGTGTACCCTTGATGTACCTAAGTACTCTTTGTCCTGCAATTCAATGTTCCTTTCTAGGACAATGCATGAATTGTGAAAGCACACCAACTGCATATGACAAGTCAGGCCTTGTCAATGTAGCATAAATCAAGCTACCAACCAAACTTTGATAGAGTTTCATATCTCTGAACTCTTCTCCTCCAAACCTAGACAATTTATGGTTCACTTCCAAAGGTGTAGGTGCAACCCTGCAATCTTCCATTTTAAATTTGGTTAGCAAATTTTTAAGATACCTTTCTTGAGTCACATATACTCCATGTTGAGTATAAGAGATCTCCATTCCCAAGAAGAATGATAGGTTCCCCAAATCACTGATTTTGAACTCTTTCTCCATCTGCTTTTTGATCATTTGTATCCCCTTATCATCTGTTCCTGTAAGTATTATGTCATCAACATAAATACACACATAAATGAACCCATCTTCACTTGCTTTGACTAGCAAGCTACTATCTGCCTTTGATGCTTGAAATCCAAGATCATTCAAGAATTTTACAAGCCTATAATTCCAAGCCCTTGGGGCTTGCTTCAACCCATACAAAGCTCTCTTGAGCTTACATACATAATTTGGACTCACTTGATCTTTGAACCCATCTGGTTGCTCCATGTAGACTTCATCTGAAATGTAACCATTCAAGAAAGCATTTTTAACATCTAATTGAGACAACTTCCAACCTTTACAAGCAGCAATTGCAATGAGTGTCCTGATGGTTGTCATCTTTGCCACAGGACTATAAGTCTCATCATAGTCCACTCCATATGTCTGTGCATACCCTTTCACAACAAGTCTAGCTTTGTACCTAGACACACTTCCATCTGCAAATCTTTTTGTTTTGTAAACCCACTTACATCCAATGATCTTCTGACTATTAGGTTTAGGAACCAAATCCCATGTTTGATTCTCTATCAATGCATCATACTCCTCTTGCATAGCATCTTCCCAATTCTTCTTCCCTTTGGCTTCTTCATATGTAGAAGGATCTTCATCTGCTTTTACCAAATAAGCATAATCTTTAGTAGTTAAGAATGAAGTGTCATAGCTATACCTTGTAGGTTGCCATTTGTGCCTAGATGATCTCCTAACTTCTGCACTTCTTGAGGTCTCTGGTTCATCACATTCTGGATCAAACCTTGGCCTCTCTTCAACTTCAATCTGCACTTCATTACTCTCACTTTCATCAAGTAATTGAATCTTTGCTTTACCTTTCCTTTGTTCCACTACTTCTTCATCATCTGCATGTACATTATATTTACCTGCATACCAAGTACCTTGCTCATCAAATGTAACATCCTTGGATACAATAAATTGCTTTGTGGATGGACTCCACAACCTGTATCCCATTTGCTTATCATCATAACCAATGAATACATACTTCTCTGCCTTAGGCTCCAACTTATGCCTCAATTGAGATGGCACATATGCATATGCCAAGCATCCAAATATTCTGCAATGATCCAAGGTAGGTTTCTTACCCCACCAAGCTTCATATGGTGTCATACCCTGCAAAGCTTTACAAGGCAATCTATTAACCAAATATGTAGCTGTATTAACAGCCTCAGCCCACAAATAATTTGGGCAATTCTTCTCTTTCATCATGGACCTTGCAAACTCAACAAGAGTCCTATTTCTTCTTTCTGCTACCCCATTTTGTTGAGGAGAGTACCTGCAAGTAACTTCTCTCTTTATACCTGCATTCCACAAATAATCATTGAACTCATTTGAAAAATACTCTCCCCCTCCATCTGACCTTAGTCTCTTCAATTTTTGACCTGTAATCCTTTCTGCATATGCATGATAGTGTTTAAATGTATTAAACACTTCTGACTTTTCCTTAATCACATAAATTGTGATCCACCTGGTAGCATCATCAACATATATGACATAATATCTTGAACCATTTATACTAAAGTCCTTTGAAGGACCCCACACATCTGTATGCACCAATTCAAGTCTTTCTGAATACATAAATCCATGCTTAGAATAGGATTGCTTATGAGCCTTACCTAATTGACATGCCTCACATCTGTATGTCATGTGTTGACCTGCAATGTTAGGCATTCCAAGCACTGAATCATTGTTAATCATTTCTTTGATACCTCTTTCATTAAAGTGTCCAAGTCTTTTGTGCCAAAGATCCAATTCTGACACCTTCTGCTCTCCATATGTGAACATAGCATGTCCAACATTTCCTTGTACCTTCAATGTGAAAAGCCTTCCTTCTTTCTTTCCTGCAATAACTTGTTTATACCCTTGACTAGGGTCTTCCACATAAACTCCATCATTGGTAAACCTTACCTCATAACCTTTTTCCACAATTTGACCTACACTGATCAAATTCTTTGGAATTGTGGGAACATAAAGTACCTTACTCAGAAGAGTGCTCCCATCCTTAGCTTTGACTGAACCAATTGACTTTACCTTATGCTTTGTATTATCACCTGTCTGCACTGTATGATTAATTGCATTATGATCTAGGTCAGTCATCAAAGCAATATTTCCACTTAAGTGATTACTACATCCTGAATCAATATAGAACACTCTCATGTCCTCATGTGAGGTTTCACATGTATTCATAATGAGAGTCGAATCCTCCTTTTGATCTGATGCATAGTTGTAGTAGGTGTTATTATAGGATTGATTTTGGAAGCTTCTTCCTCCACCTCTTCCAAAAGAATTCCTACCACCTCTACCTCTGAAGTTTCCTCTCTGAAATCTACCTCCTCTTCCTCTTTGATTAAAGTTCTGATAATTACCATTGTTTTGATTATTGTGCCAACAATCATGAGATAGATGATTGGTCTTACCACATATCCAACAAGCTCTTGCATTCTCTTTGTTGTTTCTGCCTCTTCCTCTACTTCTGCCATTTCCTCTTCCTTTTATGAAGTTTGCTTGGTTTGATGTACCTTCTTCTTCACCTGATTGTTGCTTCCCTTTGTTGGCTTTCTTCTTGTCTTTAGAATACATTGCATGACCTGCACTCTTATCAACATCTCCTTTGATATCATTCTCAAAAGTTAGCATATGACCTAACAATTGATTCAAATCAGGAGTAAAGTGATCTAATGAAAGTTCTGTAGATAAAATGAAAGGCTTCCACTTCTCATCTCCTCTTAGTCCTGTGAGTATTTGTCTTACCAATTTGTCTTCTTCAATATCTTCATCAACTGCACCTAAAGAATCTGCAATGTCCTTCATCTTTGTCACATAATCAGAGATTGATTGTGAGGCCTTCTTCTTGAAGGTAGTAAATTCTGCCCATAGTGAAGCCTTCCTTGATTTGGTTGTATTTTGGAAATGCTCTTCCAAAGCATTCCAAATGTCACAAGCACTCTCAAGTCCTCTAATGTGAGGAAGCAAATAGTCATTGACTGCCATGTAGATGATGCTTCTTGCTTGAGCATCCTTCTTCATCCAATTCTTCAAATCTGCAAGCTCCTCCCTAGTTGGAACACTAGGATCTCTGAATTCTGGCTTTTCTTCATCTCCTGTGATGTATCCTATCAGATCTTTGCTCATAAGGTGAGCTTCCATCCTCATAGACCATGCAGGATAGTTCTCTCTATCCAACTTTTCAATTTGGAGACTATCTCCCATCTTTACTTCACCTGTAGCTTCAAATCTTTAACCTTTACAGATAATGAATGTACCTTTACTTCGAATGTTGCTCCTTCTGGTCCTTTTGATGCTCTTTGTATGTCTTCCTTCAATCTTTCTTCACACTTTAACCTTTTGCACTTTCAAAATGTAAAGATTTGTACTTCTGCAATAGTCGGAGTCTTCTTCACTTCAATTTTGACACAACCTGCTCTGATACCACTGATGGAGAGTGTTAATCTCCAAAAGAATAAGTTAACCTTGAAGTTAGATCACCTCTATATCAAGGTTAACCTTAGACTCCACCAAACTTAGAGATCATTCACCAAATTATCAGAAATATTGAAAGTTCTGAAAATTTCAGTTTCTTCAGAAAAGTCTGCTGCAGATTAGTCACTCATTGACTAATCAATCCTGTAAAGTTTTTGATAAAACTTTGCACAACACTTCGCCTTAAGGTTGCGCAACTTTGCCAAGTTAAATCTCTCAAAAAGATTAAGTATACACTGAGAAATGTGTGAAACACTTTACCTATGTCTGAAAGTGCTTCTCTGCAATGGCGACTTTGATACCTGCAACTTCTTAGCACTGGTTCTCCCAACTCTGAACCCGTTTCATCAAGATCTTTTAGCCATAGATGGCTTACCTTCCAACTTAGATTTTAAGCCCTCATTTGTGTAAAACTTTACACTGTGGACTGAGCACTGACCATTTCTTTGAAGATGAAATGTGCGCCAGATTTTTCGACTCTCAGAACATTTTCACATATGAATGTTCCTAAACAAAATTCTCACAGCCTGATTACAATTAACCTCTCAAATTCTAGCCATAGATAGATTAACTATGGACTTAGATATGTGCAAAAGGATTCCTCAAAAGATTAAACACAGAAGGAGAATGGGAGAGAAGATCGACGCGCAGAATTCTACAATCTTTTCTTCTTCATTACTTTTCATACATATGGTTGATGACACATACAATGTTCATCACCTCTTCATCTATTTTTCTCTATCTGATCTATATCAC
>CM035425.1:74109294-74149294 GCA_020310875.1 Ceratopteris richardii | reverse complement strand
CTGTGATGGAGATGGTGAGGTAGTATGGTGAAAAGTTAGACTTTAATAAAAGTTATTATGGCTTGATGCTATTGTGTGTGCAGCATATGTACTTAATAGGTGTCCCACCAAAGCACTACAATCTATTAGTCCATATGAGGCTTTGGCATGGTCGCAAGCGATCTATTGCTCATTTGAATGTTTTTTCTTGTTTGACATCTGCTTTAGCGCTTGAACAACAATGTAGGAAATTGGATGATAAAGTAGCAAAACATATTTTTGTTAGATAAAGTTCAAAAACCAAATGCTAGCATTAGTATCATCCACATACTAAATGCATTTTGGTTAGCCATGATGTTGTTTTTGTGGAAGATGTAATTCAGCCATTAGTGTCATGTACCAAGGAGACATTAGTTTCTCTAAAGATGTCTATGACACTTTGCTATCTCTTTTTATAGGTGGACAATCAAGTTGTAGTCCAAATTAGGCAATTTCTCATTGTTTACATGCTCTAAATGATGATGCAGATCATTCCATTTGTGATACAGATTTACATGATGCACTTGTTTATGAGAGTGTTAACATAGAAGAGGCTAAAACTATGCCTAAATGGGTGGTGTAGACTGTTAGGACATCAAGCCTTCATCATGCTTGAGAAAGAGTTTATTCTAGAAATGAATCCACTCTTGAAGTGAACCTTAGAGTTATTGATGTAACGGCTCATGACCATTTATGATATCCCATGAGGATTATTTATGTAAAAGTTTTAGATCTTTATTATTGTTAAAGAATAAATGAAGAAGAGATCCAAAAATTGCAAGTTTTTTGGGTTGGTGATCAACCAATCAATCACCAAGATCGAGTTAGTGTTGGTGCAAAACAAGCCTACACACATTGGCTTGGAACATTGAAACCTTGGAAAACTAAAGCTTGAACCCTTGAAGGATGTATTTACATGAACCTTGAACCATAGGAATCAATGCTTATTGGTTATTACCATTTATCTCATGTAAAAAGTCTATATGACTTTATCAATCATGTAATCACACCTACTAGACTAGAGTCGTGGAAAAAGTAGATGATTTAGTTGAGGGAATATCTCCCTAAGTCTAGTGGAGAGATTCAAGGGAGCTTTAATTTGAATTCAAATTCAAACTCCTTCAAAACTCCTATAAAAAGGCTATGAAAAAGTCGGGGGTTAGTCTCTCACTTCCCGAAGCAATTCTGAGCCAATCATTGAGTGTGTGTGAGCTACACCATATTCTACACCTCTGAGTACCATTGAGCATCACATTACATGCCAATGGGAATGTACAATCATTAGATTTAATCAATATACATATATTCATAGTCTCTGTTATTCTCTGAGTGTACACTTCAAGTCTGTCAACTTCAACAGGGCATATCTCAAGATCTACTGAACCAAATTAGATGATTCAAAGCACATTGGAACAAGCTTGAAGCATACTATATGCCTACAAAATTTGAAGGTTATTGGATCAACCATCTGGGAGAAATCGCGCTCGAAGTGATCTCTGGTATTTCTCTGTACAGTTCCTAAAATGTCGGGGATGATCCTAAGTTTGCTAAATTGATTTCTCAAAGTGTGGTTTGTCATTTCCTCTCATTCCACTTGCAAATGAAAGCTTGTTAAGCTAATTGATTATGTCCAAAAGCAATTAGATCAATTTTAAGTGTGCTGATCACACTGAGCATAACTCTGAGCAGGTGTCAGTACCAATATAGCAAGTTTTTCAGGATTCTTGAAATCACAAGTAGTCTGTTTTGATCTAATCATTACTCAACTCATTTCCAAAGTACATATAGCATATTTTGGTGTCATTTGGAAGCTCAAGGAGTCTACTAAGCATATCTGGAGTCAAAGGAGGGCAGGTGTGAAGCAGGTTTTGCAGCACCAACTGATCTTCTGAGTGCATCCAGCCATCACATCCAACAGTGGTATCAGAGCAAATAAGGTAATCATGGGTGATGGTTTCCCTTCCTTCATTGACAAATTGGACAGAAATAATTACCAGGCTTGGTCATTGAGAATGAAGACCTATCTACAAGGGAGAAGCTTGTATGGATACATATCAGGAGATGAGGAGTTGCCCTCATTCAAGACCAGAGGCCTACCTACAAAGGATGAACATGAGAGGCTCAACCAATGGTGTGCTAAAGATGCCTTGGCAAGGTCATATCTTCTAAACTCTATTTCTGATTTCCTTCTACCTCATGTGAGGAATTGTAAGACTTCCCAAGAGACTTGGGAAACCTTGTCAACATACTTTTCATCAAGCACAAGGGCCAGAAAGAATCAACTATGGATTGAGTTTACAACTCTTAGGAAGCAATCAAAACAATGTGTCTCAGATTTTGTCACCAAAGTCAAAGACATTGCAGATCAACTTGCAAGTGTTGGAGAAGAAATTGAGGAAGAGCAGATAGTCAGACAAGTGATCAATGGACTAAAGGCAGATGACAAGTGGGAGAGCTTTACCACAGCAATGGACTTATACATGGACATCCAAGCACCTGATCTAACAACTCTGATTGGACAACTCTTTACACATGAAGCAAAGATCACAAAGAATGGAGAGCAATCAAAAGGTAACAATCCCTCTGCCCTATATACTGATAAGAAGACTAAAGACAAGGGTAAAAGCAAGAAGGTTGATGAAGAAGGCTCTACCTCCCAAGCAAACTATGCAGGGAGAGGTAGATCATCTAGAGGTAGGGGCAGAGGAGGTAAGTCAGGTAGGGGGAGACCCTATAACCAATCTCCATGCAATATCTGTGGCTTGTCTAACCATACTACAGATGAATGCTACAAAAACTACAAGAACCAAAGAGGAAGACGTCACCAAAGAGGAGGATACTCTCAAGGCAGAGGAAGATTCAATCAATCTCAAGGCTACCATGGCTACAACAATAATTACAACAATAGCTACAATCACAATGGCAATTATCAAGGTGGATACAGGAATAGGAAAGATTACAACAATTATGCAGAGGAGCAAGATGAATCCTTGTTGATCATGAACATGACATCTAAATCAGGTATCAATGATGATCACTTATTCTATATTGATTCAGGTTGCTCTAACCATGTAGCTGGAAATGTTGCCTTACTCTCTGATTTGGAAGAACCCAAAGGCAAGCACCAAGTGCAGACAGGTGATGACACTAAACATTCAGTTGTTAAAGTAGGCAATGTCAAAACAAGTGATGGTAATCAGAATTTACTAAGCAGAGTGTTGTATGTTCCAACAATCACCAAGAATCTGATGAGTGTAGGTCAGATTGTTGAAAAAGGTCTACAGGTCAGGTTCACTCAACATGGTGCATATGTGGAGGATCCAAGACATGGATTCAGAAGGATAGCCAGGGGAGACAAATCAGGTAGATTGTTTACCTTTGAACTTGAAGACACTAAGAATATTGCCTTGTACAACTATAAAGACCAAACCCTATCAGAATTGGAGATTTGGCACAAGAGATTAGGTCACATTGGAGAGAGAACCTTAAAGCAAATGAGTAGGGATCAATGTGTGCTTGGGATACCTAATGTATCCAAGCAACACATGATATACAAGTGTGGGGCTTGTCAATTTGGTAAGTCACACAGATTGCCCTATACCAAGAAAGGTTTTATGCATGAAGATTATTTGGAATTGGTGCATACAGATGTTTGGGGACCAAGCAAGGAGCCATCCATATCTGGATCAAGGTACTATGTGTCCTTTATTGATGACTATAGCAGGTGGACTGTTTTATACTTCATGAAACATAAGGATGAAGTATTTAATTGTTTCAAAAGGTATCTTGCATTAGTTGAAAATCAAACAGGTAGACATTTGAAGAGGCTAAGGTAAGATGGTGGTGGAGAATACTTCTCCAATGACTTTGAAGATTTCTTGCAGGAAAGAGGCATCAAGAGGGAGATCACTACAAGGTACTCACCTGAACAAAATGGGGTAGCTGAAAGGAGGAATAGACTCATTGTAGAGACAGCTAGGTCTATGCTTAATGAGAAAAAATTGCCAAACTATCTTTGGGCAGAGAGTGTATCTACTGCCACATACTTAATCAACAGGTTGCCATCAAAAACACTTGATGGAATGACACCCTATGAGGCTTGGCATGGTAAGAGACCATCTCTGGATCATTGTAAAATCTTTGGGTGTGTTGCATATGTGCATATTCCCTCACAGGTAAGGGGAAAGCTAGACCCTAAGGCTGAAAAGTGTATCTTCATTGGTTATGATTTGAATCAGAAGGGATACAGGTTTTATAACCCCTCAAACAAAGGCTTCAAGGTAAGCAGAGATGTCATCTTTGATGAAAATGATTCATGGTATGAAAATGAGTGCAGGAAAGTTAGCCTACCTTATGATATGGAAGAAGACTTTCCAAAGCTTATCAGGCAAGAACCAACTCAGAAAGAGGACACAAGCTCAGATGATGAAGACACCATCAACATTGAAGAGTTCAAGGCTTGGAAATCCAAAGGGAAGATGAAGATGAAGCAACTAGAAGACAATCCAGAATCCTCAACTCAAGCTATGAGGAGATCTCAAAGAGAAAAGAAGAAACCTATTAGGTATGGGTATGATACTTCACTTGTAACCAAGCACTCTGTATATCTTGCAAAAGATATCTTGAATGAAGAACCAGGTACATTTGAAGAAGCAATTACTAAACCAGAATGGAAGGAAGCAATGGATGAAGAAATGGAGGCTCTCAAGGAGAGTGATACTTGGGACTTGGTACCCAAGAAAGAATCTATGAAGGTGATAGGATCCAGATGGATCTACAAACTCAAGAGGAACTCAGATGGTACAATAAACAGGTATAAAGCTAGGTTGGTAGCCAAGGGTTTTGCACAAACCCAAGGCATTGATTATGAGGAGACATTTTCTCCTGTGGCCAAGATGCCAACTATCAGAATTATGGTGAGTGTAGCTGCATCCAAGAATTGGAACATGTACCAATTGGATGTGAAGAATGCATTCTTGAATGGATGGATATCTGAAGAAGTCTACATGTCACAACCACCTGGCTATGAAGATCCCAATAAGGTAAATCATGTTTGTAAATTGAAGAAGGCTCTGTATGGATTGAAGCAGGCACCTAGAGCATGGAATTACAGGTTGACAACCTATCTCCTAGATCAAGGATTTGTGATGAGTAAAGCAGATACTTCATTGTTTATAAAGAGGAACAATTCAGAGGTAATATACTTGTGTGTCTATGTTGATGACATCATTATTACAGGAAATGATGTTCAGGGAATAAGACACATCAAAGGACAAATGATGAAGGAATTCAAGATCAATGATCTTGGATTATTGAAGTACTTCCTAGGACTTGAATTAGTCTACATAAATTCAGGTATCTTTATTACTCAGAAGAAGTACATTCAGGACATGGTCAAGAAGTTTAATTTGCAGGAAGCTAAAGTCTCAAACATTCCTATGGAGGTCAACCACAAACTCAGTGCACATGAAGGAGAAGAACTCAAGGATATTACAGGTTACCAAAGTTTGGTAGGTAGTCTTAATTATGCTACCTTAACCAGGATTGATATATCATATGGTGTTAGTGTACTTAGCCAATTTATGCATAAACCAAGAGTACCACATTTGGAGGCAGCCAAGAAGATAGTAAAGTACCTAAAGGGAACACAAAATCATGGTTTGTACTTTCCATATTCATCAGACATTGATATTAAGGTATACTCAGATGCAGATTGGGCAGGTTGCAAGGATGACAGGAGGAGTACATCTGGATATATATGCTTTGCAGGTGATAAACCAATTTCTTGGTCATCCAAGAAACAACCCACAGTAACTCTATCATCTACTGAGGCAGAGTACAGAGGGCTAGCCAATGCCACTCAAGAAGCCATATGGTTGAAGCTATTATATTCAGAATTGGGCCTATACACAAGGCCACCAATCATATTTGGTGATAACACAAGTTCTCTTCACCTAGCAGCTAATCCAATTTATCATGCTAGGACAAAACACATAGAGGTTCATTACCACTATGTGAGGGAAAAGTTACTTAGCAAAGAAATTCAATTATCATATGTGTCTACTAATATACAATGTGCAGATTTGCTTACTAAAGCTCTGGATGGAAGCAAGCTATGCAGATTTAAATCCATGATTGGATTGCAGGAAATAATTAAAGACTAGAGATGAAGACTTGAGCCAAAGTGTTTGGCTTGAGGGGGAGCTGTTGGTGCAAAACAAGCCTACACGCATTGGCTTGGAACATTGAAACCTTGGAAAACTAAAGCTTGAACCCTTGAAGGATGTATTTACATGAACCTTGAACCATAGGAATCAATGCTTATTGGTTATTACCATTTATCTCATGTAAAAAGTCTATATGACTTTATCAATCATGTAATCACACCTACTAGACTAGAGTCGTGGAAAAAGTAGATGATTTAGTTGAGGGAATATCTCCCTAAGTCTAGTGGAGAGATTCAAGGGAGCTTTAATTTGAATTCAAATTCAAACTCCTTCAAAACTCCTATAAAAAGGCTATGAAAAAGTCGCGGGTTAGTCTCTCACTTCCCGAAGCAATTCTGAGCCAATCATTGAGTGTGTGTGAGCTACACCATATTCTACACCTCTGAGTACCATTGAGCATCACATTACATGCCAATGGGAATGTACAATCATTAGATTTAATCAATATACATATATTCATAGTCTCTGTTATTCTCTGAGTGTACACTTCAAGTCTGTCAACTTCAACAGGACATATCTCAAGATCTACTGAACCAAATTGGATGATTCAAAGCACATTGGAACAAGCTTGAAGCATACTATATGCCTACAAAATTTGAAGGTTATTGGATCAACCATCTGGGAGAAATCGCGCTCGAAGTGATCTCTGGTATTTCTCTGTACAGTTCCTAAAATGTCGGGGATGATCCTAAGTTTGCTAAATTGATTTCTCAAAGTGTGGTTTGTCATTTCCTCTCATTCCACTTGCAAATGAAAGCTTGTTAAGCTAATTGATTATGTCCAAAAGCAATTAGATCAATTTTAAGTGTGCTGATCACACTGAGCATAACTCTGAGCAGGTGTCAGTACCAATATAGCAAGTTTTTCAGGATTCTTGAAATCACAAGTAGTCTGTTTTGATCTAATCATTACTCAACTCATTTCCAAAGTACATATAGCATATTTTGGTGTCATTTGGAAGCTCAAGGAGTCTACTAAGCATATCTGGAGTCAAAGGAGGGCAGGTGTGAAGCAGGTTTTGCAGCACCAACTGATCTTCTGAGTGCATCCAGCCATCACATCCAACAGTTAGCTTAATTGTGTACTTTTCCTAGATTGTAGGAAAGTGATTTCTTCATCACAACAAACGAGCGCCACATAATGTTTTCGAATTCAAATCACTATTGATGAGTGGAAGAATACACATAAAGTGTATATAAAGACTCACAATCCTTTGTACATTAAGCTAGAGAAATATACAAATCATTGTTGATCACTTATTTGCTTTTCTTTATTTTTTTTGCATCATCATCTCCAAGTTTAGTCAGTTTGTGTTGGAGTTAGACGTCTGCGGAAGCACGCGAACAGCACAAGGAAGAAGAAGAAGCTTGGAGCACAACACACAAGACTGAATGTATTACTAGAGAATGTACAAAGATAAGTAGCCCATTAGGGCAATAGGCGTATATACAAGCCGGGGGAAAAAAACCTCCTAAAGAGGGAAAAAAGTGCCCCGGCGGTCCTAGAGTGTTCACACACATCACTACCTAAATATATCAACAAATCCCCCCTGGGAGTGATGCGGTGAACAAGGAGCTGGCACTCATGTATAAGGAAGTGTCGAGCTATGTGGAAATCACTCCACAAAAGGAAGTAAGCCCAAAGCTTTGCGGAAAGCTTCAAACTTCTCCCTAGGCAGAGCCTTCGTGAAAAAGTCTGCAATATTCTCTTGCGTGGGCACATATGCCAAGCTGATCTCCCCAGCAGAGAACCTCTCCCTGACATAGTGATAATGCACCTCAATGTGCTTAGTGCGAGCATGGAACACAGGGTTCCTCGCAACTGCCAATGCGCTCTGACTGTCAGTGAAGATGGTGGTGGCAGAAGACTGGCCAACACCCAAATCAGCCATAAGGCGTTTGAGCCACACACACTCAACAGTCGCTGTGAAAGCTGCCCTATACTCAGCCTCACAACTGGAAGTGGCCACAGTAGGCTGCTTCTTGCTCAACCAAGATATACATGAGCTACCAAGCATGAAGCAAAAACCACTGGTGGACACACGAGTGTCATAGCAACCAGCCCAATCTGAGTCAGAAAAAGCATGCAAATCTGGCAGTAGTGATCCCCCCTTGGGATAAAACAACCCAAGTAGCCGAGTACCACTCAAGTAGCGAAAGATAGGCTTAACCGCCTTCCAATGCGTGACTCCTGGGCAATGCATAAACCTGCTCATCTGTGAGACAGCAAACTGAATATCTGGCCGAGTAATGCATAAGTAAATCAAGCATCCAACAGCCTGCTGATAGAGAACAGCATCAAATGCATCTCCAGCATCATGACGACTCAATCGTAAACCTGTCTCCATAGGAGTGGCAATAGGCTTAGAGTCTTCAAGGCCAAACGCTGCAATAATGTGTCAATATATTTCGTTTGACACAAAGCCATTCCACCATCAACTTGCATAAACTGAATGCCCAAATAGTGATGCAAATGCCCCAAATCAGACATCTCAAATGAGGCATGCAAATCAGCCTTGAAATCAGCAATATGCTTCTCAAGAGGACCAGTGAGCAACATGTCGTCTACATAGACAACAATGATCAAAAGCACATCATTAGCACGCTTAACATATAAGGTGCTTTCAGTTGGACTGTTCTCAAAACCATGTGCAATCAGATAGGCATGTATTTTCTCATACCAAGCACGTGGTGCTTGCTTTAAACCATATAACGCCTTCTTTAACCTGCACACCTGGTTTTCATGCCCTTTCTGCACAAAGCCACGGGGCTGAAAAACATACACTTCTTCATGCAAGTCACCATTCAGAAATGTTGTTTTAACGTCCAACTGATGTACATTCCAACCATGATGGGCTGCAAGTGCACAAATGCTCCGAACAGTAGTCATACGGCATGTAGGTGCAAAGGTCTCATCAAAATCAATGCCTCTTTCCTGCGCATAACCCTTTGCAACAAGCCTAGCCTTATACCTGTCAACTGTACCATCAGGTTTACGCTTCAGCTTGTATACCCACTTAGTGCCAATGGCCTTCTTGCCAGGAGGCAAGTCACATAAAGACCATGTACCATTCTTCATTATAGCATCATATTCAGATTGCATAGCAGCCATCCAATTTTCTGAATTTTGTGCTTCATCAAAAGAAACAGGCTCATTCTCATCACAGAGACTAGATGCAGCCATAGCATAGCAATCTGATGCAAAGGAGGTACTATGAGAGCCTGAACGAGTACGATATGACAAAGGTGCATCTAATTTGCTGTCATGCAAAGTCTGCACCAGCCATTTTGGCATAGTTTTTGCCTGTTCAATATCAACTCTCTCATCAACAAGTGCATCATGTAAATCTACATCAGAAATGGAATGATCTGCATCATCATATGAAACCTGCAAAGGCTGAGAAGTTGCCTCATTAGGACCAGCGCTAGCCTGTCCACCTGTAAAAAGAGGCATCAAAGTATCATACATGTCTTTGGAGCTAACAGATGTCTCCTTAGTACATGAAAGCAATGGCTGAATAGCATCTTCCACAAAGACAACATCACGGCTAACCAGAATGTGTTTAGTCTGTGGATGATACAGACGATAGCCTTTACTTTCAGAACTGTACCCAACAAAAATACATTTTACTGCCTTATCATCCAATTTTCTGCGATGTTGTTCAAGCACTAATGCATATGCCAAACAACCAAAAACACGCAGATGAGCAACAGATGGCTTGCGGTCATGCCAAGCCTCATATGGAGTGATAGACTGCAACGCTTTGGTGGGACACCTGTTCAGTACATATGCTGCACACATGACAGCCTCAAGCCAGAAACTATGTGGTAAAGCCTGACTTTTGACCATGCACCTCGCCATCTCCATGAGTGACCTGTTCTTTTGTTCAGCAACTCCATTCTGTTGAGGTGTATACGGCACTGTACACTGGTGTTTTATCCCACGTTCAGCCAGAAATGCATTAAAATCTGAAGACATATATTCCCCCCCTCGATCAGAACGGAGGGTGCCCATTTTACATGCTGACAGATTTTCAGCCAAAACCAAAAACTGTTTGAAGCACATGAACACTTCGGACTTTGCTTTGAGTGGATATACCCATGCATGCCTGGAAAAATCATCAATGAAAGTCACGAAGTAAAGGTAATTTCCAAAAGAGGGTGTCTGCATAGGACCACAGACATCACTATGTACAAGCTGCAATTTCTGCATAGCCCGAACTGAACCATCTTTTGGAAAGGAAGAACGCTGCATTTTGCCCAAAATACAGCCTTCACAAACATGTTTTCCAGGTGCCTCAAGTTTGGGCAAAGAGGAAACCATTTCAGATTTCTGCAGGCGTAACAAACTAGCAAAATTCAGATGACCAAAGCGTGCATGCCAAAGCTTTGCATCTGACATAGCCTGAGAATCATGAACTGCACATGCTGAATCATTAACAGATCTTTCATAGTCTATGAGCTTATACAGCCCACGACATAAAATGCCAGAAGCAATAATCACATCGCCATTTGAGAGATCATGGATTGTACACCTGTCATCAACGAATTTCACAACCAAGCCAATCTTGGCTAATGCAGAAACTGATAACAAGTTCTTTTTGATCCCTGGCACAAATAAAGCATCTGACAAAGTGAAAGAACTACCATCAGCAGTAGTCAGAATGATCTTACCAACTCCCATAACAGGATAAGAGGAATTATTGGCGCATGTGACAGTATTCCCTGTAGGGGCAGGCTCGAGTGAAGAGAAGAAACTGCGCTGCGAGGTAATATGTTTGGTCGCCCCACTGTCAAAGTACCAAACATCTGAGTCTACTGCAGACATGCACTGATCATGAGAAGATGGGTCAAAACTGCAGACAGTAGTAAACGCCCATTCTTCTTCCTGCACAAGATTTGCAGACTCTGTTTTTGGTGTAGAGGCCTCTGCAACAACCATTCCAGCCTCTTTCTTCTTTGCCTCTTTAGCAGCCAGTTTTGGACAGTTCTTTATAATATGATCATTTCCTTTACAGTACTTGCAGAACAATTTCTGCTTTTCTGATTTCTTCTCATCTTTATCCTGGTTCTTCGATTGTGCAGCATTTGCAGATTTTTGCTTACTAGTAGAAGAGCTCCATTTTCCTTTGCCCTTCTGACTAGCCAGGAAAGCTTGATCTGCAACACGCATAATGGACCTGTTCTGCCTGGACTGATCTTCCTGCAACAGAACAGAGACTAATTCCTCAAATGACAAGGCATTCGGATTGCCTTTCATCATCAATCGAAGAGTAGAGGCAAAACTCTAATATGAATCAGGAAGGCCATTCAGAACGGTCTGCACAAGTGAGCTATTTGGTATAACCTCATCAGCAGAAATCAATTGTTCCTTCAGGTCTTTGATCTTTGTAAGAAAACTGTCCATCGAATCACCTTCATTCATGTGCTCACTCTCCAACTGTTTTCGGAGGTAAGCAACACGAGCCTCATTCCTAGCCTGGTACAAAGTGGTAAGTGTATCCCAAGCATCCTTTGCTGTTCTGCAAGAGCGAATGTGAGGAATAATGGCACGTTTGACAGACAAAGCTATCAATGCATGTGCCTAGGCATCTCTGCCATCCCAACGAATCTGCTCTGCAGTAGGTGCAACAGAAACAGCAGCACGAACAGGAATCTGCGGGATATCATCTTCGACACCATCTTCATCAGCTCCAACACCTGTATTTGCAGTACCTGTCGTTACAGGTGTAACAGGACGTCTTTCAACACCCTGCACAATGTTCCACAATCCTTTTGCAACCAGTACATGTCGCATCATATAAGCCCATAATGGGTAGTTGGTACCATCCAACTTATCCTCAACAACCAACATACGGAATACATCACTGCTTTCAGCCATGGCCGGTGACTAAAATACCTTGATGCAGAAAATTGACTATATCTCAAAAAGTTGAACAGAACTACCCAGACGAGTTCTGCTAGACCTGTAGCAGACTTCGAGACGCTTAAACTGGCAAACAGAAACTGGTATATACCTTTGGCACAAAAGAACGAAATAGCCTGCACAAGCACTACGATAGTGCGTTCGGAGGCCAAAACGAGCTCAAATCGCGATTTCGGCACCACAAATCGAAGCTTTTTTGATCTCGGAAACACCCTGAGTATGCTCACCAAATTTTGTGCGAATCTGAGACTGCAAACGGAGGAGTGTCGACGGCGCCCTAGAAGAAGCAACGACCTGCTCTGATACCAATTGTTGGAGTTAGACGTCTGCGGAAGCACGCGAACAGCACAAGGAAGAAGAAGAAGCTTGGAGCACAACACACAAGACTGAATGTATTACTAGAGAATGTACAAAGATAAGTAGCCCATTAGGGCAATAGGCGTATATACAAGCCGGGGGAAAAAAACCTCCTAAAGAGGGAAAAAAGTGCCCCGGCGGTCCTAGAGTGTTCACACACATCACTACCTAAATATATCAACAGTTTGCAAAGGCTAGTTCTCTCTCTACAATGATCTAATTCTTATGAGTGAGCATTCATTGGAAAGGTATTAGTGTCTAACTTATGTGTAAAAATTTTTGTAGTATTTGATTTAGTGATTCTCAGGGTCTATCTCTACACATCTGTGAAAACTCGAGATAAGCACCAATCAGGGTTAAGCTTATAATTAGCACATTGGTTGATGATAAATCCAAATCTTATGCACATTAGCTACTTAACTCTATATGTGACCTTCCTCTAAGAGGAATTTGGCCAATTGTGATTAGGCTAGCAACACTAAGCATAGGCTAGCAACACTAAGCATTTGACATTTCTTAAATCAACTCAAAATAGGAATTTCTTGACTAATTGTGAAAACTTATATTTTTGGCATTAATAATTTCTCTACTAATTTTTGAAAAGTATTCAACTTGAAGTTGCCCATTTTTTTAAAATGATCCACTTAATGAAGTGTATCCTCTAGTAAGTGATCTTGCTAAACTTCATGGAGTTGTTCCCTTGCACAATTATGATCTAGAAAAGGTAACCCCAAGCTATGCTCCATAATTTAAACTTGTTTTGCAATAGAGAGAAGGAGAAAATCAAGAACTCAATGCCAAACCATCTTTCAGCCCAAGCTAGAAGCTAAATTGGTATCATTCCATGAAATGGATCAAGAACCAAGAATGTAGACTAGAGCTTAGAGAAAGAAAGCAGAGGCAAGGAACTTGCAAGAAAAAGACTTGGGTATGAAAAATTCTATTCTGGCAAGAAATAGACAAGGATTTTGAAGAGACAATGAAGGAACTACATTCAACTGATGAAGCTCCTCTACCTTTTCCAACACCATCCATCATCAAAACTGAAGAGATATTAAAGAACTCCTTTCAACAGGTATCATTGTATGATCTATTAAGATTGTATGAAAGATTCAGAAGTGAAGCCATAGGGATCATATAAACATTTTCTCCTCCAACAATGCTTGCAATAAGTGGTGGGCACACTCCAACAAATCTGATGAAAGTTGCAATTATAGATAACTTCACAAAGGTATCAAAAGACTCTCTAACTAACTTCAGGAGTCCATGTCTATCAATCACTATATATGGAAGGACTATAAATAGAGTAATAATGGATGAAGATTCATGCATAAATCTCATGCCAAATTTTGCCCTTAAATTACTAGGACTCCAATAAGGAAAAGTTACTTCGATTTCGAGCAAGATCGAAAGGAGAAGAAACAAGAGGAGTATGATGGAGAAAACTAAGAGGATCCAATTCATAAAGGAGAAAGGAACCAACAAAATCCCAATTTTCTAAGTTGTCTAATTTCCTAAGTTGCCTAATTTCCATGACCCATTTCCTAAGTTGACCAATTTCTCTAGTTGCCCATTTTTCCAAGTTGCCTAATTTTTAAGTTGACCAATTTCTCGAGCTTCCTATTTTTTAAGTTGGCTATTTTTTAGCTGTCTATTTCCCAATAGCTTAGTTGTGTACTTTTCACTTATTTTCCAAATTACCCATTTTGCCAAGTCTACCTAGTTTACCTATTTCAAAAGTTGTCTATATTTTTATTATATATATATATATATATATATATATATATATATATATATATATATATATATATATATATATATATATATATATATATATATATATATATATATATATATATATATATATATATATATATATATATATATATATATATATATATATATATATATATATATATATATATATGATCTACTTCTCATCACTTAAATTTAATCTACTATTTCACTTCAAAAAGCGACTAAATTTCCCAGGACTTTGCACATGGACTAATTTTTTAGTCACTTGCACATGGCGGGCTCATGGACGGTGGACGATGCCGAATGGAGGAGGGCAAGCCAAATACCAGAATTTGGAAGATAGTGACGACAGAGGAAAAGTGGACCAGAGAGAGAAGTTCCAAAGTGCCAGAATTGTGAGTGATTCTGCAAAGGGAAGAAATTAATTTTATCCCTTTTGCTACCCTTCAACTCCTACCAGTCCAAGAAAAACTATATAAGAAGACCTCTCCATCAAAGAAAGAACAAGCTGAGAGAGAGAGACTAGAGGAGGAAGCACACAACTAAGCATTGCCTTCAATTTGTGTGTGTGTGTAGAGCTTTTAGCCTACCACTAGTACTTCACTAGCTAGAATTGGGATCAACTAGCTTGAAACTGTGAGTGACAGTGGGCAAGCAGTGATTGGCTATTTTTCTTTGGAGTAACTAGCTCGGAAGATTAGACTTAAATATGCATACTCTGTAGAATTGAGGTCCAACAATTAAAGTGAATGTGCACTCTTATGTCTCTTGCTGATTGCCCAAAGTTTGTACTATCATCATCCCTTTTGAGTATACTCATAATTTCAACATCTTTCTTAAGTATCATTGTGTGCCACTGTATGTGCTATTCTTCTCTCTTGAATCTTCAAATTGCAACTAGAAGTGCATATTGACTTTAAGAGGAGACACCACATTGAGCAATAGATGAAAAAATTGATCTACACGACATTGCAGATTTTGTCAAATATAAAGGAGGACAAATCCATTCGTGAATCCAAAGCATACTTCAGAACGTTATCTTCGGCAAAAACAGCACACCTTGTATTCACAGAATTACACGGGATGCGTATGCGTGATAAATACTCTCTCTCTCTCTCTCTCTCTCTCTCTCTCTCTCTCTCTCTCTCTCTCTCTCTCTCTCTCTCTCTCATATACAGATAAATTATGATTCTTCAAGTTTGTAGCCTATTTTGGACATTTTACTCTTGAACCGTGGAAGACCATGGAACTGCAAAAACAGAGAAAAAAAGTGATTTACTTTCCCTTCCATTATCCATAGCACCACTCTAATTTATTCGAGGATGCGTAACCAACTGATGGATCACTAAGTGTAAAAACATACATGTCATGGAATTGTCTTGAATGACAATAGGTAGACTAACAACAAGCACAAGATTAATGAGAGAGCATAAGCACAGATTTGAGTGATGAAAACGTTTGATAGCTCATCGCCAGACCATGCATTCCTTATACGCGTTTCGTAGTTGCACTTGTTGTAAATTACTCCTGGGAATGTATAATTTTTGAAATGCTTGCGCTTCCGGATACTGCGAGCAATCTTCATGGACTCACCGATCTTCCTTCAGTTGAGACCTGGATTGAACGATTACGTAAGTGCAGAAAGGCAGGGAACATCAATGATGCTAGACATGTGCATTCTCTTTTATGTAGCATTGGTTTGGAGACTCACTCTACTATCGGCAATCAGATTGTGCCTATGTTTGTGGAATGTAAAGGATTGTCACATGCTGAGCGGGTATTTGAAAAGTTGGTTGATGGAGACGAGTTTTCATGGACATCCTTACTTTCTGCTAAGAGTGAATGTGCACGGTTAGAGGATGCCATTACTCTATATGAAAGGATGCAGGAAGAGGATATTCACCCAAGTTGCCAAACCTTTGTTACTTTATTGAAGTGTTGTGCTAAAGAAAAAGATATAAACGTAGGTATGAAAGTTCATTTGGAAGCCATAAATATGGGCCTCAATGATGACACTTATGTTTCTAGTGCTCTCATTGATCTCTATTGTAAGTGTGGAGCACTTAGTGAGGCGCAGGATATCCTGAATGAGATTCCTGTGAGAGGGGTTGTGCCATGGACAACTCTCATGGCCGGTTATGTGGATCATGGGTCTTGTCATGAAGCATTGGAATGCTTTGACAAAATGCAGAATGAGGACCAGGTAGTGCCAGATGAATTCAGTTTTGCGAGCAGTTTGAAAGCATGTGGCCATGAAGGTTGCCTTGAGAGGGGCAGGGATGTACATCTAAAACTTACAAAGGTAGGATATGAAAGAGATGCTTACATTGGAAGCTCTTTGATATCCATGTATGCGAAATGTAATTCACCAAGAGAAGCACAGAAAGTGTTCGATTCCTTACCTGTTCAGAATATTGTTGTATGGAATGCACTTCTTAGTGGATATGCTGAACATGCACATGTCAAAGAGGCTTTGACATGTTTCAAGGAAATGAAAATGAATGGCATTGTTCCTGATGCAGTTGCTCTTGCTTGCACATTGAAATGCTGTGGTGATGCAAATGCTGTAGATGAAGGACGGGCTCTTCACACTTTGGTTCGGCAACAGAGGTTGGAAGGACATCCAGCCATTGCCAGTAGCTTGGTTGCCTTTTACACGAGGCATGGCTCACATGGAGAGGCATTGGAGGTTTTTGAAAAAGTTGAAATCAAGGATGTAATGATATGGACATCATTGATATCAGGATATGTTGAACATGGATTCAACTTGGAAGCCCTAGAAGCATATGAAAGGATGCAAAAACATCATGTTTCTCCAGATGCTTTTACTTTAGCATGCATAGTTAAAGCTTGCAATAATCTTGGAAACATGAAGATTCTTCATGGCCTGCATATGCAAGCCTTGAAAGCTGGGCTTGATGGTGATATGTTTGTTGTAAGTGCACTGGTAAATGCCTATGCAAAGCATGCATGTGTGGTAGATTCATATGAAATCCTTAATAAGGTTCCTAAACGAGATATTGTATCATGGAATTCACTATTTACAGGCATTGTTGAAGGAGATGCCATTGAAGAAGTCTTTGAGTTCTTAGACGTAATGCTTTCTGAGGGCATGACCTTGGATAACGTCACCTATGCATGCATCATCAAGGCTTGTGGAAATTTGGGAAGCATAAGTAAGGGAAGAAGATATAATACAGAGATAGCAGCCAAAGGACTTGATAATGATACCTCTATTGCTGGCTCTTTGATAAGCATGTATGCAAAGTGTGGAGCTCTTGTGGATGCAAGGGAGATTTTTGATAGGATGCCTATGCAAAGCCCTGTGATTTGGAGTCTGATGATTCAGGGTTATGCTTTGAATCATGAAGGTGGCATGGTTATTGAGTTTTTTGAAGAGATGCAAAAGGCAGGAATCCAACCAGATGCAGTAATTTTTACTTGTCTTCTTGCAGCATGCAGCCATGCCAGCTTGGTTTTTGAGGGTAAGAGATACTTTAGCCAGATGAGGGAAAAGTTTGGAATTTCACCAGCGGATGAACACTACACATGCATGGTTGATCTCTTAGGTAGGTCAGGGCATCTTATTGAGGCTGAAAAGTTTCTTGACATGATTCCACATGTTTCTGAGGGAACATGGGCTGCCCTTTTATGTGCATGCAAAACCCATCTAGAACCTGAGTTAGGATGGAGATGCTTGGAGCAGCTTGTGCAGAAGATTCCAGAAGATGCTACTTGGTATGTGCTTATGGCAGACATACTGGCAAACACTGGAAGATTAAATGAGCTTTATAAGCTGGAGGTACTTAGGAAGCATGTTGGGGCAAAGAAAAAACCTGCTACTGCACGTATAGAGGTGAATGGGAAAGTGCACGAGTTTGTTGCCCATGAAGAATCAAGCAAGGAAATCTCATCCCTGTTAAGAAGTTTGACTCTTCGTGCAAGAGCAGAGGGCTATCTACCAAATTTAGATTCAGACTTTGAGCCTGATACAGATGAGACAAAGGCCATTGCTTTATGTGAGCATGCAGAGAAGTTTGCTATTGCCTTTGGCATCCTGAATACACCACAAGGTGCAACATTGCGAGTAACGAAGAACTTGAGGATGTGCAATGACTGCCATAATGCAAGTAAAGTTATTGCTAAGCTTGAGAATCGAGAGATCATAATTAGGGATGACTCCTGCATCCATCACTTCAAGGGAGGTTTGTGCTCATGTGGAGATATGTTTTAGTAAAAAGTTTTACTCACGTGTAGGATATATAATCCAGTATACTTCTGTATATAGTAGCTGACGTCAGCAACCTGGACAGTGGATAATGCAGGGTCACCATGCTTGAATCCTGATTTTTATGAAATTCATAAGAGTCTAAGCTCTTGAGGTGATTTTTTTTATCAAGGCAATGTACAACAGAAGGTCACTTTGATGGATACCTATTAGAGACTATCCAAAGATGACTGATAGGTTCAGAGTATAAAACTATATAGCATCGGTAGTCACTAAAAAATTAGCAGAACAATCTATTGCCAAGAGGAAAATTATTCTGTTTTACAAGAAACTAAGCATCGACTTTGTCTTTTCATCTAAATCCAAACTATACTTCATGCAATTAACTGGATGCGACAAAATGATCCTTGATGATTTTCTCTCTAAGAAAAAAACGCGGGACTATACAACCAACAACACTTGAAGAGTTTGTAGATTCGAGGATGTAATCATTTCACAGAAGGGCAATTTTTAGTATTTTAGTACGTCGAAATGTAAATTTGATGGTACAAACTACACCCTCTGGAAGTTTAAAATCACTTCTATCCTTGATTCACATGAGATTCTAGAGACTGTTACTATTCTTGGGACTCATCATGAGCCCCAAGAAACACATGATCCAAATAATCGTGGTGGACTGATTCCTCCTGATGCTGATCTTCTATGTGCTTGGAAACATAGAAACATAGATGCACTCTATGCTCTAGTTACAAGTACTAATAATAAAGTTCTGACTCTCATTCAATAAATTTTTGGCTCTCATTCAACATACTACCAAGGCATTTGAAGCATGGAACATATTGAGAAATCAATATGAAACTCATAACAAGACACAGATTCAGAACTTAGAGAATCAGCTAGTAGTAGAAATGTTTGCTGATGGGGAGACTATAGAGGTGTTTATCACTTGCATTAAGAATCTACGAGATCAAATGGAGGGAGCAGGTGTACAAAAGTTAAGTAAGGAGCTATCTCAGTGTTGTCTTCGAATCTGTCCACCAAATTTTGATGGATTGGTAATTGCTCTTAATATTCAAATCAAAATCTCAACCATTAACGTTTGAAGTATTCAGTCCCTTACTAATGGAGGAGGAGCTATGGCTCAAGGCAAGGAGTGGCAATAGCAAATGAGATGCTGCATTCACAGCAAATGCCAAAGGAGGTAGATAAGACTCAACAAACTCTTCAAAATATAAAGCAAAAAAGAAGAAGTTCAAGGACGAGTATTTCCACTGAAAGAAGAAAGGCCACTGAATCAAAAACTGTCACATCAAGAAGGCAAAAGAGAAGAATGGATCTTCAAGAGGTGGCAAGGGTGAGGAGTCTTCCAACACTTCAAAAATAGCGCTTGAATTATTTATTATGATAGAGGAGATATGCTCGACTGAAGATTCAGGAACGGATGACTCATGGGTTTTGGAAAGTGGTGAATCTTGTCACATGACAAGCACAAAAGACCTTTATAGTTCCTTATAGCCTCTAAAGGAACCCATCATAGTAAAGTAGTCAACGATGCAAGATGTCCTGCAAAGGATGAAGGTACGATTTCTTTCATTAATTCTAATTCGGATGTCGGAAAGCTTTCTACTTTTAGTAGCTTTTATAACTAATCAAGGTCATCAAGTATCTTTCAGTAAGTCAGGAACTAAGATTATGGACTGTAACGACAATGTTGTTGGGATTGGCATAAGGAGGAACAACATGTATGAGTTGTATACTCTTATAGCCACTACAAGTGTGGGCACAACTAAGTTATGGCATGAGAGATTTGGCCACATTGAATAGCCTATAGTAAAGGATATGCATTGCAGGAGTATGGTTGCACACCTACCATTGATTGCAAAAATGAAGGAACCATGTGAAGCTTGCATGATGGGCAAGCAACAAAGGAAGGTGATTCCACAAGAAAGCAAGGGAAGAGCAAGCTATCCTCTAGAGTTGGTGCATGCTGACTTGTGCGGAAAAATTCCTACACATGCCTTGGGCATATCTTCCTAATCCATGTTACTTGTCAACGACTATAGCAAGAAGATGTAGGTGTACTTCCTTCACAATAAGGCTCAAGATTTTCGTACATTCAAAGAATGGCTTCAGCTTGTTGAAACTGAAATAGGGAAGAAGATGAAGAAATTCAAGACAAATGATAGCGGTGATTTCACATCAATATAGTTTGAAGACTTCTGCAAGAGTAAAGGAATCAAGCATCAACTCATAGTGGTGCATAGCCTCAGCTGAATGGCGTTGAAGAGAGTTGGAAAGCATTCCCAAGGAGGAGGTATATGTGTCTTAGCCACCAGGGTTTGAGGCTCCCCATTAAGAGAACAAGGTATGTAAGTTGAAGAAGGCATTATAAGGGAAGGCCTATTCAAGAAAAATGGGAATCACACAGGATTTTGAGACAACTTTTTCTATCCCAATGTTTTACTTTTTGACTCATTCACACACTATAACATGTTGTTGCTTGATTGGGGTATATTAAATTAGCACTTTAATATTATGAATAATTCTATTATAGATTAGGTATCAAGTTTGGGTTGTTAACATAGCAAGTAACATAAATGGGACTTGAATAATTCCCAAATTTCCTGAATAGGCCTTAGGGTTGAAACAAGCCCCTAGAGCATGGTACTAGTGGAGTATCTCTTGGATCTAGGTTTCAAAAGATGTGCTTTTGATGCTAACTTGTATGTTCTAAAGAGAGGAGGGAATATAATTGTGCTTATGTTGTATGTAGATGACCTTGTGATTACCTAATATGATGATGCTCTTCTTCAACAAACAAAAGATGCCCTGAGCTGAGAATTTGAAATGAAAGACTTGGGCTTAATGCATTATTGCTTAAGCCTTGAATTTTGGTATGAAACAAGGAAGATTTTCATCTCTCAACAAAAGTATGCAAGACAGATATTGAAGGTATTCAAACATGGAGGATTGCAAGGAAATTTCTATACCTATGGAGATCAACACAAAGTTATCTATTGAAGATGCTTCAGCTCGAGTGCATATTGGAAGACTGTAATAAACCTTGCCAAACTCATTGGAAGGCATGCATGCGGATACTCAGGTATTGAAAGGAACCATGAAGAAGGATCATCTCTGGTTGGATACTATGACTCAGATTGGGCATGAGATATTGATACCAAAAAATCAATTTTTGGATATTGCTTTTCTTTAGGATAAGGGATTTTCTCATGGATTAGTAAGAAGCAAAGGATTGTTGCATTATCTTCTACTGAAGCTAAGTAAAAAAAAGGCATGTGTTGCAACATATGAAGCGACATATGAAGCAGTATGGTTGAGGAGGATCCTATGGCACATAGGAGTAAAAGGACAAGAGGCTACAATGTTGAAGTGTGACAACCAAAGTTGCATGGCCATTGCCAAGATTCCTATTCTCCATGCACATACCAAGGACATAGAAATTCAATATCACTATGTGTGTGAGTTGATTGAGGATAGGGTTGTGGATCTAAGCTATTGCCCAACTGAAGAAAATGGAGCAGACATCTTCACCAAGGCTCTTGGGAGAAAGCAACTTCATTGACACTTTAAAAAGCTTGGCAGTGGAGGGTGGACATAAAGGGGGGGTGTTAGATATGTTCAATACTCCACGCTCAAGTGACCACAAATGATCCATAGAGCTCTAAGTTGTAAGGCCCCATTATGAGAAGAAGCCATTGTGAGAACCCTTACATTTGTGGAACCCTAACTTCCAAGTTAGATGAGTTCTATGTGTGGCCATTGATGATAATAGATGATCTTTGTGAGCCTAGCCATTAGGTTAGGTGGGCCATAAACTTATGGGCCATTAGGTTTCCATTCAAGGCAAAAATAAAGGCTTTGTGGCACGATGCAATTTCCCATAGAACCTTAATGGGGGGAGTGCAGAGAGGGGCTTGCCCCCTTCTGTGGGGTTCGAGGGGCATATTTCCCCAACCCACAGGGCTGAGAGGGTAGGACTTTTGGTCATGGAGATATTGTCGGATTGTATATTTTATCAACTATTTTGTATCTCTTGATTACGTTTATCTATATCGACTCTCCTTGTAAAATCTATATAAGCATGGCCTAGGTTGAAATTTACATAGCATTGCACACTAGTAAGCCCTTCATGTAGAGTGTGTTTAGATTGCCATCTAAGATCCACATTGAGAGTGCATGGGTGGACAACACCATCATTGTAATTGCATTAGTCTTGGAAATTTTAGAATTTGAGTTCTTTATCTCTCAGTCTATGCTATCTTTATTTGCATTTTTCTCTCAATTCTATCTATTGGTCTGTTGCCTTGTACGGTTATTTTCTTACAATGAATGGATCTAATTTTTGGTCCATATAGAAGAGCAATCATGAGGAAGTACAATAGCTTGGGTAGGGTGTACTCAGGTTGGGATAGAGTTCCCAATGAGTGGGTAGTGTTTATCCCAAGCTAGACACCTTGGAAAATTCAATATAACCAATTGATAAAGAAGGTGTAAGTGTGCATATGCAAGAACTCTCTACATTCAAATATCCACAGTTTCACTCCACAACTCATTCATTCTACATTCATTCAACAAATGGAGACACTCCTAAGGTTCATAGTGAGGATCAATGTTGCAAGTGACCATTGATGGTGCACAATGTATTCATCATGGTAGGAATCCTCACTTGTAAGGAGTTCATTTTTCATGTATTATATGGCTTGTAACCTTATTCTTAGTTAGGATTAACCATTTAAAGTACCCCATCAAGAATTTCCCTTTTTTTCATGTACATTAAGGTCACTAAAAGAAAAAAACAAGAAGTGCATCTTACATGTGAATGCATGTGATCAAGGATCCATCTAGACAAGCAATCATTAGGAAGTACAATAGCTTGGGTAGGGTGTGCTTGGGTTGGGATAGAGTGCCCAATGAGTGGGTAGCTTGCCCAAACTAGGCACCTTGGAAAAGTAAATAGAGATAACTGGGAAAAAAGGAGTAAGTGTGCATATGAAATAACTCTTGACATTTTGATATCTAGAGTTGCATTCCACAATTCATCTGCTCTACATTCATTCAACAAATGGAGACATTTGTAAAGTTCATGGTGATGATTGGTGTCACTATCATTGTTTTGACACATCATGTGGAGACTATAATCCAAGACTGCATAGAGGCAAGCTTGGTGACCAAGGAAGAAGCTACTTGTGAGCAATCTTTTACACTGCATACCTTCAAGTATTGTAGTCATCATACTTGGTTGTGCTTCCTTATCTTTGGCATAGTTGGTTGTATTTCTCTTTGTTATTTTCTTTTGCTTGGTATAGTGAAGTCTATATCTAACTTTTTTGCTTCCCTTTTGCTTGTACTTGCTCTGAACTTTCAAGTCAAGGAGATACATTTTGTCAATCAATGTGTTTATGAAAGAGCTCTATGTAGAGAGACAAAGTGTGTTTATGTAATTAGAGTATCTAATGTGTGCATTGTATATGGTGTATCCTTCTCCATTCTTCAAGCAACCCATCACTAAAAGTTATTGCAACAAATCTAGCATGCCCAACAAGATAAGGGTTATTTGAGTTCTAGAAAAACAAGGTATGAGGAGATCTCGAAGTCAACAAAGAGCTACATAAAAGTAAAAAAAGTGCAGGCAAGGCAACATAGAGCTCAAAAGAGGGTACAACTCCACAATATCTATGGTTTACATCTCATTTTCTCAAACAAAGGTATTCTTTCTTTCTCTTTCTCTAATGTATTGCTAATCAGAGTAGAGATGAACTACTCGTGAATGCAACATGGCCCAAAGAACTAGGAAAATAACTAATTTTCAAGTGCACTTAGAGGAGAACCAAAAGGGAAAAGGCTACTAGCCCCATCGCCTCTAAAGACTCTATTGTAGGCAATATGGCATCCCAAGTTGATTTGCAAATGTTATTGTCTCAGTTATACATCAAGTTTCCCTCATTCATAGGGTGAGGCAATCATGACCTAATAACTATGTTAGGAGGTTTTTAACCTTGTGTAAATTCAAAGGCTTGGCAAGAAGGGAAGATATCTTTCTAGTGCCTTTCCCCATCACATTAGAAGTATTGGATGACAAGTGGTTCAACTGATTCCTTGACAACCACTTTGTTCAAGTGGAACGAAATGATGCAAGCCTTCAAGGATCACTTCCAGCAAGAAAATACATGAAAGTAGATCACTGAAAAGTTAGAAATTTTGAAACTTAGTGGGATACACATTTGTAGAATTTGTGACTAGAATCAAGGAACTCATGGCCAAACTTCATGATCCACCTCATGCCTCTTTTTGTCAAAAATTGCTACTCAAAGCCATTACCTATTTCCACACATTGCAAATTGTGTGGAAATTGGTGATCCCTACTACAGTTATTGAATATTTTTCTCACCACTAACACAAGATTGGAGCAAATAAGACATCATTATGGGGCCATTGTCTCTATATTTGCTTTCACCATGGAGCCTTAAGATTGTATTATGTAGCTTAGGAGGGAATTAGAATGTTTAAAGACACAAAAGGCACGAAAGGAGGAAGGTAGCATAGTGGCATAGTTGCACAAAAGATAGAATCCCTCAAATTGTAGAAGGAAGAACATTTTTTGGTTTTGGCTGAAAATCTGTCAGCATGTAAAATGGCCACCCTCCATTCTGATCGACGGGGAGAATATATGTATTTTGACTTTAATGCATTTCTGGCTAAACGTGGGATAAAACATCAGTGTACAACATCATATACACCTCAATAGAATGGAGTTGATGAACAAAAGAACATGTCACTCATGGGGATGGCGAGGTGTATGGTCAAGAGTCAGGCTTTACCACATAGTTTCTGGCTTGAGGTTGTTATGTGTGCAACATATGTACTTAACAGGTGTCCCACTAAATCATTGGAGTCTATCACTCCATATGAGGCTTGGCATGGTCACAAGCCATCTGTTGCTCATCTTAGTGTTTTTGTTATGTGGCATATGCATTAGTGTTTTGTTATGTGTGCAACATATGTACTTAACAGGTGTCCCACTAAATCATTGGAGTCTATCACTCCATATGAGGCTTGGCATGGTCACAAGCCATCTGTTGCTCATCTTAGTGTTTTGTTATGTGACATCGCAAAAAATTAGCTGATAAAGCAATGAAATGTATTTTTGTTGGGTACACTTCTCAATGCAAAGGCTATCATTTGTATCATCCACATACTAAATGAATTTTGGTTAGCCGTGATGTTTTTTTGTGGAAGATGCTATTCAACCCTTACTTTCATGTATGAAGGAGACATCTGTTAGCTCCAAAGTCATGTATGATACTTTGCTAGCTCTTTTTATAGGTGGACAGTCTAGTGCTTGTCCTAATGAGGCAGCTTCTCAGCCTTTCTAGGTTTCATATGATGATGCATATCATTCCATTTGTGATGCAGATTTACCTGATGCACTTGTTGATGAGAGAGCTGATATTGAGCAGGTAAAAACCATGTCAAAACGGATAGTGAAGACTTTGTGTGATAGCAAATTAGATGTAGCTCTGTCATATCATACTTGTTCAGGCTCTCATCGTGCCTCTTTTGCATCACATTGCTATGCTATGGCTGCATCTAGTCTCTGTGATGAGAACGAGCCTGTTTCGTTTGATGAAGCACAAAATTACAAAATTGGATGGCTGCATACAAGTTGAAGCGTAAGACTGATGGAACAATTGACATGTATAAAGCTAAGCTTGTTGCAAAGGGTTCTGCATAGGAAAGAGGCATTGATTTTGATGAGCCCTTTGCACCTACATGCCGAATGACTAATGTTCGTAGCATTTGTGCACTTGCAGCTCATCATGTTTGGAACATACATCAGTTGGACATTAAAACATCATTTTTGAATTGTGACTTGCATGAAGAAGTGTATGTTTTTCAGCCTCGTGGCTTTGTGCAGAAAGGGCATGAAAACGAGGTGTGCATGTTAAAGAAGGCATTACATGGTTTAAAGCAAGCACCACGTGCTTGATATGAAAAGATACATGCCTATCTAATTGCACATGGTTTTGAGAACAGTCCAACTAAGAGCACCTTATATGTTAAGCTTGCTAATGATGTGCTTCCGATCATTGTTGTGTATGTTGATGACATGTTGCTCACTCGTCCTCATGACAAGCATATTGTTGATTTTAAGGCTGATTTACATGCCTCATTTGAGATGTCTGATTTGGGGAATTTGCATCATTATTTGGGCATTTAGTTTATGCAAGTTGATGGTGGAATGGCTTTGTGTCAAACAAAATATATTGACACATTATTGTAGCATTGGTGTTGAAGACTGCAATTCTATTGCCAATCCTATGGAGACGGGTTTACGATTGAGTCTTCATGATGCTGGAGATGCATTTGATGTTGTTCTCTATCAACAGGCTATTGGATGCTTGATTTACTTATGCATTACTCAGCTAGATATTCAGTTTGTTGTCTCACAGATGAGCAGGTTTAGGCATTGCCTAGGTGTCAATCATTGGTCAGCGGTTAAGCACATATTTCACTACTAGAGTGGCACCCGACTACTTGGATTCTTTTATCCCAAGGGGGGATCACTATCGCTAGATTTGCATGTTTTTTTTATAGTGATTGGGCTGGTTGTTATGACACTCATGTGTCCACTAGTGGCTTTTGCTTCATGCTTGGTAGCTCATGTATATCTTGGTTGAGCAAGAAGCAACCTACTGTGGCCACTTCCAATTGTGAGGCTGAGTATAGGGTAGCTTTCACAGTGACTATTGAGTGTGTGTGGCTCAGATGCCTTATGGATGATTTGGGTGTTGGTGAGTCTTCTGCCACCACCATCTTCACTGAAAAGTCAGAGTGCATTGGTAGTTGCGAGGAACCCTGTGTTCCATGCTCATGTTAGTATATGATCAATGTCTACCCATCATGATTGTATGCACATTTTGCAAGGCCCCCATTATGAGGAGAAGCCAAGCGTGCATTATCCAATTGATGGGAATCCCAACTTGCATGTCGGATGAAGGTCATATTGGAACATGTAAGGTATTGTAAGGAAAGGGAGTTACCAGGGTCCCCAATTGTGGGGTTTGGGGCAACGGTGAGTAGCCCTGACTGGGGGGTCCAAGGGGGCCAGCGAACCCCCTGGTGGGGGTCCTATGGGCAGCGCTATTGATGCGATGGTAAAGGGAATATTCCATGGAATATTCCCTATCAAAGTCAGAAATCATTTATATTTATTAGGTCGGTTCAATCGGCCTAAGCCATGTATGGCAATTACGCAGATGGTGGCCGCCCACGCTCTACCACCCATGTATAGCCGTCCACAAAGGCCACCCATTATCCTATGTGTACATTACTTCTGGACTACTTGAGACATTGAATTGAGCCAGCATACCTCTACCTTGTATCTCCCTATCTAGAGTTGTCTAGATCACCATTTAAGCTCTACCTTGAGAGTGCACGGGTAGACAATGCCATCATCTTTGTACTTGCTATTAGTAGAAAATTATTGAGGTTCTCTTATATCTGTTATCTTCTCTGCTACTGCTCCTGTGTTATATTGCATAACCATTGTCTTACATGGTATTAGAGCCCTATGGTTCGAATAGCTTGAGAAGTATCACTATTTTAGCCTACTAGCACACGTGAATATTAAAAGATTATTCGAGTGATTACATGATGGCTTCATCGTTAGACACTGGTCTTGGTGCTTCAGCTAATGTTAATGCTGCACCTATTCGAATTTGTCCACCTGCATTCACTTAAGGGAAGTTGGATGGAACCAACTATAAACTTTGGAAGCTCAAAATTTATGCAATATTGGACTCCTATGAATTACTTGATACTGTCATGGGACCGATGGGATTGGATCCAGAGCCTATACCTGTTGAAGATCCAACAAATTCAAGATTGATGATTCAGCCAAATCCAGATCTTCTACGAGCTTGGAAGAGGCAGGACGCTGATGCATTATGTGTAATTGTCACTAGTGTAAGTGATCCTGTGCTTACTTTATTTCAACATACTACAGAAGCACATGAGGCTTGGGCATATTGGCTCATCAATATGAGACCAAGAACAACACTAGGATACAAAATTTAGAAAATGAGTTGGAAAATGAAAAGCATTCTGATTCTGAAAAGGCTGAAGATTTTATCAAATGGATAAAACATCTTCAAGAACAATTGGTTGTAGTTGGTGTTGTTATAACACCAGAAGGGCTAGCTCGAAGATGTGTACGTGTTCTTCCAACAAAGTATGATGGATTAGTAACAACCCTTAACACTCAGGTAAGACCAACTCCTCTTACATTTGAAGAGTTTTGTGCTATGCTTTCAGAAGAGGAGATGCTATTGAAGAATCGGCAAAGTACAAGTGATGCTGCATTCTCAGCAAATGCAAAAGGTAAAGGCTCTTCTGATGGATCAAAGAAGAAGCCAAAGAAGAAAAATTTCACAAGAACTTGCTTCTATTGTGAAAAGAAAGGCCATGCCATCAAGGATTGCAGAAAGAAGCAAGGTGATGAATGAAACGGGACTGTAAAATCATCGTGGAAGAACAAAGAGTCTGCAAAGAACACAGAGTTGGATCTATGGGTAGCTATTGAAGAGGTATGCTCGTCTGCTCAAGCTCATGTTGATGAACCATGGATTTTAGGTAGTGGAGCTTCTCGCCATATGACCAACAAAAAGGATTGGTATAGTTCCCTAGTGCCTCTACGGGAATCCATCAATGTAGTGGTGGGAAATGACTCCAAGTGTCCAACGGAAGGAATTGGAACCATATCTTTTATCACTTCTCTAGGTGTTGAGAAAAAGTTATCTAATGTTCTCTATGTTCCTACACTTAAAAGAAATTTGTTGTCAGTTTTTGCAATAACAGATCGTGGACTCGAAGTTCACTTCAATAAGAGTGGTGCAGAAATCATGGATTCATTAGGCAACGTAGTAGGAAAAGGCATAAGACGTGATAACTTGTATGAGTTAAGTGCCTCAACTGCTACAGAAGATAAAGATGTAAGCAGGTTATGATAGCAACGATTTGAGCATCTCGAATTTGCAGTTTTGAAGGAGATGCAAAGAACAGGGATGGTTGCTCATTTGCCTGCATTTTCAGAGTTGCAGGAACCTTGTGAAGCTTGTATGATGGCCAAGCAACAATGAAAGGAATTTCCATGAGAGACCAGCAATTGATCTCAAACTCCTCTAGAGTTGGTACATGCTGATCTCTGCGATAAAATGTCTACACTTGCTTTAAGAGGATCTTTCTACTTTTTGTTGTTAGTCGACAATTATAGTAGAAAGATGTGGGTTTATTTCATTCGAGAGAAGGCAGATGCTTTTGAAAAATTTTAAATGTGGCATAAGTATGTGGAAAATGAATCAAGAAGGAAATTGAAGAAATTCAGAACAGATAGAGGAGGTGAATTCTTGTCAACAAAATTCAATAATTACTGTAAGGAGCATGGTATGAAAAGGCAACTTACCACAACTCATACACCTCAACAAAATGGCATTGTTGAGCATAGGAATAGGACAATAGTTGAAATGTCTCATTGTATGTTAAAGGCTCAAGACATGCCTGATTCATTCTGGGCAGAAGCCGTCAATGCAGTAGTCTACATCCTTAATGGAAGCTACACGAAAGCACTGAAGGGGATGACTCCTCAAGAAGCATATTCTGGTAAAAAGCCTTCAGTTTTGCATTTTAGAATTTTTGGTTGTTTCTGTTATGCACATATTCCTAATTCAACAAGATCAAAGTTGGATTCAAAAAGCAAAAAGTGTGTCTTCCTAGGATATAATGAAGAGTCTAAAGCATACAGGTTGTGGGATCCTAAGGCAAGGAAGATTTTTGTCAGTCGAGATATGGTGTTTGATGATCGACCACACTTAGTAGAAGATAAAGGTAAATCTAATATCTCATCAAATGGAGAAATATCTCACCTTGTGCCTATCAAAAGATAGGTTAAAGTTGAGGAGGAGGAAACATCTGATGGAGAAATTCCTTAGTAAAAAGCCAACCAGTTGTAGCTACACACCATAAGCGACTACCGAAGTGGGCACAACAGCTCTTTGATGATCACAATCCACATGTAGATGTACCAGAATCATCCTCGGATGGATTACGAAGATCAAAGAGAATAGAGGAGCAAAGAAGAGCCTTAGAACACATTGTTAAGATGACTCTAATGGAAGATATCATGGGCTCGATAAAGGAACCTACCACCATTGAAGAAGCCCTATCCAGGTTAGAGAGCAGCAATGCAGTCTAAGTATGATAGTATACTAAAAAAATGATACATGGGATATAGTTGACTTGTTGCCAAAGAAGAAGGTAATATGTACTAAATGGATTTGGAAAGCTAAGTATAAAGCAGATGGAACATTAGAAAAGTATAAGGCAGATTAGTTGCATGGGGTTTTTCACATATCGAAGTATTTGATGTTCAAGAAGCTTTTGCACCAACAACATACATGACAACTATTCGGACGATACTTACAGTAGCTGCACAAAAGGCTTGGCCTATTTTTCAGATGGATGTCAAATCTGCATTTTTGAATGGTCACCTCAAGGAGGAGGTATATGTATCTCAACCACCAAGTTTTGACATGCCCAATCCAGAAAATAAAGTTTGCAGGTTGAAGAAAGCTTTGTATGGACTTAAGCAAAAACCACGGGCTTGGTACCAACGGATAGATAATTTTTTCAAAAATATGGGTTTTGAAAGAAGTACTTCTAATGCTAACTTATATGTAATGAAAAGGGATAGCAAGCTAGTTGTTGTCATTGTATATGTAAATGATTTGATCATTACAGGAGATCATCAGGAACTCATCAATCAAACTCGGATCAGCTTGTGAACTGAGTTTGAAATGATAGACTTAGGTCTACTTCATTTTTGTCTGGGAATTGAAGTATGGCAAAGAAAGGATGGCATTCTTATCTCACAACAAAAATATGCCAAAGAAATTCTCAAGGCATTTGGAATGATGGACTGCAAACCAACTAGCACACCTATGGAGGCAAATCATAAGCTATCTATGGACGATAACATGCCTAATGTAGATGCTAAGAAGTAGAGAAAGCTTGTTTGAAGTCTTATTTTTTTGTGCAACACTAGACCAGACATTTGCTATGTTGTTGGAGTGTTAAGTAGGTTTTCCAACAAACCTAAGGAGAGTCACTGGAATGCTGGAATGAAAATTCTAAGGTACATTGTAGGAACCTTGGATTTTGGTATTTTTTATACCATAGGTGATACACTTCAAGGATATTGTGATTCAGATTGGGCAGGAGATTGTGATTCTAGAAAATCAATTTTTGGATACTATTTCTCACTTAGTTCAGGAATATTTTCTTGGGTAAGTAGGAAGCAACCAACTCTCACACTCTCCTCCACTAAAGTAGAGTACAAAGCAGCTTGTTTTGCTTCTTGTGAGGCAGTTTGGTTAAGGATAATTCTTGCAGATCTAGGCTTTCCATCAAATATGGTGACTGTACTCAAGTGTGATAATCAAAGTTGTATGGCTATTGCAAAGAACCCAGTATTTCATGGTCACACCAAGCATATAGAAGTACAATACCATTACATTTGTGAGCTAATTGAAGATGAAATTGTGGAGCTAGAATATTGCCCAATAGAGGCAAATTGTGCTGACATATTCAGTAAAGCACTTTGAAGAGAGCAGCTCAACACACATATTCAACAGATGGGCATAGGACCAAGACCTACTTGATTTATCATTCGGTAAACATTGAGGGGGGTGTTAGTATATGATCAATGTCTACCCCTCATGATTGTATGCACATTTTGTAAGGCCCCCATTATGAGGAGAAGCCAATTGTGCATTATCCAATTGATGGCCCAACTTGCATGTTGGATGAAGGTCATATTGGACCATGTAAGGTATTGTAAGGAAAGGGAGTTACCAGGGTCCCCAATTGTGGGGTTCGAGGCAACGATGAGCAACCCTGGCGGGGGGTCCAAGGGGGCCAATGGGCCCCCTGACTGGGGGGTCCTAGGGGGCTAGTAGGCCCCCTCGTGGGGGTTCGGGGGCAGCACCCTCGGCGTGATGGTAAAGGGAATATTCCCTATCGGAATCAGAAATCATTTATATTTGTTAGGTCAGTTCAACCAGTGTAAGTTGTGTATGGCAATTATGAACGCAGTGGCTGCCCACGCTCTATCGCCCATGTATAAAACGTTTCATGCAACATTTATTTGGCATCAAGTCAAAGGAAATTAAAAACTTGGTTTCGGTTTTTAAGAATAAATTCCCTAATCCGCTCGTTCAAAGTTAGTGATTCATATAAATAAGTGCATATAATGCATTCATACAAATCCATGAAATGCAATCGATTCTCCTCATGCATACAACCACCTTGTTTGCCCAAATCAATTAGAAGTGATATCACAACTAGATTTTCATATATTTTCTGCACTTTTTATGTTTTTTATTTTTCTTTATGTTTTTAATCATTCGATGTAACTTCTACTTTTTTAGGGTGAAAGAAAAGCATAAAGTTCCATATAAATTTGCAACTTTTTGTTTTAAGGGGAAAGGCTTAACCCCTTATTCCGAGTTGAGGATCTAGATGCATGCAAAAGCAAAAAATAGGATTTCATTTTGATATGTATTTATACATAAACATGCACTGATTTATATGCAACAAATCCGTCATCCTACTTGAGCTTCAAATTTAATTTGTACCATCCAATCATAACTATATTTGTAAAACTTCAAACCAAAGGTCAAGTAAGTGCATCCTTACTTGAATTAATTAATTGCAAAGGAAATTTGAAACTATCATAAACCAGTATTTTAAGTTTGTTAAAATGAATGCAAAACTTTTTAGTGCAATGAAAATGCAAATATATACAAAAAAGAAATACCACCTGATTAATTTGATTCAACTTCAATCATATCATCTTGATCTTCATTCTCTTCATTAGTCGATGATTCCTTCAATATTTATGGATTTTCATACCTTTTATCATCTCTTTTTTTAAAGAGTTTTACTAATTTTCTTGCAAAAGGTACTTTGAACATAGTGTTATCTAACTTCATCAAAACATAAGTGTTGTTATCATTTACTTTAATCACAACATAAGGACCAAACCATCGTTTCATCAGTTTCTTTCTTGCTTCATATTTTGACTCAAATGAAATATCATAAACCAAAACCCAATCACCTTCTTGAATCTTCTTAGGTCATAGTCGATGTTGTTTATTGAAATAGATCTTGTTCTTTATCCTTGATCCTTTTATTTTTTCTTTTGCTTCCTCCAATTGCTCTGTCCTTTCTCCAACAATCTCACACATAACAATTCCTCTCTCGACATGTTACTAGTCCAAGATAAAGAAAACCATGATAATACATTTGTTTCAATAGGAAATATGGGTTTTTGTGCATACATTAGTTCCACAGGCATATAACTAGTTGTGCGTGTACAAGTCATATGATCAGCCCATAAAGCAAACAGTAAATATTTTGTCCATTGATTAATTTTCCCTTCACAAGCCTTAGCTAAAGCTTTTACTATTGGTGAATGACCTCTCTTTATTTTTCCATTCGCTTCAAGATTGTATGATGTGTTCAATGCTAATCGAATCCCATGCTTTTTTAAAAAATGTCTACCTTCTTGTGCATCAAGTTCTCCACAATCAGCTACAACTTTCTCTACATAACCAAATCTACAAAACACATCTTCTAGCTAAAATTTACATACATTTCCTGTAGATTTGGTGCATGAGCTTTACCTTCAACATGGTTAGTGAGATCCTCCCTTGCAAGTATGATATAACACATGTTGTTAACTCCTAATGGCATACTCACTAGGTCAACAACCCATTTATAGTGTATGCTAGGTGGACAGGTAGGTAGTAATCCATTACAATCACAAATGAGTGCACTTGACATTATTTACATGATGCAACATAAGACAAAATATGTATATACATTCCTGACCACCATAAACCCATAAACCTCCTATGACCTGCCCACAAAGAGTCATCTAGGTCTTTTATTACATTTTCTCATATGTACCCATAAACCTCCTATGACCTGCCCACAAAGAGTCATCTAGGTCTTTTATTACATTTTTTTTGTAACTCTTTCTTCTTGTCTACACATTGAGGAAACTTTATCTTCCCTCAGGCATATCTCCACATTAGACCACCACGTAGGAACAAATTAAAAGCACACTTCCTTATATCTCTAAAGTATCTTGAAGTCTAAAAAGGTCATGTTATCTTATTACTAAGATAATATCCAATATCAAGTCAGTGTTCATCATAATTTTCTTCATTAAAGAATTCATGCACAAAAGATTTAACTTCATATGCAAGATGTTTATTTGCAACAATTTGTTTAAATTTATCTTCATCATATCGTGTTCTAGATAGCATATCTTCAATAGCATTTGTTTTTCTTGAAATATGAACAAATTTTGGATTTATACCTTTAATCTATTCAATCCATCGTAGCTTAGCTATGTCTGGAGTTGAACAATTCACAATCATACCAAGTAGGGATAAACAATCAGTTTCCACAGTTACATTTGCACCAATAAAATAGTTTCAATCACATTTGAGAGCAGAAACTACTCCCCAAAGTTCCCTTTTTATTTGTGTATAATTACGTTGACATTCTTGTAAGATTTTTGCCCCAAATCATATAACATACCTATTTCCTTTTTCATCTTCTTGTCCAACTACCCATACAATACCAATTGGACTAGTATCAACTGTTAAGAAAATTAGTTTTCCATTTGAATAGTCTACCCTTTTCAATATTGATGCCTTTATTAAAAGTCCCTTTAATTTTTTAATAGCCTCAGTATGTTTATCAAACCACACAAATTTCCTATGTGTTCGTAACAAGCCATATAAGTCATCTTCCACATGGGCAAAGTGAGGAATCCAAATGGCATAAAAGACACATGCTCCTAAAAACCGTCTCACTTTGCTCACATATTTACAAATGTTTTCCATTTTATTAATTGCATCAATTTTAGGAGGCTAAGGTTTTCGGCCATAAAAGCCACACTGATGTCCAATGATGAGTACCTCAAAAGTTGATTTTTCAATTGACAAAGTTAAGCTTATATTAATAAACCTTTGCAAAATTTGTTCACAATCAATAATATGGTCTTTAAAAACTTTCAACATCTGTTATCATCCAAGGTAAGTTCTTTCTCAACCCTTAATGGGAATATCATCAATAAAGGGAATAGCAATGTGCAGAATAAAATCATGTAAGACCAAATTCATTGTGTTCATCATGTGAGCAACTGAATTAGTCACACCTTCAGGTAATGTGCACATCTTAATCAAACCAAGAGGTGTTTTCATAGTGGTTATATCTCTACTTTCTACAGCCAATTGGAATTGTTTATAGCCAAAATAAAGACCCCTAATTGAACAATAACATGGCCTGCAAATGCTTTTGCAAATTCATGAACAATTGGTCTTGTACCAATCCTCTGATGGTTACTTTGTTGACTAGTTGAAGATCTTGGATAAACCAAAGTTTTCCATTCTTCTTTGGCACAGTGAACCAACGGTTGGAATAAGGGGCAGATGAGGATTCAAGAATATGCATACTTATCTTTTCTTTGAGCTACCACATCAATTCAGGAAGATGAGTTCTAGGTACTGGAATAGGCTGTAAATTCCAAGGGATGTGAGGAATTGTGAAAATGTTCATGGGAGTGATAATCCTATGATCTGCACAACCTATTTCATGAGGTTCTAAGGTGAAATATTTTCCATGTTTTTGAATTATCTTTAGAAAATGTTCTTTTTCTGTAGGGAGAACAAAGTCATAAGAATCAATTTTGACTAGTTTTAGTGTTTCCTTAGTAGACTCATGACCAATCCTTGATGGATCTCGAGAAATTGGAACATGAGTTACCTTTCTAATGATCTCATCATCAAACGTAGGAAGTGGTCATGCTACAAGCTTCACTTTTTTTTCTACAATTTTTTATTTTGTATTTATGTTTGCCTCAAATCCATCAAAATAATGATGCTCATTAAACCACTCATGTAAAATTGCATATATTTTCAAAGATGATATTGGCACAAGTTTCGTTATGGCTTGTTTTTCCTTCAAGAATGTTTCTATTTCATCTATGATATCAACACATGAGACATATTCAAATACTCCACATATTGTTTCATTGTTTGCAATCAAACCATGAATTTTTAGTTCATTTTCATGTTTTCTAAGTTTTTGTTTATTTTTGTTTGTAAGAACTGAGTATGCACAAAAGAAATTTGGCCAAAAGAAAAAACAAAAGAAAATTGTTCACAGAGAAAAGATTCAAAATGTGAGAAATCAAGGAGATAGGTACAACTACTGCCCCGTGTAATAGTGACACTTACTCAAAATCCTGATCAAAGTGCATGAGAGGATACTTTCTCAAAATATAAAGATTTCTAGGATGATTAACACAGATAGTCATGAATTGAGCTAAGTTCAACCCATCACGTGAGAAAATTCTTCCAAAGGCACTACCATCATCTAAGACTTTAGTCTACATGCATTTCTCACAAATGAAAGGTTGTCCTAAAATAATCGGATAGGAACAATCTTCATTCACAAAGAAATGATGATCTTCTTTTATATCACCAATACAAAGGGGTACATTAGCACAATCACCTAGGAGATGACCTGGAGTGGTATTAGAAGCTTTCATTCACCATTCATGGTCTCTATCTATAGGCCATCTACCTTTTTCATAAAGTTCTTTTGAAACTACATTGATTTTTGAGCTAGAATCTATCAAGGCAAGATATGGTTTAAGATTGTTTCTGATTTTGACCATACTCTCTATGGTTCCCCTTGCCTAATGTTTATGAGAAAAGTGGCTTTTAGGATTTCCATTAGACGTTTCTATATTCCCAACCATAGGTCTTGAATAGTTTCTATGCTCAAACTTATCATCCATTTCATGTTCATTTACTTTTACCATAATGACTTTTGGCTCATCCATCTCTACGTCTTCATCTTTAGTTGCTATGGTCTCTCTCCTTCTTCTAATCCTATTAATCACTTCTTCCTTTACATCCGATCTTCACATTCCCAAAAATTCATCAACACATAGAGTTACTTTGGCTTTAAGAATCTTCTCATAGATAAGCTTTTAGTGTCAATATTTTTTTCCAATTGAGAAATCATGCGATATGATGGAGGTTTCTTTGTTGGTTTTTCTCCCTTCTCCTCACTTTTCTCTCCTTCTTGTACCTCTTTTCTTGTTTTTGAGTTTCCCCTTTAGGTGTTCTTCCTTTGCCTTTCTTAGGACTTTCTTTAGGCTCTTAACTAATGCTCTCTTTAGGCTCTTGAATTTTTTCTATTGATATTTGCTCTTGAGTTTCCTTCCTGGATCTAGTCACTCTCGTGTCTCTTTATTTGTTCTCCTCATCTAATTTTTGTTTCTCTTCTACATTTACTTCATGTGCATACACTCAAAGAAGGTCAACATGTTCATTCCAATGTGTTTTTGCATGTATAATAGAACTACATTCCTTGAGCGTTTTCTCAGTCAGTTTCCCTTGACATCAAGCATCGTACACATTTGTCCAGAATTGATCGTCATTCTCATCAATATCCAATTTTTAAGAGTATTGTAGAGGCTTTGTAGAACTTCTTCAAACCTCGTTTCCCAAAGTTTCTTCCTAGAGGATGTTTTGTGATAAAGTCATAAAGTTTTCTATCAATTTCCAAAACTAATTTTCTCTCTTTTGCCTCTTGAAGAGATGTACATGTCCAATAAGGGTGGTCCAATTTGTCACACCATATACATCTTCTTGGTTGGTTAAATGTCTTTTTAATTGGTTCTTGTGGTTCTTGAGTTCTAGGTTTCACTTCTTGTCCTTGCATAGTCTTTAAGAGCACAATTTCAGTTATCACCATTTTAGTGTTTTTAGCAAGAGAATCTACCTTGGTTTCTAATTGAGCAATTTTAGAATCTGAATGCCTGGTTTGGTTTGTATGCTCTACTTTAGGTTTAGGAAACTCTTGTTTTGGTGATCCATCCCTAGCACTTATGCAGTTTAAATGTCTTTCTTGGCGTTGTGCTAGGCGATGAACTTTCGCTTTTACTATTTCCCAATCAGCAGTTAACCCATTAGCTCAACATCTTCAATTCATGGTTCTAACTCCTTTCGTTGGGACTCTTCAAGCATATCTAAGAAGAGTTGAAGCTTATCAAGTTCTAAGGCCGTCCTATCTGTTTGATGTAATTGATTGAATTTTACTTCAAAATTCAGTTAGGCATTGTGTGATATGCATGTAATTACTTTTAGAAGATTCTATCCATTTTAAAAATGTTGCCCTGTTATTTTTACTATAATCTTCATATGCAAATTCAATTAAGATTTGTGTGTTTTAAAATTGTCCCATGTTAAATTTTCCGCTGCTCTTAACCGAATACGTTCTTGTGTAAAACCATTAGAAATGCACAGGAATGTATTTCTCTTACTATCAATAGCTAATCCATATTGGTCTATAAGTTGATCAAAATAACAACAATATGAGATTATATTTAATCCATTAAATTCTCCCTTATATATTTTGATGAAATCAATAATCTTCTAGATTCATTGTTCTTCAAAGTTTGACCCCATATCGTTTAACTCAGAAGCAATAGAGAGAAAAGAAATATAAGTGTGAAGTTCTCTCAAAATCCCTTCTATTTCAATTTCTTGTGAGATATCCGTTTTTTGATGTTGAAATTCACGTATGCAGGTGTGTAAGATCAAGTGAAAAAATTCCAAACATCAACTTAAAGTATGTATAAATGATTTGGCCTATTGACGAAGCTCCAAGTATGTGCATGTGTAATCATTAATACATTTTTGGGTTTGCCAAAAGCCTAAATACAAGAAAATCTAAGAGTATGATGTGTGTGCAAATACAGCCACTTCTTTTTGTCGATGGAAAGGGTGAAGCGAGGAGGTTTTGCGAGCTGCAAATCTCCGTGGAGGCGCTCAGTTAAGTTGATTGGCCCTCGATACCAAAGAGATGATGCACGAGTCTCGTCCAGCATCTGCACCCAAGGATGAAGAGCTACTTATCTTCACAAATCGTATGAATGTATATGCAATATGAGGAAGGATATCAGCTGGGTTGCTATGCCATGGATGTTTCACGTCGGGTTCAAAGTGTCATGAAGGCTCGAAGTTGGGTCCAATATATTGGATGGCAGAGCATATTATCACAAAGAATAGGTAAAATTGGGTGAATGTTAGCGCATCATCAAAATTATCAACAAAGCATTAGAATCGTCCATCATCATGGGCATGGTCAGATTGAAAAGAGAAAAGCATTGTTGTCAAAAATTCACAAAACTCGAGGAGTAGCTTGCCATGTCGGATCAGTCATAAGAACGGATGGAGTTGGAACTGGAGCATCTTCCATGCCTCAGAGTATTGTCTGATAAGCATTAGCGAACAATCGTTGTCGGGTGTTGTCCTCACAG
>CM035425.1:73974294-74104294 GCA_020310875.1 Ceratopteris richardii | reverse complement strand
ACACATGTATACATATATCACACACATGTGCACACATATATATACATGAAACACACATATGTGCATACTAAAACATGTATACATATAATACACATGAATACACACACATACACATATATACATTATAGAAATTTTGTTCTCAAAAATAAAGCTATATATTAAATTTTAGGCATACCCCCAAGCCTCATGTTCTAACTTAAAAAAACATGATTTCATCTCCGTGGTGGGATTCATCGATATTCTAGTTGAATAAAGGAGAATATATTATTTGATATCCATTCAAATGATTCAAGTTATCGATTGATAACCAGAGTAGGATTTACTATCTAATCTACTCATCTATTTTCATTATTGCCATCATTTTGGTAAGACATCAATGTAGTCTCATCTTCATTATCCTTATTGATTTCATTTATTTATTCTATTGTTAAATCAGTGTTCTCATGAATGACATCATCTATTGATGAACTAATATCGATTTATGGTAATTTCTCTTCATCATCAATGGAATCATCATGTATAGTATTATCCTCTTCATCAAGAAGATTAGTATCGTTGTCATGTACAACGATTCTAATTTCTCTTTGAGATGTTGATGTATCAGTAGCTGATGGTGAATCATCAAGAGGACTTTCTTTGACCTCTGTAACAATAAACTGCTCAAACAATGACCTACCTCTAGGTTGAACATGAATGACTTGCCACCAAGGATGAGCATCAGGGCTTTTATAAAAAAAATGTTTGTTCAATATGCTTAGGAAGAATATATCGTTCTCGAGTAGATCGCATTACCTTGGAAGAATTCATTGCCCAAAATCCAGATAATTCCTTTCTCAATGTGGAATTACTACCTTTGTACTCAACTCGAAACTAGTTTACCTTCAAAATGAACCATCAAAATATATAAAAACAAAAAACCATTATTAGGTGATTAAAAAAATAATAGACTCTATTATAAAAAATACAATATTTTTTTACATGTTTGAATGTTCAAAACGATATTTCATAAATACCAACAATAGCTCCTACATAACCAAGTTCACCATCTATAAGGTTCGTGTCTTTTGAGTTAGCACGTGATAGTTGCTTGAAAGAAGCAACAATGCTAGAATCCTCTGTTTTACATAAAGAATCAATAGCTTTGATTCTAATATGCTATCCAAAAGCTCACATATTAGTGAACATTCAAGACTGCAAAAGAAATTAATTTAGTAAAGAGAAACTCATCTATATATATATATATATATATATAATTAAAATAAAATTACCTTTCATTCACAACCTATAATTAACTCTCTGTGCTCATATGGGATTTCTTCATTATTTGCATTGGCTTGTTGCAAATGAGTATACAGCCAATCCGTGAAAGAAGATATACTTGTAATCTCGTTATTATCAAGATTACATCTATATCTTTTGTTTCTTCATCTTTTACTTCAGAGATTGTGAAGTTCTTGTTTGTACTCGCTAACGAATGCTTGCATGCATTTGCTATTATATGCTACAAAAGTAGAAACATCATTTTTTTCTTGTAATGTAAATAAAAATGGAACTCCCTTACTTGATAATACATCATCTGTTATTTTTGAAGAAGAATCATTGGTCCATGCACATGGAGCTTCTTCATGATCTCTTTCAAGGTACTCACTAACATAGTACATGCACTCCTCAAGCATTCAACCATTTTCTGTGGATCCTTCTGGTTTCACTCTTTATCGTACATAACCTTTTAATATTCTCACAAATTGATCGACCCAAAACATCCATCGAGTGTTGACAACACCTACAATCTTTATTTCATCCACAAGATGGACTAATAAATGAATCTGAATATCAAAAACTGAAGTAGGAAGCTCTTTCTCCATCAAACATAGTAGTTTCTTGCATTCACGTTTCTTTTATGGGATCGAGTTTTTATCAATCTCTCTTGATGTAATCCACCTATACACATCATTAAAAAAAATAATTCAAAAATAGAAGATATCAAATAGTCATATATATTAAATATAAAAGTTTCATAATTACCTTATAAGTGATCCAAGACAATAGATCACATCTTATACTCCTTTTGTTGTACATCCATTGATAACCAATGGTAAAATGTGCTTCAAAAAGTCGTGCCAATCATGGGTCTTTAACTTAGATAAGCTCTTATCATCCATAGTAAACATGTTTCGGAAAGATGCTCCATATTCTATAGGAGTCCGAATCAACTGAATCCTATTGTTGATAATCTGCATCTCTTTTGTTGTAAGTACCCAAGAAGTGGGTGCATAAGTTGTTTCTTGTTGATGTCTATCAAAAACTGGCCATACCTTTGGTTTTGAGTTTTGGTCCTTCAAATCATTCCTTGATGCTATCGTGTCTTTAAATCCAAGAAGATGTTGCCATAATGAATAACCAATATTCATGAATATATGCATAGGATCAAGAAGATGATAGACCTTTAACTCTCTCCAATAATCCAAAGAATACCATATCAATATATTCTCTGTGAGTGCAGATTTTCCTTTACCTCTCTTTACATTCTCATTATCTTCATCATCACTGAAGTTTCTTGATTCTAGATCTATCAAAGGTCCAGTTGTCCATTTTTTATACCAATCCATAGGCATCATTGGTTTTGGACACTGACCTGTTTCAAGCTTTCCATTAAAATGTATCGCTTCTCTTTTACATTTTAATGGATGATCATCAAGCAAGAATCATTGACGTCAAAGATAAATATTTTTGTTGAGATTCTTACTATAAATTGATCTCAATCAATCACCACAATATGGACAAGCTTTATAACCCTTAGTAGATATTTCTGCATCATGAAAACGATAAAAATGTAATTAGATTAACTCACATATATTTCTATGCATATTAAATAAAAAAATTACATCAATACCTGAACAAACACCATGTCCTAGAATATCATGAATAGTCCAAGCCACAATACCACGAACCATAATATATCTTTCATTGATGGTTTTCAATACATCAATGACATTAATGCCTCTCAATAATTCTTGGAGATCATCAATGAGAGGAGCAAGATATATATTCATATCTTTAACTTGTCTTTTCCCTAGGATTAAAAGTGAAAGCAATAAATGTTACTTTTTAATATTAAGATATGGTGAAAGATTGTAGTTTATGACTACCACTCGCCATGTTGACCATTTGCTAGATTTCATGGAAAACGGATTAACTCCATCTAATGCAACTCCTAACTTTCGATTCTATAGTTTTTGTGCAAAATCAGGCCATGTAGAATCAATATGCTGAAAAGCTACACTAACTATCTACTAGAATTTTGATTATTCCATCAATACTTTTATGATCATGTCCCCATTTCAAAAGCTTTGATAATCTGGGGTTTTGAAACATATGTCTAATGCGTGGAGCCAATGGAAAATGTCTCAATACCTTTTTTGGGATTTTACCCCCTTCGTCCTTATATCGACGAGAATGACATTTTGGACATGTCAAAGAGTCTACATATTCACCTCTATATAAAATACAATCATTAGGACATGCATGTATACACTGATAACCTATACCAAGATTGTTGATTATCCTCTTCATTTCATCATGTGAGGTAGGAAGAATATTCAGACTTGGTAAAAACTTTTCAGATAATAACCTATAAGTTCATGAAAAAAAGTCATGTTAATAAAAATAAATAAATAAATATACATACATACACACACACACACACACACACACATATATATATATATATATATATATATATATATATATATATATATATATATATATATATATATATATATATATATATATATATATATATATATGTGTGTGTGTGTGTGTGTGTGTGTGTGTGTACATATATGTATGTATGTGTATGCTTATGTACATGTGTATATGCATGTGCATGCATATACATATGCGTATGTGTATGTGTATGTATATATATGTGTGTATATGTTATGTATGTGTGTGTATGTATGTGTGTATATCTATGTATGTACATGTATGCGTATGTGTATGCATATATGTATATATGTGTCTGTGTGTATATGTATGTATGATATGTATGTATGTATGTATGTATGTATGTATGTATGTATGTATGTATGTATGTATGTATGTATGTATGTATGTATGTATGTATGTATGTATGTATGTATGTATGTATGTGTATGTATGTGTATGTATGTATGTGTGGTTGTGTATATTTGATTTCATTTCTAATTTTCTTTTTGTTTATTCTGATATGTATACTTTCACATAGATATCTAGACCACTGAATCATATGGTTGTCCCCGTTTTATAGTCAATCAATTACCTACCTTGCTTGTTAAAAATAAAGAAGTAAGGTCGTATATATTTTTGCAAAAATGATTTTCTTCAAATAGAAGGAAAATACAAAAATGAAAACTGGAAGCATTTACTTTAGCAAGTAGTGGAAGCCAAAAGAGAATCAATCAAAAGAGAATCAAATCCAAAAGCTGGACTCTAAGAGGAGTGGTTGTCCAAAGTAGTGGAGAAGTTATGGAGAAGAGCTCTCAAACTCATCATGAGAGTTTTTGGTCACTTGGCTATAAAAGAGGCAAGGGAGGACACTCAAGAACAGAGGAAGAAGTCATGGAAGTCCCCTTGTAGCTAGTTCATTTGGTTTGAGTCATTTCATTCTCTTCACTCTCATAGACTATGTCTAGCCGCATACCAATTTTTGGGTAGTCTACTTGTGACAGTCATACCTCTCAATGTATGTATCCAATTTTGAACATTCATTAGAAAGATTATCTCAAGTACTTCCTCTATTCAGAACAGTTTTATCAAGTTCTTTATGCTCTATGAGTTATTCAATTTTTAGTGAAGTCCAATTTTCAGCTTAACTGAGTGGACAGGTAGCCTATTTTGAGATAAAACCCAAAACTACTCCAAATTGAGTGTTTGATACCTCATTTGAAAGCTCTAATTGTCTAGTTTGAGTGACGAAAGTTTCAAGTTCATTGGGTTTTTCAGTTGGTACGAGTTTTCATTTGAAGGTTCAGTTGTTGGCAAAAGTCTTGATCCTAAGAAGGCCTTCTACACTTTCCGCTGTGAATAAGAGAGGAATTCTCCAACATTGCTAACTAAGACTTACATATTTGTTTAGAAATATAAACTATCAATTAGCTATGGAGGCATTAGGTAGTTTGGAAAAAGGAGAAACAAATTTATTTGGAAGATTCTAAAAGATGGACGAATAGTTTTAAAGAATGTGTGGACAAAAGGTAAGAACAAGAACGTGCATCGGATGGATGCTTTTTGTCTGCCCATCCTTTCAAAGTATTCATCCATCTTTTAGAATCTTCCAAATAAATTTGCTTCTCCTATTTTTCAGCCTACCTAATACCTCCATAGCTAATTGATACTTAATATTTGTATCCAAAGTTCATAAAAGAGTTAGCAACGCAGCTATTAAGTCGACTAGAATAGGAGAAGTAGATGTGTGAAGAAGATTCTAAAGGCTAGGCAGATAATTCCAAAGGCTCAATTGACAAAATATCTTCATTTGATATAGGTATGTATAATTTGGCCTTACTTTCATAACATGTGTATGTATGTATATGTGTGTGTATGTTTATATATGTGTATGCATTCATGTATATGTGTATATCTATCTATGTATGTATTTATATGTGTATGTGTATGCATGTATATATATAAATAGATAGAAAATTAAAAATTATACCTTAACAATGCCAAAATAGATACATCACTCCATCCAAAACTAAGTAAGCTTGCACTTAGCATATGTTAGAATCTACACACATGAATAAACATTGTTAGTATTCTATAAATGAACGAAAACTAAAATTTAAACATAAAATTAAAGATGTAAGTTATTTTAAAAAGAGATTGAAATTAGAGTTTTTCAATGCAACACAGAATAGGTGGACAGAAAGTTTTCATTTTATCTCTAGCTAAAAGGTGCTCTTGGAGGTCTACGCTATCCATAATTCATTGATAATTCATCACCAACATGTAATGAAGTAATAGCATTGACAACTATGTTTCTTGCTACATCTCTACTCATGTATGGTGATTCATGACTATTTTCACGCTCCTGAAATGTGCAATTAGTCCTTGAACTATTATGTAACCCTCAACTACTATTTATTAAACCTGCTATATTTCCATGCATGCAAGGTCTTCCATGAATATATAATCTTTCATTTTTTGCATGTGAAATCCCTCTACTAGTAAGGGATGTTGCATTCAAGCATATTCCCTAAGTACTCATGCTTTGAACATAATGTGCAAGTTGATGCCAATCTCCCCATCCATATATAGGACCACAAAATGATATAAGAGTGACTTCAGAGTTCGGAGGCACATGCATATCCTCTATAATAAAGAGACCACAACCAGCACTAGTAATGGTGGATGAAGCAATCAAAGAGCGATTATCACAGAAGTTAGAACCTCTCCATCTAAAGGAAATGGTCCTCTATTCCATCCTCCATATCTTTTTCTATCATATGTTTGTACTAGAGAACGATCACGAGCTAGCAATGGATAATCTCCAACCGTTTCGGTCTCTAAACGAGGAAGTAGCGGATTTCTAGAAACCTCTACTTGTAATTGATGAACAACAAGTCCATGAAGTGTATGAGGTATATTAGCATTATGAGTATGAAAATTATTATTATCCTCATCATCATCATCGAGCAAATATTGTTGTATATCAACAATAATTTGATTTTGTATATGATTTTAAAATAAAATAATGACATATATTATAGAAAGAATGCATACCCAAGCATTATCTATTGACCAGGTGGTGGTGCATGCTCAAAAGTACCATACTCTGCCTCATTTTCAATACATTCGAATCGTCGTCTTTGATACGTACCATGGAAAAACTTACACCAACACATATTGTGCTCTTGATAGTAAAATTCATCATAATTCCTATTGGAGGACACATGCGAAGTCGTTGCATTGGTAGGAGGTGGTGGAGTGCTCTCTGATTGATCACAATCTAATTATAACAATAAAAAAAACATATATCAGATATGTATCTATCAAATATATTTAAAATTAAAAGTTTGATATACTTACAATATATAGACATCCTTGCACGATTAGGAGACAGTGGTGGAGTTTTGTTTCATTGATCAAAATCTACAAATAATGGTATTAGATATTAATAATCTGATTACTTACATACATGCACATTCACATATACACATTTACACATACACAGATATTCACATATACACAAATACACATTCTTGTGGGATATATGCATGTATTTTGTATGAATGTGTGTATCTGCATGCATGTGTATGTATATATTTGGATATATGTATGTGTGTTTATGTATGTATGTATATGTGTATATATATGCATGTATGTATGTTTGCATGTATGTGTCTCTAGGTATGTGTATATGTATGTGTGTATGTATGTATGTATGTATGTATGTATGTATGTATGTATGTATGTATGTATGTATAAGTGTATGTGTGTATGTATATATGTTTATGTGTGGATGTATTTTGTATGTATGTATGTATGTATGTATGTATGTATGTATGTATGTATGTATGTATGTATGTATGTATGTATGTATGTATGTATGTATGTATGTATGTATGTATGTATGTATGTATGTATGCATGCATGTATGTGTGTGTGTGGATATGTGTGTATGTATGTATGTATGTATGTATGTATGTATGTATGTATGTATGTATGTATGTATCTATGTATGTATGTTTATGTGTGCATATATATATATATATATATATATATATATATATATATATATATATATATATATATATATATATATATATATATATATATATATATATATATATATATATCAGTTAAATATATATATATATATATATATATATGTGTGTGTGTGTGTGTGTGTGTGTGTGTGTGTATGTGTATGTGTGCATGTATTTAGTATGTATGCATGTATGTATGTATGTATGTATGTGCAAGTGTATGTGTATGTGTATGTGCATGCTATATGTGTGTGTATGTATTATGATTCTTTTTCCTGTTTGAGACTAAAATAATAGGAGATATTGTATGGTGGAAAAAAATAAGAGGAGACTAAACATACCACCTGAGACGTGGCAATTTTTTCGTAGATAGCTACGTCTTCAGGAGTTGTTTCCTCAGTAGAAGGTATACAAATTAATAGTTTATATTTATAATTCTCATATGTTTTATTAATTTTTACATTTAATTTATGTATTTTTTTCTATTAAATAAACAGTCTGCAGCGAAGAAGAGAATTGAGCCGGGTCACACATCACACTTAGGCCAAATGGGCCACGATGGTTTTGTAGCTACATTTATAAGTATATATGTTATTGAAAGTATTTTTTTATTTTAGTTAAAACACAAGAGGCTAATCTTTTTTATTTGTTTCAATGCAGCGAAAGGATTATGATCGATATCCTATGAAACATGAAATCGAGTATGCTACACATTTTGGATATCAGCATTCGACCAAGTTTGTGAGTATTATCAAATTTCATATAACTATTTTATTTTTATGGATGTTTTGTATGTTTTACTTATCTATGTTTGTTATATGTAATACAGGAGTATTATGGAGAGGAAGACATGTATGGGGTGGAGAGACAGACATAGGAGGGATGATCTTGATCATCAAAGAGTGCTCGCATCGCTACCCATGATGCCACTACAGATACATCAAATCATGCGGATGAAACTGATGATGAGGATGAGGATGAGGCTCTTGATGATGAGGATGATCATGATTAGGATTCTTGATTATGACATTGGATATATATTTACACACACACACACACACACACACACACACACACACACACACACATATATATATATATATATATATATATATATATATATATATATATATATATATATATATATATATATATATATATATATATATATATATATATATATATATATATATATATATATATATATATATATATATATATATATATATATAGTAGTTCATTCTAGTTATGTTTTGAATTGTGTCTATGGTATTAAGTAACGAAAAGTCTTGTTCTAATGATTTTTATTATTGTTTATATTTAGCATGTGTTTTATTACTTTAATTATATAATTCATTGATATTTATGTGTGCTTCTATGTGTACAACATGTATGTATGCACATGTAGGTATATATCGATATTTGTGTAAATGTGTCTATATGCATGTATATGTATGTATGTATATATATATATATATATATATATATATATATATATATATATATATATATATATATATATATATATATATATATATATATATATATATATATATATATATATATATATATATATGTGTGCATGTATGTATGTGCATATGTATGTGTGTATATGCATCTATGTGCATGTGCATGTGTAAGTGTATGTGCGTATGTATGTGTATGTGCATATGCATGTGTGTATATATATGTATGTGCATGTATATATGTAAGTGTATGTGTATATGTGTGTATGTGCATGTATATGTGTGTATATGTATGTATGTGCATGTGTATGTGTGTGTATGTGCATATGTGTGTGTACGTATGTGCATGTATATGTGTGTATGTGTATTTATATGTATGTATGTACATATGTATGTGTGTATATGCATGTATATGTGTGTATGTGCATGTGCATGTGTAAGTGTATATGCATATGTATGTGTATGTGCATGTGTATGTGTATGTGTGTGTATATGTATATGTATATGTATGTATGTGCATGTATATGTGTAAGTGTATGCATATATGTGTGTATGTGCATGTATATGTGTATATGTATGTATGTGCATGTCTATGTGTGTGTATGTGCATACGTGTGTGTACATATGTGCATGTATATGTGTATATATGTGTATGTGTGTGTATATGTATGTATGTGCATATGTATGTGTATGTGTATAAACATATACAAGTGTATGTATATGCATGTGTATATGTATGAAACATGCATGTGCATGTGCATGCATTTCCATTTGCATCCATGTGTATGTGTATGTGCATGCATGTGAATGTGCATGTACATGAATGTGCACATACATGTATTTAAGTATATGTTAATGTGTGTGTGTATGTGTATATGCAATAATGCATGCATGCAAGGCCTTTTATGTGTTTGTAGAAATATTTGTGCATATGCATGTCTATGTGTGTGTATGTGTAAGTGTATGTGCATATGTATGTGTGTGTGTATGTGCATGTGTATATTTGTGAACGTGCATCTTCATGTATAAGTGTATTTGTGCATATGAATAAGTGTGAGTATGCTAATTAATGAAAATAAAACAATTCAAATGATATACAAAGAATGGAAATTGTACTTACAATATTAAACCATACTTTTTGCTTGGTTAACTTCCTGAATAACTTGCAATTGAGAGAGAGAGAGAGAGAGTGATCAAAAGAGAAAGAGAAAAAGAGATAATTCAAAGAGAAAGAGGTAGAAAGGAGAGATTAGACAAAAGAACAATTTAGCAAGCTATTGTTTCAGCTCGTAGGCATAGCACAATTGTGAATGTTGGAGAGATCTTCGATCATATGTGTGTACATGCCGATAGAAGAGCTTCCAACGTTTTTATTTTTTTGGTAAAAAAAATCATTGTATAACCAATGTTAACCCATCGTATATCTCTGTCTAAATTGTGTTGCTTAAGTGATGCTTTTTAACATCGTTTATCCGATGATTTTTTACTTCGTCACTTTAGCCATGCTTAATGCTACGATCACAATGCATGTCCCTCTACACGTTGATACGAACGTAGAAGCATTGACCAGTTAATCGACATCATGTGCTTGATGCTCGTTGTGATGCTTGATGCAATTATATAGTGACGAAGTTGTGTCGCATTAACCGTTGCTATGCACATGTATTCCTTATAGTGATATATATATATATATATATATATATATATATATATATATATATATATATATATATATATATATATATATATATATATATATATAGAGAGAGAGAGAGAGAGAGAGAGAGAGAGAGAGATGTAATGGAGAGTGGGTATCTCTTGAAACAGATTCTGTAAATCAATACATAAGAAGCTACAAACAAGGTAGCTAGAAGGGGATGATGTTGTCGTGAATCTTTCATTCTACAAAATGCCCTGCATCAGTCGCTCATGCATGTCTATGGTATTCTCCTTGGTAACGACGTGGATTGGGTGCCTTGCATGATGAGCTTGAACGATTCCTAAGACCAAAAGTTACATCATGGAGGATCTCGTACAATATCAGGGAAGAACAAAAGAAAGAAGAGGATAAAAAGCACAATTCTAATCAGTGATATGCCAAGAGATAGCAGTACAATGTGTTGTCTTAAAATTATGAGAAACCACTAGGTATCTCATGGAGATTATATGTGCTTTTTTTTAATTGTCTCTTCTTATTGTCTCTCAAAGTTAGTTCAAAATCTGATGTGTCAAAAGAACTTATAGGCATATTGTTGGAGTTAGACGTCTGCGAGAGCACGCGAACAACACAAGGGAGAAGAAGAAGCTTGGAGCTCAACACACAAGACTGAATGTATTACTAGAGAATGTACAAAGATAAGTAGCCCATTAGGGCAATAGGCGTATATACAAGCCGTGGGAAAAAAACCTCCTAAAGAGGGAAAAAAGTGCCCCGACGGTCCTAGAGTGTTAACACAAATCACTACCTAAATATATCAACAAATCCCCCTTGGGAGTGATGCGGTGAACAAGGAGCTGGCACTCATATATAAGGAAGTGCCAAGCTATGTGGAAATCACTCCACAAAAGGAAGTAAGCCCAAAGCTTTGCGGAAAACTTCAAACTTCTCCCTAGGCAGAGCCTTCGTGAAAAGATCTACAATGTTCTCCTGCGTGGGCACATATGCCAAGCTGATCTCCCCAGCAGAGAACCTCTCCCTGACATAATGATAATGCACCTCAATGTGCTTAGTGCGAGCATGGAACACAAGGTTCCTCGCAACTGCCAATGCGCTCTAACTGTCAGTGACGATGGTGGTGGTAGAAGACTGACCAACACCCAAATCAGCCATAAGGCATCTGATCCACACACACTCAACAGTCGCTCTGAAAGCTTCCCTATACTCAGCCTCACAACTGAAAGTGGCCACAGTAGGCTGCTTCTTGCTCAACCAAGATATACATAAGCTGTCAAGCATGAAGCAAAAACCACTGGTGGACACACAAGTGTCATAGCAACCAGCCCAGTCTGAGTAGAAAAAGCATGTGATTCTAGCGGTAGTGATCCCCCCTTGGGATAAAACAACCCAAGTATCCGAGTAGCACTCAAGTAGCAAAAGATGCGCTTAACCGCCTACCAATGCTTGACACTTGGGCAATGCATAAACCTACTCATCTCTAAGACAGCAAATTGAATATCTGGCCGAGTAATGCATAAATAAATCAAGCATCCAACAGCCTGCTGATAGAGGACAGCATCAAATGCATCTCCAGAATCATGAAGACTCAATTGTAAACCTGTCTCCATAGGAGTGGCAATAGGCTTACAGTCTTCAAGGCCAAAACACTGCAATAATGTGTCAATATATTTCGTTTGACACAAAGCCATTCCACCATCAACTTGCATAAATTGAATGCCCAAATAGTGATGCAAATGCCCCAAATCAGACATCTCAAATGAGGCATGCAAATCAGCCTTAAAATCAGCAATATGCCTCTCAATAGGACCAGTGAGCAGCATGTCATCAACATAGACAAGAATGATCAGAAGCACATCATTAGCACACTTAACATATAAGGTGCTTTCAATTGGACTGTTCTCAAAACCATGTGCAATAAGATAGGCATGTATCTTCTCATACCAAGCACGTGGTGCTTGCTTCAAACCATATAACGCCTTCTTTAACCTGCACACCTAGTTTTCATGCCCTTTTCGCACAAAGCCACGGGGCTGAAAAACATACACTTCTTCATGCAAGTCACCATTCAGAAATGCAGTTTTAATGTCCAACTGATGTACATTCCAACCATGATGAGCTGCAAGTGCACAGATGCTCCGGACAGTAGTCATACGGCATGTAGGTGCAAAGGTCTCATCAAAATCAATGCCTCTTTCCTGTGCATAACCCTTTGCAACAAGCCTAGCCTTATACCTATCCATTGTACCATCAGGTTTATGCTTCAGCTTGTATACCCACTTAGTACCAATGGCTTTCTTGCCAGAAGGCAAGTCACATAAAGACCAAGTATCATTCTTCATTATAGCATCATATTCAGATTGCATAGCAGCCATCCAATTTTTTGAATTTTGTGCTTCATCAAAAGAAACAAGCTCATTCTCATCACAGAGACTAGATGCAGCCATACAATAGCAATCTGATGCAAAGGAGGCACTATGAGAGCCTGAACGAGGACGATATGACAAAGGTGCATCTAATTTGTTGTCACGCAAAGTCTGCACCAGCCATTTTGGCATAGTTTTTGCTTACTCAATATCAGCTCTCTCATCCACAAGTGCATCATGTAAATCTGCATCAGAAATGGAATGATCTGCATCATCATACAAAACCTACAAAGGTTGAGAAGTTGCCTCATTAGGACCAGCACTAGACTGTCCACCTATAAAAAGAGGCATCAAAGTATTATACATGTCTTTGGAGCTAACAGATGTCTCCTTAGTACATGAAAGCAATGGCTGAATAGCATCTTCCACAAAAACAACATCACGGCTAACCAGAATGTGTTTAGTCTGTGGATGATATAGATGATAGCCTTTACTTTCATAATTGTACCCAACAAAAATACATTTTATTGCTTTATCATCCAATTTTGTGCGATGTTGTTCAAGCACTAATGCATATGCCAAACAACCAAAAACATGCAGATGAGCAACAGATGGCTTGCGATCATGCTCAGCCTCATATGGAGTGATAGATTGCAGTGCTTTAGTGGGACACTTGTTCAGTACATATGCTGCACACATGAGAGCCTCAAGCCAGAAACTATGTGGTAAAGCCTAACTCTTAACCATACACCTCGCCATCTCCATTAGTGACCTGTTCTTTTGTTGAGCAACTCCATTCTGTTGAGGTGTATACGGCACTGTACACTGGTGTTTTATCCCATGTTCATCCAGAAATGCATTAAAATCAGAAGACATATATTCCCCCCCTCGATCAAAATGGAGGGTGCCCATTTTACATTTTGATAGATTTTCAGCCAAAACCAACTGTTTGAAGCACATGAACACTTCGGACTTTGCTTTGAGTGGATATACCCATGCATGCCTAGAAAAATCATCAATGGAAGTAACGAAGTAAAGGTAATTTTCAAAAGAGGGTGTCTGCATAGGACCACAGACATCACTATGTACAAGCTGCAATTTCGGAGTAGCCCAAACTGAACCATCTTTTGGAAATAAGGAATGCTGCATTTTACCCAAAATATAGCCTTCACAAACATGTTTTCCAAGTGCCTCAAGTTTGGGCAAAGAGAATACCATTTCAGATTTCTGCCGGTGTAGCAAACTAGCAAAATTTAGATGACCAAAGCATGCATGCCAAAGCTTTGCATCTGACATAGCCTAAGAATCATGTACTGCACATGCCAAATCATTCATAGATCTTTCATAGTCTATGAGCTTATACAACCCATGACATAAAATGCCAGAAGCAATAATCACGTTGCCATTTGATAGATCATGAATTGTACACCTGTCATTAACAAATTTCACAACCAAGCCAATCTTGGCTAATGCAAAAAACTGATAACAGATTTTTCTTGATCCTTGGAACAAACAAAGCATCTGACAAAGTAAAAGAACTACCATCAGCACTAGTCAAAATGATCTTACCAACTCCCATAACTGGATAAGAGGAGTTGTTGGCACATGTAACAGTATTCCCTATAGGGGTAGGCTCGAGTGAAGAGAAGAAACTATGCTACGAGGTAATGTGTTTGGTCGCCCTAGTGTCAAAGTACCAAACATCTAAGTCTACTGCAGACATGCACTGCTCATGAGAAGATGGGTCAAAACTGCAAACAGTAGTAAACGCCCATTCTTCTTCTTGCACAAGATTAGGAGACTTTGTTTTCGCTGTAGAGGCCTCTGCAACAACCATTCCAGCCTCCTTTTTCTTTGCCTCTTCTGCAACCAGTTTTGGAAAATTCTTTATGATATGATCATTCCCTTTACAATACTTGCAAAACAATTTCTACTTTTTTTATTTCTTCTCATCTTTATCTTCCTTCTTCAAATGTTCAACATTTGCAAATTTTCGCTTACTAGTTGAAGAGCTCCATTTTCCTTTGCCCTTCTGACTAGCTAGGAAAGCTTGATTTGCAACATGCATAATGGACCTGTTCTACCTGGACTGATCTTCGTACAAGAGAACAAAGGCTAACTTCTCAAATGACAAGGCATTTGGATCGCCTTTCATCATGAACCGAAGAGTAGAAGCAAAACTTTGATATGAATCATGAAGACCATTGAGAACAGTCTGCACAAGTGAGCTATGTGGTATAACCTCATAAGCAGAAATCAACTGTTTCTTCAAGTCTTTGACCTTTGTTAGGAAATTGTCCATAGAATCACCTTCATTCATGTACTCACTCTCCAACTATTTTCGGAGGTAAGCAACACGAGCCTCATTCCTAGCTTGGTACAATGTGGTAAGTGTATCCCAAGTATCATTGTTGGAGTTAGACGTCTTTGAGAGCACGCAAACAGCACAAGGAAGAAGAAGAAGCTTGGAGCTCAACACACAAGACTGAATGTATTACTAGAGAATGTACAAAGATAAGTAGCCCATTAAGGCAATAGGCGTATATACAAGGGGGGGGGGGGACCTCCTAAAGAGGGAAAAAAGTGCCCCGGCGGTCCTAGAGTGTTCACGCACATCACTACCTAAATATATCAACACATTTATTATGATATCTTCATAAAGAATAGTGCTTAGGGGATAGTCCACATGAGTTGTGGTCTTTGTATCTATATATTGAACATGATCTATGATATAAGCTCTTAAATGTATTTGGGGGAGGGAAGCAAGGAACATACATATTTCTTCAATTATCTCAACGTTTTGAAATTTTCTTGGGAACCATAATATCAAAGAAAGAGAAGCTCAAGAGCTTATTCATGTTGATACCATTAAATATGTCCGATTTGACCAAAGCAAAAGGGAAGTTGTTGAGAAAAGAATGAGCGTGACTATGGAAGCTTAGGTTTGTGTAGAAAATTGAAGTGAGTTTGTAGTTTACTGTCTGAAAGGGAGGTTACATAAATTACCATTCAAGAAGCATGGATTTATTACAACTTGTTCTTAGCTAAGGTAAGAACAAGAACTTGCATTGAATGAATGCTTTTTGTCCGCCCATCCTTTAAAACTATTTGTCCATCTTTTAGAATCTTCCAAATAAATTTACTTCTCATATTTTCCAAACTATCTAATACTTCCATAGCTAACTGATACTTAATATTTGTATTCAAAGTTCATAAAAGAGTTAGCAACACAAGTATTAGGTCGCTTAGAATAGGAGAAGCAGATGTGTCAAGAAGATTCTAAAGGCTGGGCAGACAATTCCAAATGCTAGATGGACAAAATATCTTCATTCGATACAAGTATGTATAATTTGGCCTTACTTTCATAACATGTGTATGTATGTATATGTGTGTATGTTTATATGTGTGTATGCATTCATGTATATGTGTATGTCTATGTATGTATGTATTTATATGTGTATGTGTATGCATGTATACATATAAATAGATAGAAAATTAAAAATTATACCTTAATAGTGCCAAAACAGATACATTACTCCATCAAAAACAATTTTGAAGACTGAGACTAAGTAAGCTTGCGCTTAGTCATGTCAAGCGACTCCCTTCATATACATGCTTTAGATATTCCTCTCAAAGATATTTCTCATTTTTAGAAATATCAATGCTCTCATTGTCATTTTGATACCAATCCTCAATAAAATCTGCCATCCCATCATCTTCATCATTGTTTCACAAATCTTGTACTTTATATTCTTTTGAATATAGATCTTTCATCCTTGCATATTCCACAGGATCACTTTTATGTAGCCTCCTCATAGAAGCTTTTGATAAACGAGGTCTTACTAGCAACTCTAAATGGTGTGGTGGAATATCATCAGCATCATATGTTGGAATCTACACACATGAATAAAAATCATTAGTATTCCATAAATGAATGAAAAGTAACTTTAAACATAAAATTAAATATGTAAGTTATTCTGAAAAGAGATTGAAACTAGAGTTTTTTGGTGCAACATAGGATATGTGGATAGAAAGTTTTCATTTTTTCTCTAGCTCTTGGAGGTCTACACCATCCATAATTCACTAATAATTCATCACTAGCATGTAATGAAGTAATAGCATTGACAATTATCTATCTTGCTACATCTCTACTCATGTATGGTGATTCATGACTATTTTCACGCTCTTGAAATGTGCAATTAGTCCTTGAACTATTATGTAACCCTTGACTAATATTTATTAAACTTGTTATATTTCCATGCATGTAAGGTCTTCCATCAATATATATAGTCTTTTCTTTTTTGCATGTGAAATCCCTCTACTAGTAAGAGATACTGCATTCAAGCATATTCCATAAGTACTCATGCTTTGAACATAAGGTGCAAGTCGATGCCAATCTCCCCATCCATATATAGGACCACAAAATGACATAAGAGTGACATCAGAGTCCAGAGGCACATACATATCCTCTACAATAAAGAGACCACGACTAGCACTAGTAATAGTCGATGGAGCAATCATACTATAATTATCCCATAAGTTAGAAAACCCTCCATCTAAAGGAAGTGGTCCTCTATTCCATCCTCCATATCTTCTTCTATCATATGTTTGTACTAGAGAACGATCACGAGCTAGCAATGGATAATCTCTAGCCGTTTTAGTCTCTAAACCAAGAGGTAGAGGATTTCTAGAAACCTCTGCTTGTAATTGATGAATATCAAGTCCATGACGTATACAAGGCATATAAGCATTATGAGTATGAAAATTATTATTATCATCATCATCATCATCATCGAGCAAATAATCTTGTATATCAACAATAATTTGATTTTGCATATGGTTTTAAAATAAAATAATGACATTAATTTATAGAAAGAATGCATACCCATGCATTATCACATTGACAAGGTGGTGGTGCATGCTCAAAAGTACCATACTGTGCCTCATGTTCAATACATTCCAATCGTGGTCTTCGATACGTGCCATAGCAAAAGTTACACCAACATATAATATGCTCTTGATAGTAAAATTCATCATAATTCCTATTGGAGGACACATGTAAAGTCGTTGCATGGATAGGAGGTGGTGGAGTGCCCTCTGATTGATCAAAATCTGATTATAACAATAAAAAGAACATATATCAAATATGTATCTATCAAATATATTTTAAATTAAGAGTTTGATATACTTAGCGTATATAGTCCTTACACGATTAAGAGATGGTGGTGGAGTTTTGTCTAATTGATCAGAATCTATAAATAATGGTATTAGATATTAATAATCTAATTATTTACATACATACACATTCACATATACACATTTACACATACATAGATATTCACATATACACATACATAGATATTCACATATACACAAATACACATTCTTGTGGGATATATGCATGTATTTTGTATGAACGTGTATATATGCATGCATGTGTATGTATATATGTGGATATATGTATTGTTGATATATTTAGGTAGTGATGTGTGTGAACACTCCAGGACTATCGGGGCACTTTTTTCCCTCTTAAGGAGGTTTTTTCCCCTCGGCTTTTATATATGCCTATTGCCCTAACGGGTTACTTATCTTTGTACATTATAGTGGTAAAACATTCAGTATGTGTGTTGTGCTCCAACCTTCTTCTTCTTCCTTGTGTTTTTTGTGTGCTTACAGACGTCTAACTCCAAAAATTGGTATCAGAGCAAGTCGTTGCTTCATCTAATGCGTCATCGACACCCCTTCAATCAGAATCTAAGAATCGCACGAAATTTGGTACATATACTCAGGGTGTTTCAGAGATCAAAAGAACTTCACTATGTGGTACCGAAATCGCGATCTGAGCTCGTTTTGGCCTTCAAACGCACTATCGTAGTGCTTATGCAGGCTACTTCATCTTTTTATGCCAAAGGTATATACCAGTTTTGGTTTGCTTGTATAAGCATCTAAAAGTCTACTACAAGTCTAGCAAAATTTGTCTGGGTAGTTCTGTTCAACTTTTTGAGATACAATCAATTTTCTGCATCAAGGTATTTTAGTCACTGGCCATGGCTGAAAGCAGTGATGTATTTTGTATGTTGGTTGTTGAGGATAAGTTGGATGGTACCAACTACCCGTTATGGGCTTATATGATGCGACATGTATTGGTTGCAAAAGGACTATGGAACATTGTGCAGGGTGTTGAAAAACATCCTATCACACCTGCAATTGTTACAACTATAGGTACTAAAGCTGATGCACAAGGTGTTGAAGATGATGATATTCTGCATATTCCTATTTGTGCTGCGGTTTTTGCTACACCTACTGTAGAGCAAATTTGTTGGGATGGCAAAGATGCCCAAGCACATGCATTGATAGCTTTGTCTGTCAAACGTGCCATTATTCCTCACATTCGCTCTTGTAGAACAACTAAGGATGCTTGGGATACACTTACCACATTGTAGCTAGGAATGAGGCTCGTTTTGCTTACCTCTGAAAACAGTTGGAGAGTGAGCACATGAATGAAGGTGATTCCATGGATAGTTTTCTAACAAAGATCAAAGACTTGAAGGAACAATTGATTTCTGCTTATGAGGTTATACCAGATAGCTCACTTGTGCAGATTGTTCTGAATGGTCTTCCTAATTCATATCAGAGTTTTGCTTCTACTCTTCGGTTGATGATGAAAGGTGATCCAAATGCCTTGTCATTTGAGAAGTTAGCCTTTGTTCTCTTGTAGGGAGATCAGTCCAGGTAGAACAGGTCCATTATGCATGTTGCAAATCAAGCTTTCCTAGCTAGTTAGAAGGGCAAAGGAAAATGGAGCTCTTCAACTAGTAAGCGGAAATCTGCAAATATTGAACATTCGAAGAAGGAAGATAAAGATGCGAAGAAATAAAAAAAGCAGAAATTGTTTTGCAAGTATTGTAAAGGGAATGATCATATCATAAAGAATTTTCCAAAACTGGTTGCAGAAGAGGCAAAGAAAAAGGAGGCTGGAATGGTTGTTGCAAAGGCCTCTACAACGAAAACAAAGTCTCCTAATCTTGTGCAAGAAGAAGAATGGGCGTTTACTACTGTTTGCACTTTTGACCCATCTTCTCATGAGCAGTGCATGTCTGCAGTAGACTTAGATGTTTGGTACTTTGACACTGGGGCGACCAAACACATTACCTCGTAGCATAGTTTCTTCTCTTCACTCAAGCCTACCCCTATAGGGAATACTGTTACATGTGCCAACAACTCCTCTTATCCTGTTATGGGAGTTGGTAAGATCATTTTGACTAGTGCTGATGGTAGTTCTTTTACTTTGTCAGATGCTCTGTTTGTTCCAGGGATCAAGAAAAATCTGTTATCAGTTTTCTGCATTAGCCAAGATTGGCTTGGTTGTGAAATTTGTTAATGACAGGTGTACAATTCATGATCTATCAAATGGCGACGTGATTATTGCTTCTGGCATTTTATGTCGTGGGTTGTATAAGCTCATAGACTATGAAAGATCTATGAATGATTTGGCATGTGCAGTACATGATTCTTAGGCTATGTCAGATGCAAAGCTTTGGCATGCATGCTTTGTTGGAGTTAGACATCTGCGGAAGCACGCGAACAGCACAAGGAAGAGGAAGAAGCTTGGAGCACAACACACAAGACTGAATGTATTACTAGAGAATGTACAAAGATAAGTAGCCCATTAGGGCAATAGGCGTATATACAAGCCGGGGGAAAAAAAACCTCCTAAAGAGGGAAAAAAGTGCCCCGGCGGTCCTAGAGTGTTCACACACATCACTACCTAAATATATCAACAAATCCCCCCTGGGAGTGATGCGGTGAACAAGGAGCTGGCACTCATGTATAAGGAAGTGCCGAGCTATGTGGAAATCACTCCACAAAAGGAAGTAAGCCCAAAGCTTTGCGGAAAGCTTCAAACTTCTCCCTAGGCAGAGCCTTCGTGAAAAGGTCTGCAATGTTCTCCTGCGTGGGCACATATGCCAAGCTGATCTCCCCAGCAGAGAACCTCTCCCTGACATAGTGATAATGCACCTCAATGTGCTTAGTGCGAGCATGGAACACAGGGTTCCTCGCAACTGCCAATGCGTTCTGACTGTCAGTGAAGATGGTGGTGGCAGAAGACTGGCCAACACCCAAATCAGCCATAAGGCGTCTGAGCCACACACACTCAACAATCGCTGTGAAAGCTGCCCTATACTCAGCCTCACAACTGGAAGTGGCCATAGTAGGCTGCTTCTTGCTCAACCAAGATATACATGAGCTACCAAGCATGAAGCAAAAACCACTGGTGGACACACGAGTGTCATAGCAACCAGCCCAATCTGAGTCAAAAAAAGCATGCAAATCTGGCGGTAGTGATCCCCCCTTGGGATAAAACAACCCAAGTAGCCGAGTACCACTCAAGTAGCGAAAAATGCGCTTAACCGCTTTCCAATGCGTGACTCCTGGGCAATGCATAAACCTACTCATCTGTGAGACAGCAAACTGAATATCTGGCCGAGTAATGCATAAGTAAATCAAGCATCCAACAGCCTGCTGATAGAGAACAGCATCAAATGCATCTCCAGCATCATGAAGACTCAATCGTAAACCTGTCTCCATAGGAGTGGCAATAGGCTTACAGTCTTCAAGGCCAAAACGCTGCAAAATATATTTCGTTTGACACAAAGCCATTCCACCATCAACTTGCATAAACTGAATGCCCAAATAGTGATGCAAATGCCCCAAATCAGACATCTCAAATGAGGCATGCAAATCAGCCTTGAAATCAGCAATATGCTTCTCAAGAGGACCAGTGAGCAGCATGTCGTCTACATAGACAACAATGATCAAAAGCACATCATTAGCACGCTTAACATATAAGGTGCTTTCAGTTGGACTGTTCTCAAAATTATGTGCAATCAGATAGGCATGTATTTTTTCATACCAAGCACGTGGTGCTTGCTTTAAACCATATAATGCCTTCTTTAACCTGCACACCTGGTTTTCATGCCCTTTCTGCACAAAGCCACGGGGCTGAAAAACATACACTTCTTCATGCAAGTCACCATTCAGAAATGTTGTTTTAATGTCCAAGATGTACATTCCAACCATGATGGGCTGCAAGTGCACAAATGCTCCGAACAGTAGTCATACGGCATGTAGGTGCAAAGGTCTCATCAAAATCAATGCCTCTTTCCTGCGCATAACCCTTTGCAACAAGCCTAGCCTTATACCTGTCAACTGTACCATCAGGTTTACGCTTCAGCTTGTATACCCACTTAGTGCCAATGGCCTTCTTGCCAGGAGGCAAGTCACATAAAGACCATGTACCATTCTTCATTATAGCATCATATTCAGATTGCATAGCAGCCATCCAATTTTCTGAATTTTGTGCTTCATCAAAAGAAACAGGCTCATTCTCATCACAGAGACTAGATGCAGCCATAGCATAGCAATCTGATGCAAAGGAGGTACTATGAGAGCCTGAACGAGTACGATATGACAAAGGTGCATCTAATTTGCTGTCACGCAAAGTCTGCACCAGCCATTTTGGCATAGTTTTTGCCTGTTCAATATCAGCTCTCTCATCAACAAGTGCATCATGTAAATCTGCATCAGAAATGGCATGATCTGCATCATCATATGAAACCTGCAAAGGCTGAGAAGTTGCCTCATTAGGACCAGCGCTAGCCTGTCCACCTGTAAAAAGAGGCATCAAAGTATCATACATGTCTTTGGAGCTAACAGATGTCTCCTTAGTACATGAAAGCAATGGCTGAATAGCATCTTCCACAAAGACAACATCACGGCTAACCAGAATGCGTTTAGTCTGTGGATGATACAGACGATAGCCTTTACTTTCAGAACTGTACCCAACAAAAATACATTTTACTGCCTTATCATCCAATTTTCTGCGATGTTGTTCAGGCACTAATGCATATGCCAAACAACCAAAAACACACAGATGAGCAACAGATGGCTTGTGGTCATGCCAAGCCTCATATGGAGTGATAGACTGCAACGCTTTCGTGGGACACCTGTTCAGTACATATGTTGCACACATGATAGCCTCAAGCCAGAAACTATGTGGTAAAGCCTGACTTTTGACCATGCACCTCGCCATCTCCATGAGTGACCTGTTCTTTCGTTCAGCAACTCCATTCTGTTGAGGTGTATACGGCACTGTACACTGGTGTTTTATCCCACGTTCAGCCAGAAATGCATTAAAATCTGAAGACATATATTCCCCCCCTCGATCAGAACGGAGGGTGCCCATTTTACATGCTGACAGATTTTCAGCCAAAACCAAAAACTGTTTGAAGCACATGAACACTTCGGACTTTGCTTTGAGTGGATATACCCATGCATGCCTGGAAAAATCATCAATGAAAGTCACGAAGTAAAGGTAATTTCCAAAAGAGGGTGTCTGCATAGGACCACAGACATCACTATGTACAAGCTGCAATTTCTGCATAGCCGGAACTGAACCATCTTTTGGAAAGGAAGAACGCTGCATTTTGCCCAAAATACAGCCTTCACAAACATGTTTTCCAGGTGCCTCAAGTTTGGGCAAAGAGGACACCATTTCAGATTTCTGCAGGCGTAACAAACTAGCAAAATTCAGATGACCAAAGCGTGCATGCCAAAGCTTTGCATCTGACATAGCCTAAGAATCATGAACTGCACATGCCGAATCATTCACAGATTTTTCATAGTCTATGAGCTTATACAGCCCACGACATAAAATGCCAGAAGCAATAATCACATCGCCATTTGAGAGATCATGGACTGTACACCTGTAATCAACGAATTTCACAACCAAGCCAATCTTGGCTAATGCAGAAACTGATAACAGGTTCTTTTTGATCCCTGGCACAAATAAAGCATCTGACAAAGTGAAAGAACTACCATCAGCAGTAGTCAGAATGATCTTACCAACTCCCATAACAGGATAAGAGGAGTTATTGGCGCATGTGACAGTATTCCCTGTAGGGGCAGGCTCGAGTGAAGAGAAGAAACTGCGCTGCGAGGTAATATGTTTGGTTGCCCCACTGTCAAAGTACCAAACAGCTGAGTCTACTGCAGACATGCACTGATCATGAGAAGATGGGTCAAAACTGCAAACAGTAGTAAACGCCCATTCTTCTTCCTGCACAAGATTTGCAGACTCTGTTTTTGGTGTAGAGGCCTCTGCAACAACCATTCCAGCCTCTTTCTTCTTTGCCTCTTTAGCAGCCAGTTTTGGACAGTTCTTTATAATATGATCATTTCCTTTACAGTACTTGCAGAACAATTTCTGCTTTTCTGATTTCTTCTCATCTTTATCCTGGTTCTTCGATTGTGCACCATTTGCAGATTTCTGCTTACTAGTAGAAGAGCTCCATTTTCCTTTGCCCTTCTGACTAGCCAGGAAAGCTTGATCTGCAACACGCATAATGGACCTGTTCTGCCTGGACTGATCTTCGTGCAACAAAACAGAGACTAATTCCTCAAATGACAAGGCATTCGGATTGCCTTTCATCATCAATCAAAGAGTAGAGGCAAAACTCTGATATGAATCAGGAAGGCCATTCAGAACGGTCTGCACAAGTGAGCTATCTGGTATAACCTCATCAGCAGAAATCAATTGTTCCTTCAGGTCTTTGATCTTTGTAAGAAAACTGTCCATCGAATCACCTTCATTCATGTGCTCACTCTCCAACTGTTTTCGGAGGTAAGCAACACGAGCCTCATTCCTAGCCTGGTACAAAGTGGTAAGTGTATCCCAAGCATCCTTTGCTGTTCTGCAAGAGCGAATGTGAGGAATAATGGCACGTTTGACAGACAAAGCTATCAATGCATGTGCCTGGGCATCTTTGCCATCCCAACGAATCTGCTCTGCAGTAGGTGCAACAGAAACAGCAGCACGAACAGGAATCTGCGGAATATCATCTTCGACACCATCTTCATCAGCTCCAACACCTGTATTTGCAGTACCTGTCGTTACAGGTGTAACAGGACGTCTTTCAACACCCTGCACAATGTTCCACAATCCTTTTGCAACCAGTACATGTCGCATCATATAAGCCCATAATGGGTAGTTGGTACCATCCAACTTATCCTCAACAGCCAACATACGGAATACATCACTGCTTTCAGCCATGGCCGGTGACTAAAATACCTTGATGCAGAAAATTGACTGTATCTCAAAAAGTTGAACAGAACTGCCCAGACGAGTTCTGCTAGACCTGTAGCAGACTTCGAGACGCTTAAACTGGCGAACAGAAACTGGTATATACCTTTGGCACAAAAGGACGAAATAGCCTGCACAAGCACAAATTTTGTGCGAATCTGAGACTGCAAACGGAGGAGTGTCGACGGCGCCCTAGAAGAATCAACGACCTGCTCTGATACCAATTGTTGGAGTTAGACGTCTGCGGAAGCACGCGAACAGCACAAGGAAGAGGAAGAAGCTTGGAGCACAACACACAAGACTGAATGTATTACTAGAGAATGTACAAAGATAAGTAGCCCATTAGGGCAATAGGCGTATATACAAGCCGGGGGAAAAGAAACCTCCTAAAGAGGGAAAAAAGTGCCCCGGCGGTCCTAGAGTGTTCACACACATCACTACCTAAATATATCAACAATGCTTTGGTCATCTGAATTTTGCTAGTTTGCTACACCTGCAGAAATCTGAAATGGTATTCTCTTTGCCAAAACTTGAGGCACGTGGAAAACATGTTTGTGAAGGCTGTATTTTGGGTAAAATGTAGCATTCCTCATTTCCAAAAGATAGTTCAGTTTGGGCTACTCCGAAATTGCAGCTTGTACATAGTGATGTTTGTGGTCCTATGCACACTCCTTCTTTTGGAAATTATCTTTACTTCGTGAATTTCATTGATGATTTTTCCAGGCATGCATGGGTATATCCATTGAAAGAAAAGTCCAAAGTGTTCATGTGCTTCAAACAGTTTTTGGTTTTGGCTAGAAATCTGTCAGCATGTAAAATGGGCACCCTCTATTCTGAACGTGGGTAGGAATATATGACTTCTGATTTTAATGCTTTTTTGGCTAAACATGGGATAAAACACTAGTGTATAGTGTCGTATACACCTCAACAAAAATGGAGTTGTTGAACGGAAGAACAGGTCACTCATGGAGATGGCGAGGTGTATGGTCAAGAGTCAGGCTTTACCACATAGTTTTTGGCTTGAGGTTGTCATGTGTGCAACATATGTACTTAACAGGTGTCCTACTAAAGTGTTGCAGTCTATCACTCCATATGAGGCTTGTCATGATCACAAGCCATCTGTTGCTCATCTGCGTGTTTTTGGTTGTTTGGCATATGCAATAGTACCTGAACAACATCATAGAAAATTGGATGATAAAGCAGTAAAATGTATTTTTGTTGGGTATAGTTTTGAAAGTAAAGGCTATCATATGTATCATCCACAGACTAAATGCATTTTGGTTAGCCGTGATGTTGTTTTTGTGGAAGATGCTACTCAACCATTGCTTTCATGTACTAAGGAGACATCTGTTAGGTCTAGAGACTTGTATGATACTTTGTTGCCTCTTTTTACAGGTGGACAGTCTAGTGCTAGTCCTAATGAGGCAACTTCTCATCCTTTGCAGGTTCATGTGATGATGTAGATCATTCCGTTTTATATATGCGCTTGTTGATGAGAGAGTTGATATTGAGCAGGCAAAAAACTATGCCAAAATGGTTGGTGCAGACTTTGCATGATAGCAAATTAGATGCACCTCTATCATATCGTACTCGTTTAGGCTCTCATAGTGCCTCTTTTGCATCAGATTGCTATGCTATGGCTGCATCTAGCTCTGTGATGAGAATGAGCCAGTTTCGTCTGATGAAGCACAAAATTTTGAAACTTGGATGGTTGTTATGCAATCTGAATATGATGCTATAATGAAGAATGGTACTTGGTCTTTATGTGACTTGCCTCCTGGCAAGAAGGCCATTGGGACTAAGTGGGTATACAAGCTGAAGCGTAAGCATGATGGTACAGTTGACAGATATAAGGCTAGGCTTATTGCAAAGGGTTATCTACAAGAAAGAGACATTGATTTTGATGAGACCTTTGCACCTACTTGCTGAATGACTACTGTTCATAGCATATGTGCACTTGCAGTTCATCATGGTTGGAATGTACATCAATTGGATATCAAAACAACATTTCTAAATGGTGACTTGCATGAAGAAGTGTATGTTTTTCAACCTCGTGGCTCTGCAGAAAGGGCATGAGAACGAGGTGTGCAAGTTAAAGAAGGCATTATATGGCTTAAAGCAAGCACCACCTGCTTGGTGGACTTCTGATCATTGTGGTTTATGTTGATGACATGTTATTCACTTGTCCTCATGAGATGCATATTGCTGATTTTAAGGCTGATATACATGCCTCATTTGAGATGTCTAATTTAGGGCATTTGCATCACTATTTGCGCATTCAATTTATGCAAGTTGATGGTGGAATGGCTTTGTGTCAAACGAAATATATTGACACATTATTGCAGCATTTCAGCCTTGAAGACTGTAAGCCTATTGCCACTCCTATGGAGACAGGTTTACGATTGAGTCTTCAGGATGTTGGAGATGCATTTGATGTTATTCTCTATCAGCACGCTGTTGGATGCTTGATTTACTTATGCATTACTCGGCCAGATATTCAGTTTGTTATCTCACAGATGAGCAGGTTTATGCATTGCCCAAGTGTCAAGCATTGACAAGCGGTTAAGCGCATCTTTCGCTATTTGAGTGGTACCCGACTACTTAGGTTGTTTTATCCCAAGGGGGATCATTGCCGCCAGATTTGCATGCTTTTTCTGACTCAGACTAGGCTGGTTGCTATGACACTCATGTGTCCACTAGTGGTTTTTGCTTCATGCTTGGTAGCTCATGTATATCTTGGTTGAGCAAGAAGGAGCCTACTATGGCCACTTCTAGTTGTGAAGCTCAGTATAGGCAGCTTTGACAACGACTGTTGAGTGTGTGCGGCTCAGACACCTTATGGCTGATTTGGGTGTTGGTCAGTCTCCTGTCACCACCATCTTCACTGACAGTTAGAGCACATTGGCAGTTGCAAGGAACCGTGTGTTCCATGCTCGAACTAAGCACATTGAGGTGCATTATCATTATGTCAAGGAGAGGTTCTCTACTGGGGAGATCAGCTTGGCATATGTGCCCACGTAGGAGAACATTGCAGACCTTTTTATGAAGGCTCTGCCTAGGGAAAAGTTTGAAGCTTTTTGCAAAGCTTTGGGCTTACTTCCTTTTGTGGAGTGATTTCCACATAGCTTGGCACTTTCTTATACATGAGTGCCAGCTCCTTGTTCACCACATCACTCCCAGGGGGGATTTGTTGATATATTTATGTAGTGATGTGTGTGAACACTCTAGGACCGTCGGGGCACTTTTTTCCCTCTTTAGGGGGTTTTTTTCCCCTGGCTTGTATATATGTCTATTGCCGTAACGGGCTACTTATCTTTGTACATTCTAGTGGTAATACATTCAATATTGTGTGTTGTGCTCCAAGGTTCTTCTTCTTCCTTGTGTTGTTCATGTGCATCCGCAGATGTCTAACTCCAACATGTATGTGTGTTTATGTATGTATGTATATGTGTATATATATGCATGTATGTATATGTATATGTTTGCATGTGTGTGTGTGTGGGTATGTGTATGTGTATGTGTATGTGTGTATGTATGTATGTATAAGTGTATATGTGTATGTATATATGTTTATGTCTCCATGTATTTTCTATGTATGTATGCATGTATGTGTGTGTGTGGATATGTGTATGTGTATATGTATGTATGTATGTATGTATGTATGTATAAGTGTATGTGTGTGTATGTATGTATGATTATGTGTGCATGTATATATATATATATATATATATATATATATATATATATATATATATATATATATATATATATATATATATATATATATATATATATATATATATATATATATATATATATATATATATATACACACACACACACACACACACATAGTAAATATAAATATGTATATATATATATATATATATATATATATATATATATATATATATATATATATATATATATATATATATATATATATATATGTATGTATGTATGTATGTATGTATGTATGTATGTGTGTGTGTGAGTATGTGTATGTGTGCATGTATTTAGTATGTATGTATGTATGTATGTATGTATGTATGTATGTATGTATGTATGTATGTATGTATGTATGTGTGTATGTATGTATGTATGTGTAAGTGTATGTATATGTGTATGCGCATGCTATATGTGTGTATGTATTGTGATTCTTATTTTTTTTGTTTGAGATTAAAACAAAAGGAGATATTGTATGGTGGAAAAAAATAAGAGGAGACCTAACATACCACTTGAGACGTGGTAGTTTTTTTGTAGATAGCCACGTCTTCAAGAGTCATTTTCCGAGCAAAAGGCATACAAATTAATAGTTTATATTTATAATTCTCATATGTTTTATTAATTTTTTACATATAATTTATGTATTTTTTCTATTAAATATTTCTAAGTATATGTGTTATTGAAAATATATCTTTTTATTTTAGTTAAAACGCAAGAGAATAATCTTTTTTATTTGTTTCAATGTAGCGAAAGGATTATGGTCAATATCCTATGAAACATGAAATCGAGTATGCTACACATTTTGGATATCGGTGTTTGAGCGAGTATATGCGAGATCCTCCGGATGCTTTTATGAGTATTATTAAATTTCATATAATTCTTTTATTTTTATGGATGTTTTTTATGTTTTACTTATTTATGTTTGTTATATGTAATACAAGAGTATTATGGAGAGGCAAATATGGATGAGGTGGAGAGACATGGACAGGAGGGATGATCCCGATCATCACAGAGTGCTCACACTGCTACCCATGATGCCACTACAGATACATCAAATCATGCGGATGATCGTGATGATGAGGATGAGGATGAGGCTCTTGATGATGAGGACGATCATGATGATGATCATGATTAGGATTCTTGATTATGACATTGGATATATATTTACATTGATACACACACACATACATACATACATACACACACACACACACACACACACACACACATATATATATATATATATATATATATATATATATATATATATATATATATATATATATATATATATATATATATATATATATATATATATAGAGAGAGAGAGAGAGAGAGAGAGAGAGAGAGAGAGAGAGAGAGTTCATTCTAGTTATGTTTTGAATTGTGTCTATGGTATTAAGTAATGAAAAGTCTTGTTCTAATGATTTTTATTATTGTTTATATTTAGCATGTGTTTTATTACTTTAATTATAGAATTCATTCATATTTATGTGTGCTTGTGTGTGTACAAAATGTATGTATGCACATGTAGGTATATATCAATATTTGTGTAAGTGTGTGTGTATGCATGTATATGTATGTATCTATGTATATATATGTGCATGTATGTATATGTGTATATGCATGTATGTGTATGTGCATGTGTAAGTGTATGTGCGTATGTATGTGTATGTGCATGTGCATGTGCATGTGCATGTGCATGTGCATGTGCATGTGCATGTGCATGTGCATGTGCATGTGTATGTGTGTATATGTATGTATGTGCATGTATATATGTAAGTGTATGTGTATATGTGTGTATGTGCTTGTATGTGTGTGTATATGTTTGTATGTGCATGTGTATGTGCATATGTGTATGTGCAGGTATATATGTGTATGTGTGTGTATATGTATATGTATGTATATGTATATGTGCATATGCATATATGTGCATGTGCATGTGTAAGTGTATATGTGTATGTATGTGTATGCGCATGTGCATCTGTGTGTATAAGTATATGTATGTATGTGCATGTATATGTGTAAGTGTATGTGTATATGTGTGTATGTGCATGTATATGTGTATATGTATGTATGTGCATGTGTATGTGTGTGTGTATGTGCATATGTGTGTGTATGTATGCGCATGTATATGTGTATATATGTGTGTGTATATGTATGTATGTGCATATGTATGTGTATGTGTATAAACATATATAAGTGTATGTATATGCATGTGTATATGTATGAAACATGCATGTGCATGTGAATGCATTTCCATTTGCATCCATGTGTATGTGCATGCATGTGAATGTGCACATACATGTATTTAAGTATATGTTAATGTGTGTATGTGTATATGCAATAATGCATGCATGCACGCAAGTCCTTTTATGTGTTTGTAGAAATGTTTGTGCATATGTATGTGTATGTGTGTGTATGTGAATATGTAGATGTGTGTATGTGCATGTGTATATGTTTGAATGTGCATCTTCATGTATAAGTGTATATGTGCATATCAATACATGTGAGTATGTTAATTAATGAGAATAAAACATTTCAAATGATATACAAAGAATGGAAATTGTACTTAGAATATTTAGCCATACTTTTTGCTTGGTTAAATTCTTGAATAACCTGCAATAAAGAGAGAGAGAGAGAGATAAAAAGAGAAAAAGAGATAATTAAAAGAGAAAGAGGTAGAAAGGAGAGAAATAGAGAGAGAGAGAGAAGAGCTCTTCCATCAAATGCATGTACATGCTGATGGAAGAGCTTCCAACGTTTTTATTGTTTTTGGTAAAAAAGCCATCGTATAATCGATGCTAAACTATCGTATATCTCTGTCTAAATTGTGTCGCATAAGCGATGCTTTTTAACATTGTTTATGCAATGTTTACTTGGTCGCTTTAGCGATGCTTAATGCTACCGTCGCAATGCACATCACTCTACACATCGATACGAACATCGAAGCATTCATCGTTTAACCGACGCCATGCACTCGACGCTCATTGTGATGCTTGATGCAATTATATAGCGACGAAGTTGTGTCACGTTAACCATCGCTATGCGCCCGTATTCCTGAGAGAGAGAGAGAGAGAGAGAGAGAGAGAGAGAGAAAGAGAGAGAGAGAGAGATGTAATGGAGAGTGGGTATCTCTTGAAATAGATTTCGTAAATCAATACATAAGAAGCTACAAATAGGGTAGCTAGAAGGGGATGATGCTGTCATGAATCTTTCATTCCACAAAATGCCCTGCATCAATCGCTCATGCATGTCTATGGGATTCTCCTTGGTAACGATATGGACTAGGTGCCTTGCATGATGAGCCAGAATGATTCCTAAGACCAAAAGTTACATCATGGAGGATGTCGTACAATATCAAGGAAGAACAAAAGAAAGAAGAGGATAAAAGGACAATTCTAATCAGCGATATGACAAACAGATAGCAGTAAAATGTGCCGTCTTAAAAATATGAGAAATCACTAGGTATCTAATGGAGATTATATGTGCTTTTTTTTTATTGTCTCTTCTTATTATCTCTCAAGGGTACGTTCAAAGATCTGACGTGTCAAAAGAACTTATAGGCATTTATTATGATATCTTCGTAAAGAATAGTGCTTAGGGGATAGTCCACATGAGTTGTGGTCTCTCTATCTATATATTGAACATGATCTATGATATAAGCTCTTAAATGTATTTGGGGGAGGGAAGCAAGGAACATACATCTTTCTTCAAGTATCTCAACGCTTTGAAATTGCCTTGGGAACCATAATATCAAAGAAAGAGAAGCTTGAGAGCTTATTCATGTTGATACCAAATATGTTCAATTTGGCGAAAGCAAAAGGGAAGTTGTTGAGAAAAGAACGAGCTTGACTATGGAAGCTTAGGTTTGTGTAGAAAATCGAAGTGAGTTTGTAGTTTATTTTTATTAACAAGTGGTTTTTGGACCTTTGGATATATTCATACATGTCGTAGAGGTCAAAAGTAAAGTAATGAATAAGAATTCCTATAATGGCCTCATATGTGGGCCAAAAAATCAAGTAAAATTATCTCTTAAAAAGCCCTAAGGAGAGCTATTGCCATCCACATGGAAGGATCAAACAATACAAAAGGAGGGTGCTTTTACCCAACTACCCCCACTTAAAGGGTCAAGGAGGCTCCTTAAGCTATGTGAATTCTACCATCTTTATGCATAGAAGAAGTTGTGCCTTTGGTAGGCAATTGGTGAAAGGATTTGCATGATTTTATTAACTGTTGACCTTCTCAAGCATCTCTGTGATGAAGTGATAACACACATCAATGTGTTTTCTGCATGCATGGGATATGACATTCTTAGCTACATATTGCACTTTGGCTATCACATTCATGAACAAGTTCCTCTTGAGACATATCAAACTCACTCAGTGCATACACATGCTTACCATATGGCTTTATTGGAAGTTTGTGATTGAAATTTATTAAGCCAACACTTCTTTCATAGGTCCATTCACATGAAAATAAATGATCTGCAACTTTCTACAAGCTGTAATAAATCCATGCTTCTTGAATGGTAGTTTATGTAACCTCCCTTTCAGACATCCGTCACATGATTTTGCATCATCTCATGAATGAAAAGTTGGCAAACTTTCAACCATATCTTTGCCCTTCATATACTTGAGAGATGAAGAATTGATGTGACCAAATCTTGCATGCCATAACTTCATACTTTCTTTTGGAGAGCTAGATGGCCTAGCAAGATTAGCATGGCTATTTTTCGACAAAACAAACATATCAAACCTATTTTAACCTGGTAATAAACAATGCTCTTCATCAGGTATAAGGATTTTACATGATTCCTTCTTATAAAATATAATCATCTATTAGAAATGTTGAAATAGAGAGCGAATTCTTCTTGATATCTGGTGTGATTTTAGTGTGATTTCTCCTACACCAATAACATCCAAATGATGGCCATCTGCGATGGCCACTCTTCTACATGTAGAGTAGTAGTATGAAATATCTTCTTGCAGCATGCCATAAACTGAGTAGCTCCATAATAAAATATCCAAGGATTCTTTGATATGGCATTCAATTCTACTTAATCAAAAGACACTTCTGTTGGAGATAGATGTCTGCGGAAGCACGCGAACAGCACAAGGAAGAAGAAGAAGCTTGGAGCACAACACACAAGACTGAATGTATTACTAGAGAATGTACAAAGATAAGTAGCCCATTAGGGCAATCGGCGTATATACAAGCCGGGGGAAAAAAACCTCCTAAAGAGGGAAAAAAGTGCCCCGGCGGTCCTAGTGTGTTCACACACATCACTACCTAAAATATATCAACAAATCCCCCCTGCGAGTGATGCGGTGAACAAGGAGCTTGCACTCATGTATAAGGAAGTGCCAAGCTATGTGGAAATCACACCACAAAAGGAAGTAAGCCCAAAGCTTTGCGAAAAGCTTCAAACTTCTCCCTAGGCAGAGCCTTCGTGAAAAGGTCTTCAACGTTCTCCTGCGTGGGCACATATGCCAAGCTGATCTCCCCAGCAGAGAACCTCTCCCTAACATAGTGATAATGCACCTCAATGTGCTTAGTGCGAGCATGGAACACAGGGTTCCTCGCAACTGCCAATGCGTTCTGACTGTCAGTGAAGATGGTGGTGGCAGAAGACTGGCCAACACCCAAATCAGCCATAAGGCGTCTGAGCCACACACACTCAACAGTCGCTGTGAAAGCTGCCCTATACTCAGCCTCACAACTGGAAGTGGCCACAGTAGGCTGCTTCTTGCTCAACCAAGATATACATGAGCTACCAAGCATGAAGCAAAAACCACTGGTGGACACACGAGTGTCATAGCAACCAGCCCAATCTGAGTCAGAAAAAGCATGCAAATCTAGCGGTAGTGATCCCCCCTTGGGATAAAACAACCCAAGTAGACAAGTACCACTCAAGTAGCGAAAGATGCGCTTAACCGCCTTCCAATGCGTGACTCCTGGGCAATGCATAAACCTGCTCATATGTGAGACAACAAACTGAATATCTGGCCGAGTAATGCATAAGTAAATCAAGCATCCAATAGCCTGCTGATAGAGAACAGCATCAAATGCATCTCTAGCATCATGAAGACTCAATCGTAAACCTGTCTCCATAGGAGTGGCAATAGGCTTATAGTCTTCAAGGCCAAAATGCTGCAATAATGTGTCAATATATTTCGTTTGACACAAAGCCATTCCACCATCAACTTGCAAAAACTGAATGCCCAAATAGTGATGCAAATGCCCCAAATCAGACATCTCAAATGAGGCATGCAAATCAGCCTTAAAATCAGCAATATGCTTCTCAATAGGACCAGTGAGCACCATGTCGTCAACATAGACAACAATGATCAGAAGCACATCATTAGCACGCTTAACATATAAGGTGCTTTCAGTTGGACTGTTCTCAAAACCATGTGCAATCAGATAGGCATGTATCTTCTCATACCAAGCACATGGTGCTTGCTTTAAACCATATAACGCCTTCTTTAACCTACACACCTAGTTTTCATGCCCTTTCTGCACAAAGCCACGGGGCTGAAAAACATACACTTCTTCACGCAAGTCACCATTCAGAAATGCTGTTTTAATGCCCAACTGATGTACATTCCAACCATGATGGGCTACAAGTGCACAAATGCTCCGAACAGTAGTCATACGGCATGTAGGCGCAAAGGTCTCATCAAAATCAATGCCAATTTCCTGCGCATAACCCTTTGCAACAAGCCTCACCTTATACCTGTCAATTGTACCATCAGGTTTATGCTTCAGCTTGTATACCCACTTAGTGCCAATGGCCTTCTTGCGAGGAGGCAAGTCACATAAAGACCATGTACCATTCTTCATTATAGCATCATATTCAGATTGCATAACAGCCATCCAATTTTCTGAATTCTGTGCTTCATCAAAAGAAACAGGCTCATTCTCATCACAGAGACTAGACGCAGCCATAGCATAGCAATCTGATGCAAAGGAGGCACTATGAGAGCCTGAACGAGTACGATATGACAAAGGTGCATCTAATTTGTTGTCACGCAAAGTCTGCACCAGCCATTTTTGGCATAGTTTTTGTGTGCTCAATATCAGTTCTCTCATCAACAAGTGCATCATGTAAATCTGCATCAGAAATGGAATGATCTGCATCATCATATGAAACCTGCAAAGGTTGAGAAGTTGCCTCATTAGGACCAGCACTAGACACCTATAAAAAGAGGCATCAAAGTATCATGCATGTCTTTGGAGCTAACAAATGTCTCCTTAGTACATGAAAGCAATGGTTGAATAGCATCTTCCACAAAGACAACATCACGGCTAACCAGAATGTGTTTAGTTTGTGGATGATACAGACGATAGCCGTTACTTTCAGAACTGTACCCAACAAAAATACATTTTACTACCTTATCATCCAATTTTCTGCAATGTTGTTCAGGCACTAGTGCATATGCCAAACAACCAAAAACACGCAGATGAGCAATAGATGGCTTGCGGTCATGCCAAGCCTCATATGGAGTGATAGACTGCAGCGCTTTAGTGGGACACCTGTTCAGTACATATACTGCACACATGACAGCCTCAAGCTAGAAACTATGAGGTAAAGCCTGACTCTTGACCATACACCTTGCCATCTCCATGAGAGACCTGTTCTTTCGTTCAGCAACTCCATTCTGTTGAGGTGTATATGGCACTGTACACTGGTGTTTTATCCCACGTTCAGCCAGAAATGCATTAAAATCAGAAGACATATATCCCCCCCCCTCGATCAAAACGGAGGGTGCCCATTTTACATGCTGACAGATTTTCAGCCAAAACCAAAAACTGTTTAAAGCACATGAACACTTTGGACTTTGCTTTGAGTGGATATACCCATTCATGCCTGGAAAAATCATCAATGAAATTCACGAAGTAAAGGTAATTTCCAAAAGATGTTGTTTGCATAGGACCACAGGCATCACTATGTGCAAGTTGCAGTTTCTGTGTAGCCCGAACTGAATTATCTTTTGGAAAGGAGGAACGCTGCATTTTGCCCAAAATACAGCCTTCACAAACATGTTTTCCAGGTGCCTCAAGCTTGGGCAAAGAAGACACCATATCAGATTTCTGTAGGTGTAGCAAACTAGCAAAATTCAGATGACCAAAGCGTGCATGCCAAAGCTTTGCATCTGACATAGCCTGAGAATCATGAACTGCACATGCCGAATCATTCACAAATCTTTCACAGTCTATGAGCTTATACAGCCCACGACATAAAATGCCAGATGCAATAATAACATCGCCATTTGACAGATCATGAACTGTACATCTGTCATCAACAAGTTTCACAACCAAGCCAATCTTGGCTAATGCAGAAACTGATAACAGATTCTTCTTGATCCTTGGCACAAATAAAGCATATGACAAGGTGAAAGAACTACCATCAGCAGTAGTCAGAATGATCTTACCAACTCCCATAACAGGATAAGAGGAGTTGTTGGCGCATGTGACAGTATTCCCTGTAGGGGCAGGCTCAAGTGAAGAGAAGAAACTGCGCTGCGAGGTAATATGTTTTTTCGCCCCAGTGTCAAAGTACCAAACATCTGAGTCCACTACAGACATGCATTGCTCATGAGAAGATGGGTCAAAACTGCAAACAATAGTAAATGCCCATTCTTCTTCCTGCACAAGATTAGCAGACTCTGTTTTTGGTGTAGAGGCTTCTGCAACAACCATTCCAGTCTCCTTTTTCTTTGCCTCTTTTGCAGCCAGTTTTGGACAGTTCTTTATGATATGATCATTCCCTTTACAGTACTTGCAAAACAATTTCTACTTTTCTGATTTCTTCTCATCTTTATCCTGGTTCTTCGAATGTGCAACATTTGCAGATTTCTGCTTACTAGTAGAAGAGCTCCATTTTCCTTTGCCCTTCTGACTAGCCAGGAAAGCTTGATATGCAACACGCATAATGGACCTGTTCTGCCTGGACTGATCTTCCTGCAACAGAACAGAGACTAACTCCTCAAATGATAAGGCATTTGGATTGCCTTTCATCATCAACGGAAGAGTAGAAGCAAAACTCTGGTATGAATCAGGAAGACCATTCAGAACGGTGTGCACAAGTGAGCTATCTAGTATAACCTCATCAGTAGAAATCAACTGTTCCTTCAAATCTTTGATCTTCGTTAGGAAACTCTCCATAGAATCACCTTCATTCATGTGCTCACTCTCCAACTGTTTTCGGAGGTAAGCAACACGAGCCTCATTCCTAGCTTGGTACAATGTGGTAAGTGTATCCCAAGCATCCCTAGCTATTTTGCAAGAGCGAATATGAGGAATAATGGCACGTTTGACAGACAAAGCTATCAATGCATGTGCCTGGGCATCTCTGTCATCCCAACGAATCTGCTCTGCAGTAGGTGCAATAGAAACAGCAGCACGAACAGGAATCTGCGGAATATCATCTTCAACACCATCTTCATCAGCTCCAGCACCTGTATTTGCAGTACCTGTCGTTACAGGTGTAACAGGACGTCTTTCAACACCCTGCACAATGTTCCATAATCCTTTTGCATCCAAAACATGTCGCATCATATAAGCCCATAATGGGTAGTTGGTACCATCCAACTTATCCTCAACAGCCAACATACGGAATACATCACTGCTTTCAGCCATGGCCCGTGACTAAAATACTTTGATGCAGAAAATTGACTGTATCTCAAAAAGTTGAACAGAACTGCCGAGAAGAGTTCTGCTAGACCTGTAGCAGACTTCGAGACGCTTAAATTGGCGAACAAAAATTGGTATATACCTTTGGCACAAAAAGACGAAATAGCCTGCACAAGCACTGTGATAGTGCGTTCGGAGGCCGAAACGAGCTCAGATCGCGATTTCGGCACCACAAAGCGAAGCCGTTTTGATCTTAGAAACACGCTGAGTATGCTCACCAAAATTCGTACGATTCTGAGACTGCAAACAGAGGAGTGTCGACGGCACCCTAGATGAAGCGACGACCTGCTCTGATACCAATTGTTGGAGATAGATGTCTGCGGAAGCACGCGAACAACACAAGGAAGAAGAAGAAGCTTGGAGCACAACACACAAGACTGAATGTATTACTAGAGAATGTACAAAGATAAGTAGCCCATTAGGGCAATCGGCATATATACAAGCCGGGGGAAAAAAACCTCCTAAAGAGGGAAAAAAGTGCCCCGGCGGTCCTAGTGTGTTCACACACATCACTACCTAAAATATATCAACAAATTCTTCTATACTAACACATGCAAAAGTATCTTCTTAAAGAAGATTACCCTTTTTATACTTCTTGAGCATTGTTACCTGAAGCTCTCTTTGTTTCATTAAAAATTTTCTTTCTGCATTTTGCAATATGATGAGCTGGTTTCTTGAAATAATGGGATATTCTCTTATTAAGTGTCCACTTATAAAATCAGCAGCTACACACTCTTGGGAGTCGGTAAACAAGAAGAGGGCAAAAGCAAGATCACCCAATATGAGCTTCAAGTTCACTTAAGGCAGCACCTTCATTTAGTAGACACTTGAGTAAGTACATATGTGATAGTGTACAAGCCCCCTAGTAGCCTTTGTATAATATTATGTCCCCATGCACAATTTTTAATGAATAAGCACCTAAATCCATCTATTGGATTCGCATGAGCTGAATTCATTAATTTTGGCTTTTTCTTACGTGAAATGGCTTAATTATGGCCATAGTAATCATATCTTTTGACAAAAAATTGCTTCTCTTGATCACTAGAATGTGCTCTATCATTTGATGTCTTCTACAAAGTAAAACAATCAAGGTTTTTTCTTGAATGGTTCTAGGGTCTCAAATGGTCATGTGTTATATATCATTAAATGATACTTTGAAGATCTATAAGAATATGCAATAATAATTTTTGGGCATTTTTTAAAATTGGAGTTTACTGGAAATGAAGATTAAGAACCTCATATTGACGTTGTTTTCCAACAACTTGAACCGAAGAATGTAGATGAGAGAAGATAGACAATATAGAAAGAAACAAGAAATAGGAAACTAGTAGAAAGATCTACTCTAAGAAACATGGAATAGATGGAATGATTATCTACAATGTGTGTATGTACAAAAGAATGTAATGGGACAAAATTTGAATGGTCTATAAGAATATGCAATAATAATTCTTTGCCTTCTTTATTATTTTGATCATTTTTGAAAATTGGAATTTGCTAGAAATGAGGATTAAGAACCTCGTATTGACATTGTTTTCCAACAACTTGAACCAAAGAATGTAGATGAGAGAAGATAGACAATATAGAAAGAGACAAGAAGTAGGAAATGAGTAGAAAGATCTACTCTAAAAAAACTTTGAATAGACGGAATGACTATCACAAATGGAAAATAGCGATTTTGTGTTAGTTCCACCGCTCTGATGAAAGACTAGACCCAACAAAATATTCATCTTCACCTGGAATTCATTTTATAGTTAAGTTCTGCCCTTCATTCATTCGTGAACTGGGCTAAAGAGCAAATATCACGACATTCCAAGTGGAAGCTATACATTGGTCAGCTTCTGACTGTCATTCGCTAGCTTTTGACATGTCAACCGACTGCCTGCAGTCTTGAAGCAAAGACGCGAAAATCATCCAGCTTCGATATCCCACTGTAGCTCACGCTCAAGACAGCGAGCTGCGGGAGCTGCTCTTACCCTGCTCTCGGGCATATACGCGAGAGAGAGAGAGAGAGAGAGAGAGAGAGAGAGAGAGAGAGAGTTCTTATGTCAATTCGGAAAGGAATCTGCCCACAGGCCACAGTTTCTTCAATGTGAGCTTGAGAGACAACGTGGATGCAGACTCTCTTGCAATGGGAGTTGAAACCAGATGTTCTTTACACATGTTGGACACTGAAAATACCACTGGCTTGCTCTCACGAGGGCTGTTATTGAAGCATCCTCCAAGTGCAGGTCGTAATCTATCTTGTTTGCGTAATATCTCTTCACACTGTGTGTATGAATATGAGAGAGAGAGAGAGAGAGAGAGAGAGAGAGAGAGAGAGAGAGAGAGAGAGAGAGAGAGAGAGAGAGAGAGAGAGAGAGAGATGTAATGGAGAGTGGGTATCTCCTGAAACAGATCCCATAAATCAATACATAAGAAGCTACAAACAGGGTAGCTAGAAGGGGATGATGCTGTCGTGAATCTTTCATACCACAAAATGCCCTGCATCAGTCGCTCATGCATCTCTATCGTAGTATCCTTGGTAACGACATGGACTGGGTGCCTTTCATGATGAGCCAGAATGATTCCTAAGACCAAAAATTACATCATGGAGGATCTCGTACAATATCAGGGAAGAACAAAAGAAAGAAGAGGATAAAATGACAATTCTAATCAGTGATATGCCAAACAGATAGCAGTAAAATGTGCTGTCTTAAAAATATGAGAAAACCATTAGGTATCTAATGGAGATCATATGTGCCTTTTTCTTTGAAATTGTCTTTTCTTATCGTCTCTTAAGGGTATGTTCAAAGATCTGATGTGTCAAAAGAACTTATAGGCATTTATTATCATATCATTGCAAAGAATAGTGCTTAGGGGATAGTCAACATGAGTTGTGGTTTCTCTATCTATATATTGAACATGATCTATGATATAAGCTCTTAAATGTATTTGGGAGAGAGAAGCAAAGATCATACATCTTTCTTCAAGTATCTCAACATTTTGAAATTGTCTTGGGAACCATAATTTCAAAGAAAGAAAAGCTCGAGAACTTATTCATGTTGATACTAAATATGTTCAATTCGGCCCGAGCAAAAGGGAAGTTGTTGAGAAAAGAATGGGGCTGGCTATGGATGCTTAGGTTTGTGTAGAAAATTAGAGTGATTTTGCACTTTACTTTTATTGACAAGTGATTTTTGGATCTTTGGATATATTCATACATGTTGTAGAGGTCAAACATAAAGTAATGAATAAGAATTTCTATAATGGCCTCATATGTGGGCCAAAAAATCAAGTAAAAGTATTTCTTGAAAAGTCCTAAGAAGAGCTACTACGATCCACATGGAAGGATCAAACAATACAAAAGGAGGGTGCCTTTACCCAACTACCCCCCACTTAAAGGGCCAAGGAGGCTCCTTAAGCTATGTGACTTCTACCATCTTTATGCATAGAAGAAGTCGTGCCTTTGGTAGGCAATTGGTGAAAGGATCTGCATGATTTTGTTATATGGTGAAAGGATCTGCATGATTGTGTTATCCGTTCTTAGCTAGGCATATTGCACTTTGGCTATCACATCCATGAACAAGTGCCTCTTCAGACATAACAAACTCACTCAATGCATAGGCGTGCTTACCATATGGATTTATTGGAAGTTTGTGTTTGAAATTTATTAAGCCGAGAGTTCTCTCATAGGTCCATTCACATGGAGATGAATGATATGCAACTTTCTACTAGCTGTAATAAATCCATGCTTCTTGAATGGTAGTTTATGTAACCTCCCTTCAAGACATCATTCACATGATTCTGCATCATCTCATGAATCGAAAGTTGGCAAACTTTCAACCATACCTTTGTCCTTCATATACTTGAGACATGTAGAACGGATGTTACCAAATCTTGCATGCCATAACTTCATTTGGAGAGCTAGATGGCCTTGCAAGATTAGCATGCCTAATTTTTGACAAAGCAAACATGTCAGTTCTATTTTAACCTTGTAATAAATAATGCTCTTCATTAGGTATAAGAATTTTACATGAATCCTTCTTACAAAATATAACCATCTGTTAGAAATGTTGAAATAGAGAGCAAATTCTTCTTGATATTTGGTACATGTAAAACATTAGAAATTGTGAAATTACCACTTGCGCTTGATTTTAGTGACTTCTCCTACACCAACAACATCCAAATCATGACCATCTGCAATGGTCACTCTTCTACTTGCAACGTTACTCTTCTACTTGCAATCTGTCATATACTAAGTAGCTCCATAATAAAAAAAAATCCCAAGGATTCTCTCTGATATAGCATTCAATGCTGCTTAATAAAAATACACTTTTTCTATACTAGCACATGCAAAAGTATCTTCTTAACGAAGATTACGCTTTTGATACTTCTTGAGCATTGTTATCTAAACTCTCTTTGTTTCATTAAAAATTTTCTTTCTTCATTTTGCAATATGATGACCTGGTTTCTTGAAATAATGGCATATTCTCTTCTTAAGTGGCCAATTAGAAAATCAGCAGCTACACACTCTTGGGAGTTGGTAAAGAAGAAGAGGGCAAAAGCAAAATCATCCAACATGAGCTTCAAGTTCACTTAAGGCAGCACCTTCATTTAGTAGACACTTGAGTAAGTGTGTATGTGATAGTGTATAAGCCCCCTAGTAGTCTTTATATAATATTATGTCCCCATGCACAATTTTTAACGAATAAGAACCAAAATCCGTCTATTGGATTCACATGAGCTGAATTCATTATTTTTGTCTTTTTCTTACGTGAAAATAATGATGGCTTAATTCTGGCCATAGTAATCCTATCTTTTTACAAAAAATTGTTTCTCTTGATCACTAGAATGTGCTCTATCATTTGATGTCTTCTGCTTTTGAAAAGTTCAAAGCAAAAAAATCAGGGGTTTATTTTTGAGTGGTTCCAGGGTCTCAAATGGTCATGTGTTATATATCATTAAATTATATTTTGAAGAGCTATAAGAATATGTAATAATAATTTTTGGACATCTTTTAAAGTTGGAGTTTACTGGAAATGAGTATTAAGAACCTCATATTGACATTGTTTTCCAAAACTTGCAAAAAACTTGTATGGCGTTGAGTTTTTTCATAAGTGTTATTTTTCAGCTTTACTGATGACATGGCATACCAAAAAAGCATCTAAAGTAAGCAGATCCATTGTAAACCCTTAGATCAGCTCCTTTTTCAACTTTAAATTCTGGAAATCAAGCTTAATTTACTGATTTTGACTTTTTTAAGTGAGTTGACCAGAATTAGGGTTTGACTGTTGGGGGGCTAATAGCAGCAAGATGATTAAATGTTATATATAATTAGATAGTTGACGTTGAGCACTTAAACATGCAATAAAAAATTTCGACCATCTTTGACCATTTACCATTTTTGGGAAATGGTTTGCTGAAATTAGGGTTTGTTAGAATTAGAGCTTAGAGCTCAATGTGACATTGTTTCTAACAATACTGTGGTGCGAAAAGTTGATAATTTTTTGAAAAAATTCTACATAAAAACATATGGAGCTCAGCTACACCCGATGGAAGACTCTGGGATGCTCGTATTGGAATTGGTTGAACCAAAAATTGAATGAAATCTGGCACTAAAGGATGAATGTCCCTGTGTATTTTCTATGATAGTGCATTTGAAGGTTGAAAGGAGCTCGAATCAAGTTATTTCTTGCACCAAGCTTTTCATGCTCATCTATTGTATAAATTCTGTAGCTATCTGAGAAAGTAAGAGGGATTTGTCAACAATGTGCTCTTGGGGATAAAGGCCCGAAGGACTCTCCTTTTGTACATTTTGACCCTTCTAGGTGATAGCTCTCTCCGATCGAGATATATTTTTGTTATATTTTTTTGGACCCCGAATTGGGAAGTTATAGGCATTTACATTATTTTTATGACTTTTGGTCATTGGCCATAAAGTCACTTATCAATATGATTTGGTCCCAAATCTCTCATAACTTAATTAGGACTTCTTCAACTTCAGCTTCTCCATCTTCTTCTCCAGATTTTTGCACAGGTTTCTCTCTCTTCTTTCTCTCTTCTCATGCAGAAGGCCATTCCCTTGACCATGTAGCACTTTGGAGACTCTTTCGACTCATATCGAAGCTTTGAGCTGGGTCATCGCGACAAAGTTGTTCCACATGCTGTTCTACTTCAACCTATGTTAAATTGAAGACATTTTCTTGTATTTGGGAGATCGCGAAAAACCTTTATTTTTCGCGATAAAAATGTTGTTTTTGGAGAATTATTTCATCTCAAAGGAAAGTTGAAGCAAATTTTGAGTCTTTCAAAGAGTTTCATTGTGGAGAACCCCTTCTATTGTGCTTTTTGTATTCCCATATGTCATTTTTAGCAACCGCATTGCTTGTTTTTCGTTTACAAGTCTTTTCGTTGCAGAAATTCTCTCTCATTTCAAGTGGCAGTATATGTACAAAGATTGTGGAAGTACATGCTTGTTGGAAATTTATTATAGTATGTCGTTTCTCTGAGTTTACATTTCATATTAGAGCTTTCGTGAAAACAAGCACTGACTGTGTTTTGCATCTATGTATGCCTTTTGTGATTGAAAAACAACAAATTTGTTATTTTTGATGCAATTATAGCTTATTGGATTTTTTTTTTTTTTTTTTTTTGCAAAAAAATTCAAAAATTGGTTTTTACAAGTTTTGAATAGTTTTTGGGCTTAATTTCTTAGCATAGTCTCATCAAGTGATTACACATAGGACGTCCGGTGAATTTTACATTTTTTGGTGAAATTTTTAAGCCTTCAGTGTGCAAACATGGCTTCTACTTCCTCTGATGTCAAAAACTTGTTTGATATGAAGAGATTTGAGGGTAGCTCCTTTGATGAGTGGAAAGAGAGAATGCTCGACATCCTCTTTCTTAAAGATTTCGAAAGGGCTCTTGAGGAAGTCAAGCCTGAAGATATGAGAGATGCAACATGGAAGAATCTAAACAAGAAGTCCATCACTTATATGAAGATGGCTAAATTAGATGAAATCTTAGTGGATCTCAAGGGCCTTACAAGTGCTTTTGTGGTATGGGAGAAGTTGAAGGCAGCCTATGAAAATATTACGTCTTTAAATTAAGTGCATTTTATGCATAAGCTAGTGTGTATGTAACTTGATGAGTCAAAAAGTGAAGCTAAGCGCTTATATGCTATTTCAGGTACTCTCTTGCAATTGAAGGACTCCGGATTACCTATATTTGATGATAAGTTTAAGGTTATCTTCTTGTGATGACATTACTTGATTCATGGGAAACACTGGTTGTTTCACTTTCGAATAATCCTAATGGAGTCAACAATCCCCTGTATCACTCTTGATTTCTTTCTATGAGTTATAGTAGTGGGAGAAGAATGTAAATAAATTCAAGGGCTATGAGGCTCAACTAGCGAGGATGGATAGCCCCATAATTTACAAAAATAACCTCAAGCAATTGCAGTTCAAAGAAGGCATCAAGAGTCAATAAGAAGACTTTCAAAGAGTGCAAACATTGTGGAAGAACTAATCATAAGGAATCAAATTGTTAGACTATCATCCCGTGCAAAATTTGCTAAATTTGCTGAGCTAAAAGCCTAAAACTCAAAACAGAAAATTTGTTACAAAAAGGAGAATAAAGCAAAAGTTGGATTGGTAGAAGCTCAACAACAAGAAGATGATGAGGGGAAGAGAAGTAAAGAAAATAACTTTGTATTCTAACCTATGTGAAATCTTTTTTGTGTATGTGTGTGTGGATAGGTGTAGATAAGAGTCTATTGTCTTGATTTGAAAGGACTGCCCACCCTTAAGAATCTTGATGATGTACTTTGGTCTACATGTATATTAAATGTCCCCTCCTTTTGTTGCCTTTATCCTTCCAAGAAAATACTTTGTTGAGAAGAGTATAGGATGATTGATTACTCTTTGTATATATGTATGCTGGAGAATGTTCTTCATGTAAAGGTCTGTGTGTCTGCATGCGTGTGCTTGTGTGGAGACTTTGCATGATCTTTATATACATATATATATATATATATATATATATATATATATATATATATATATATATATATATATATATATGTATGTATGTATGTATGTATGTATGTATGTATGTATGTATGTATGTATGTATGTATGTATGTATGTATGTATGTATGTATGTATGTATGTATGTATGTATGTATGTATGTATGTATGTATGTATGTATGTATGTATGTATGTATGTATGTATGTATGTATGTATGTATGTATGTATTATATATATATATATATATATATATATATATTTTTTTTTTTTTTTTTTCCCCGTACTCGTATGGTATGTTTTTTCCACTGTTGGACATATGGTATTATCAAACATATGAACTTGTTTTTCATACTCAAGCATTCAAATCACTTTTTATATTCCAAAGTTTTACTCATTATATAAAAGTGATTACTCAGATAGCTTTTTATACTCCAAAATTGTATTCCATTTTTGTATGTAAAAAGAGATATTCATGGAAAACATATTGTATGCGTTATATATCTATTGTATATTGAGAGTTTATATAATATGAAAATTGTACTCTTTGAGTCTCTGACTATATATCTAGTATACTGTCCTTTATATATTATGTATTAATGTAGTAGATGGACATTGTATATAATGTACTATGTCGTATTGTATGTAGTAATGTAATTAGGTAATGTATATATAGATAATGCATACACCATTACATAATACATACATTATAATCTCTTGCATTGTATTGTAATGTATGGTAGAGTACATTATAATGTCCTCTAAAGTGGAGTACACTACAATACATTACATAATATATGTTTTTCGCATACTGCACTAAACCTACAATACTTATTTTTTATTTTTTCCCCACCTCTAGCGCTTGGTCACGGATGGTCTCGAATAGTATTTTTAATCATACTTTTTCCGTACTTCCGTATCGTATGCATTTGCCCTATGGTTGTCGTATGAAAAAACTATATATATATATATATATATATATATATATATATATATATATATATATATATATATATATATATATATATATATATATATATATATATACATACAGGTATCAGAATTCGTATATGTATAAAAACTTTATTTGCATGTGTCTCCCTTAGTGTTAGGTTAGGAGGGGAACTGTTGGAATAATGGTCAAAAAGGGTCAACCTTCCACTACGTGAAGCCCTACTTGTTGGTCAATTTACATGTGCGCTTGGCCAAAGTTGGTAAAAAATTATCAAAATTTGGGTGTGAAGATTTTTACATAATCTTATACTACTCAATGAGAGCTTTCTAGTGAAAGAAACCTTGTTTGACCCAGCAAAAAGCATATCCAAATTATTCACATTACCCGTTGCAAAATCCAATATGAAAAGAGAAAATCAAATAATAAAATCAAAAGGAACATATGTCATATCAAGTGGCACTTGAAAAGCCACATTTCAACTTGGAGCTGTAAAAAGCAATAGCAAAAATATTGAAAAGCTAAATAAGCTTTTACGTCAAGATTTTTATGAAAATCTAACTAGGGGAGCTTTTTCACTAGCTTTTTTCTGGGAACTCATTACCTATATAAAGACCACTTAAATGAATGTATTCAGCGTGCTCTTGATGAATTCCAGCCTTCCCATGAGCTTTGTATCTTTCAAGCCTTCTCTTGAGGCTTAGTGTATGAGAGTGTGTGTGTGGAGCTTGTTTGTGTTCCTTCTCCACATAGTGTGTTTGTTGTCCATTTCCCCAACACACACACACACACACACACACACACACCCCACAAAAAGAAAAAGAACAAAAAAAAAAGAAAAAAAGAACCTCTCTCTCTCTCTCTCTCTCTCGTTTTGAGTTAATTGTGGGTCCTAAAACCCTATTTACTAGCATCTTTATCATGTGATTATAACTCATTGTAAGGCCAAGTACTAGCACATGCCTCAGTGACTAGAGTTCTTCTTCATGTTTGTTGACAATAGCAGCACAAACACACAGTATAAAGATTGTTTGATTAGTATAGAGTGCATTTGTCAGCACTTGGTATTAGAAATCACAACACCTTAATTCTGATGGCGGGATACTTCAGTTGCGTTCTTCAGATTTTTGTCCTCTAAATTGTCATTTTACATTATGAGCTAGAACCAATATGCTTATTATTAGAAGGCTTCATATTGCTTCATGTGCATTTAAAAAGTTGAAGTTTCCATGTACATTTAGATTTGTATATATGTACATAATTAAAATGAACAAATGAAGAGATGTGAAAATCTCTAGGATATTGATTTCTTTTACTGCAATTATAACGTTTCAAGCTTTTTCATGTTTATATAGTGATGTAGAAATGTACATGGTCTTAAAATCAGTATGCTCTAAACGTTTATTCTATGTACTGGCTACTCAGGTCCTGGAATCCTTACAGGATGTGAGCATAACAATGCTCCTGGTCTTTCACCTCGGGTACAGCGTCTTAAATATGAAGTAGGTTTCCTTCCTCTTAGGTTTAATATGGAGAAATCTGTTCCAAATAGATCCTCATACGGTTTAGTTCTAGGTCATTAAGCATAGAGTCTACATACAATGCATAATTTTGACATTATATATATGTTGCTTTTATTACACAAGTTGATTTCTTTTGGTTTCTTTCTGAAATAGATTAAACATGACCATATCCACCAGAAATGCATTGAATATGGCAGATCAGATGAATCTTCACCCACTATTTGGATACTTCAGGATAGCTTTGGCTCCGAGGAAGGCAGAAACATTGGAGTTTCTGACTTAGCTGCCATGCAAGTTGATGATTCTAAAGATGACGGACTCAATGGTGCAAAATCTTTTGATTTTCTTGGTGTGGGGGATATATCAAGTGTGGCTCATAACACCCAAGAATGTTTTACAACCATTGAAAGCTACATGTTCTTGACACAAAAATGTAGAAGAGAGAGAAATTCACAGCTTAGTGAGCAGATCTATGTATTTCTATGTGGAATGGGTTTGGATGTGAATGAAGCATTGGGCAACCATATTGTTCCTATGCTTGTAGATTGTGAAGCTCTACCTCTAGCATTCCAGTTATTCAAGAGATTGACTATGGTAAGTGAGCATGCATGGACATCTTTGATTCTTGGTCTTGCCAATGATGGACAGTTACAGAGTGCACTTGACTTCTACCAAAGTATGCAAGATGAATATGTGCAGCCCAGCAGTCACACACTTGTAACTCTGCTCAAAGTGTGTGCAGGGCTGAATGCTGTGAATAAGGGTAGAAGCTTTCATACAGACATCACTCTTAGAGGATTGGAAACAGACATTTTTGTGTGTAACACATTGATACACATGTATGCTGAATTCAACATGCCTTTAGAGGCGAAGCTAGTGTTTGATAAATTGCCTTGCCGAACTGTTGTCACATGGAATGCCATGATAGCTGCATTTGCTGAGAATGGTCTGTATTCGGAGGCTTTGAGACTTTCAGATTCGATGGAAAAGGAAGGCCTATCTCCTGATGTATTTACATATTCCTGCAGTGTAAAAATTTGCAGCAGCACAGGAGATCTAGAAAAGGGCAGGGAATTGCATGAGAAGGTCAATTGTTGTGAATTTAAAACTGATATTTTTCTCGGCAATAGCTTTATTGGAATGTATGCGAAGTGTGGTTCACTTTCAGAAGCTAGAGAAGTCTTTGATAGCTTACCAAAGCATGATATAGTGAGCTGGTCAGCCTTGATTGGAGGATACAGTGAGCATGGACCTTACCAGGAGGCCTTAGAATGTTTGGAGGAAATGCAACTACAAGGTTTCTTGCCTGATACAGTTGCTTATGCGTCTGCCCTAAGAGCTTGTGCAAATGGAGGATTCATAGAGAAAGGCCTAGAGCTTCATGATGAGCTTGTCAAAAAAGGTAATGAAGGTAATCCATTCTTGGGAAATAATTTGGTTGGTCTATATGCAAGGTGTGGCTCTTTTTCAGATGCATTCAAGGTCATTCATATGCACTCAGCTTGTGATATAACGGCTTGGAATGCCTTAATCACAGGGCTAACAGAACATGCACATTTTCAGCAGGCTATCGATTGCTTTAAAGATATATGGAGACACTGTGTCTCCCCTGACAATATCACTTTTGCTTGTGGTCTAAAAGCTTGTTCTGGTGTTGGAAGAGTTCATGAAGGATTTGAATTACACATGCATATTACTTCTAGAGGGTTGGAACAGGATACTCTTATTGGAAACACTCTGGTTGGAATTTATTCTAGAAACGGTCTTATTCCAGAGGCACTGCATACTTTTGACTGCCTTTTTAACAAAGATGTTGTTTCTTGGAATGCATTGATTGCAGGATATGTTGAACAAGATATGGTAAATGAAGCTCTTCAATGCCTTGAACAGATGCAAGTAGAAGGCATTCTTCCAGATGTGGCAACCTATGTAAGCATGATCAAAGCTTGTAGTGACATAGGTCTTGATGATTTTGGTGTTCGTTTGCATTTACAGGTATCTCAAATTGGCCTTAACAAAGATCTGACAATAGGCAATGCATTGATTAACATGTATGCCAAGTTTGGAGCGTTAAGTCAGGCACAGAGAGTTTTTGATGAACTTCCAGTGCATGATCCAATTTCTTGGAGTGCTTTGATATCAGGTTATGGAGAGCTAGGTTTTGTTGATGGTGCTTTGGTTACTTACATGAAGAGTCAAGAAGAGAGTGTATCTTTTGATTGTGCAATATATGCCTCTCTTATAAAAACTTTTCACAGTTTGGAATGTTTTGATATGTGCAAAGGAATTTATATGGAGATCACAAAAAGAGGCATGAATAATGATGTGGTCAACAATGCTTTGGTTGATGTTTATGCAAAAAGTGGTCTCATTGTTGATGCACAACATGTTTTTGAAGAATTGTTGACTCCAAATGTTATCTCATGGACATCTTTAATGGCAGGCTACATTGAGTATGGATATTACAAGGAAGCATTAAGAAAATTTGATCAGATGGAATCAAAGGGTATATTTCCAAATGGTATTACATATGCTTGTATACTAAAAGCTTGTGGTAACCTGAGAGACATTTACAGGGGTCGTGAAGTTCACATGGAAACAACAAAGAGGGGCATTGATGCAGATCAGGGTGTTTCTAATACCTTGATAAATATGTATGCCAGATGTGGGGTTTCTGAAGATGCTCATGATATATTCGATAATCTATTATTAAGAGATGATGTTTCCTGGAGTGCACTCATATCAGGGCATTCTGATGTTGGAAATCATAAGGAGGTCATTGAGTCTTTAGATTGCATGGAACTATGTGTATCACCAAGTGCATTTGTGTATGCATCTGCTGTAAAATCCTGTGGAAGCATTGGGGCTATAGAGAGGGGTCAGGGTATAGCTCAGCAGCTTTATAAGAAAGGCCTGGACAAAGATCTATTGGCAATAAATTCTTTGATTGGAATGTATTCAAGTTTTGGCCTAATTTTAGAAGCTCAGAAAATTTTTTATTCATTGCCATCATTAGATGCTTCTATCTGGAGCTCAATGATCCAAGGATATGGCATGAATCATGAAGGTGGCATGGCTGTACAGTGCTTTGAGGACATGCAAAAACAAAAAGTGAAGGCAGATGCCATTACATTCACATGCCTTCTCAATTCATGCAGCCATACCAGTCTCATATCAAAAGGTTTTGAATACTTCAGATGCATGAGGGAAGTGTACAACGTTATACCTAGGGAAGATCATTATACTTGTGTGGTTGACCTTCTTGCAAGATCAGGGAAATTGTTGGCAGCAGAATATTTCACAGAAATGATGTGCCCTTCATCTGAAGGGGCATGGTTGACATTATTAATTGCTTGTAGAACATGTGGGGAGGTTGATTTAGGCATAAGATGCTTTGAACAATTGGTTACCTTAAATGCCAGAAGTGCTGCATGGTATGCAATCATGGTGGACATATATGAAGATGATGGTCAGTTTGATGATGCTACAAGATTAGAAGATCTAAGGAAACACTTGGGTGCGAAAAAGAAGCGTGCAAGTGCAACTATAGAGATTAACAAGAAAATATATGAGTTTTTTGTGGGTGATAATCCAGATAATGAAACAGCATTCATGCTAGAAAGTTTGAATTCCCGTCTGCAAAAGAATGGGCTTATGGACAATTCCGATCTTGAGAAAGAAACTCCAACACATGAACATGCTGAAAAACTAGCCATAGCATTTGGTCTTCTCAATACTCCACAAGGAGTAACATTGCGTGTAACAAAGAATTTAAGGATGTGTGATGATTGTCATCATGCAAGTAAAGTTATGTCCAAGGTTGAAAGACGAGAGATCATTCTTCGTGACAACTGTTGCATTCACCATTTTAAGGATGGCGTATGCTCTTGTGGGGATTCTTTTTAAGTTCAAACAGAGCTCATGATAACACAATCAAGCAGTATCTATACATTGTTTACAATTTTGCTCCTGTAGTTGAAAGATCATTTTCAAGGGCAATCTGTACATTAATATCATTAAGCTTGTGTTGCGATATTTTATGGACTTGCATTTAAATTATGTGCTGCAAGTCCAGAGAGAATTCTGTGACATTTATGTAATCATTCCTGAAGTGAATGCAAAGCGTGGCAGATGTACACTATCCTATGTTGAGCTTGCTGTATGTTTACAAAGGAGAGCTGATGTTACTATCCTTTGTTTAGGCAAAATGGTACTCTCACAAGTTGACTTAAAGCTTTAAGTTCACACAGAGGTCACATTAACAGAATCAAGCAGTATCTGTATAGTATGTACAGTTTCGTATCTGTAGCTGAGAAGCCATTCTTGAGGGCAAGCTGTACAATATTCGCATCAAGTTTGCACGATGATATTTTTACCTACTTGCCTTCAAAATAGTGTATCTCAGTAGAACTTCCGTGTAATTCTTCAAAGGTCATTTCCTACAGTGATTGGGAAGAGTGGCGATGCCCATCTATACCATCCTATGTTGAGCTTGCTTTAGAATTGCAAAGGAGGTCTGATGTCACCACCCTTTGCTTAAGCAAGGTGATATTCTTATGAGTTGCCTTTAAGACGAAAATCTCTGAAGAGTTTTTTTTATGATGTGCATCTATGCATTGTTTCAAAGATTCGTACCTCTTAAGTATCAAGAGTCACATGTTTACTCATGCCATCTTCTATTGGGATGATTTATGCAGTGCATCTGTTTACTATCCTAATTTGATGTAACGAACAAGTGCAAACAGTGTCCAGTTCTTTCAGAGCCAGATATAGCAATGTGGTAATCACTTGGTTGAATATCTTACTTTTGCATGCAATTTCAATGGAGTCTAACAACTGCCATATGCCAGTTAACAAAGATTAAATTATAATGAGAATGAACGTTATTGCTGATGTTTTGTTGAAGAGGTTGTACCATTTTTAGCTCAATGTGTGAGGGTCATAACATTGAAGCTTTTACTTTCGGATGTGAATTGTGAATACAGCTGTCTAACAATCGTAACAAGACAGTTAAAATTGACTGAATTGTTATAATTGCTGAAGGGATGCCTCATTTTTAGGAAGATTTTCTTATTTAGTTACAACTATGTGTCACATCAGGAGTAGTGATTACTGATCTGTAACAATGAAGTAAGTATATACACGTTATGAAGCTTGCTCATTAACTCCATGTTTATGTATGCTGCCTGAAGGAACTTGGTATGACGTTGTATTTTGAGTGGATTTTGACAAGTAGAACAATGACGAGAGGAATTTTCGTTTTTGTGAACTTCAGCCTGGAATTAATAAATTCGTGTCACTTAAGCATTTTGCAACTCCAACTGTACTGCAGTTAACTTGTTCAGGCTGCCAGTTGAATCTGAAGGTTTAATATATACCTTAGATGATCTAAGGTTTAGTCCTGAGTTCCCAGTATTACTACTATTATTATTATTATTATTATTATTATTATTATTATTATTATTATTATTATTATTATTATTATTATTATCATCATCATCATTATTATCATTATTATTATTATTACTACTACTATTACTATTATTTTTTTATATTATTATTATTATTATATCTTTATACAAATAAATTGTTTTCCAAATAAATTGAGTTCTTTATTTTAGTGCAAGAAACACGTAGACATTCATTGTTGAAAAGGAACACACGAGATAGGAGAGGAATTCAACTACTATTGGGTAAATCTATTAAAGTAGGATAGAAATACAACTGAGTGAAACATCATGCTACCATTTCCCTTCTTTTTTATTATCATTATAATAATGATGACAAAAATTGATGAATGAAGATGATAGTTGCTATAGTGAGACAACTTAACCACAATGTTCAATGACAAAGGCAAGCCAAGTAGATGATCAATAATCTAGAGCATCCCAAGCACCTAGGAGTGGGTTATGAAAATTGACGCCCAACCATGAATAGAGGTAGGAAGAGGAACACCACAAGAATGCCAAAAGTGAAGAGGACAATGCCACATCCACCCCCCTTGTATTTAGCTATGTATCCAACATATTGTTGGATTCTCCATTACCTTGCCATGCTTGTCTCCATAGAGGTCACGTGATCAATTAGGTGACCATGATAAGTGAGGAAGGGAAGGAATGTTAAGGGCTGATGTAGAAGATGGATTCTCTAGGTTGATGGAAGTTTACCCAATAATGATGTGATGTTATCCAAGCCTAATACACACACATTTCCAAATCCACTTTGGAACATCTACAATTGAAATCAAACTTGAAAGATAACTTTGGGGCTAATTTTGGCTTGTGAACTTCTTGAGGACAAGGCATTGAGAGGGATACAACAAGGGGCCCCATATCATGAACTTTATCTTCAAAAAATAAAACTTGCTAATGAGCCTATAACTCTTGATTAGTAAGATAATTATAGTAACACGCTCAAAAGAGACAAAAACACTAAAAGTGATTGATCATGTGCCAATTTCGACCACATTAGGACCACTTTTTATTCTTTCTCCTTTTACCACCTAATAGCTTCGTATGCATGATGATGTCATGCGGGGGAGCTTGCCTAACATGAGGGTTTTTTTTTTTGGCCTCATCATATGAGGAAAGCAATGTTGAAGGAGTGAAGAGGGAGAGGATACGCCTATTGCCCTAATGGGCTACTTATCTTTGTACGTTCTCTAGTAATACATTCAGTATTGTGTGTTTGTGCTCCAAGCTTCTTCTTCTTCCTTGTGCTGTTCGCGTGCTCCCGCAGACGTCTATCTCCAACAATTGGTATCAGAGCAGGTCGTCGCTTCTTCTAGGGCGTCGTCGACACTCCTCCGTTTGCAGTCTCAGATTCGCACGAAATTTGGTGAGCATACTCAGGGTGTTTCCGAGATCAAACAACTTCGCTTTGTGGGTACCGAAATCGCGATCTGAGCTCGTTTCGGCCTCCGAACTCACTATCGCAACGCTTGTGCAGGTTATTTCGTCCTTTTGTGCCAAAAGTATATACCAGTTTCTCTTCGCCAGTTTAAGCGTCTCAAAGTCTGCTACAGGTCTAGCAGAACTCGTCTGGGTTGTTCCGTTCAACTTTTTGAGATACAGTCAATTTTCTGCATCAAGGTATTTTAGTCACCGGCCATGGCTCAAAGTAGTGATGTATTCCGTATGTTGGCTGTTGAGGATAAGTTGGATGGTACCAACTACCCATTATGGGCTTATATGATGCGACATGTACTGGTTGCAAAAGGATTGTGGAACATTGTGCAGGGTGTTGAAAGACGTCCTGTTACACATGTAATGACAGGTACTGCAAATACAGGTGTTGGAGCTGATGAAGATGGTGTCGAAGATGATATTCCGCAGATTCCAGTTCGTGCTGCTGTTTCTGTTGCACCTACTCCACAGCAGATTCGTTGGGATGGCATAGATGCCCAGGCACATGCATTGATAGCTTTGTCTGTCAAACGTGCCATTATTCCTCACATTCGCTCTTGCAGAACAGCAAAGGATGCTTGGGATACACTTACCACTTTGTACCAGGCTAGGAATGAGGCTCGTGTTGCTTACCTCCGAAAACAGTTGGAGAGTGAGCACATGAATGAAGGTGATCCTATGGACAGTTTTCTTACAAAGGTCAAAGACCTGAAGGAACAATTGATTTCTGCTGATGAGGTTATACCAGATAGCTCACTTGTGCAGACCGTTCTGAATGGTCTTCCTGATTCATATCAGAGTTTTGCCTCTACTCTTCGGTTGATGATGAAAGGCAATCCGAATGCCTTGTCATTTGAGGAATTAGTCTCTGTTCTGTTGCAGGAAGATCAGTCCAGGCAGAACAGGTCCATTATGCGTGTTGCATATCAAGCTTTCCTGGCTAGTCAGAAGGGCAAAGGAAAATGGAGCTCTTCTACTAGTAAGCAGAAATCTCCACATGCTGCACAATCAAAGAACAAGGATAAAGATGAGAAGAAATAAGAAAAGCAGAAATTGTTCTGCAAGTACTGTAAAGGAAATGATCATATTATAAAGATCTGTCCAAAACTGGATGCTAAAGAGGCAAAGAAGAAAGAGGCTTGAATGGTTGTTGCAGAGGCCTCTACACCAAAAACAGAGTCTTCAAATCTTGTGCAGGAAGAAGAATGGGCGTTTTGACCCATCTTCTCATGATCAGTGCATGTCTGCAGTAGACTCAGATGTTTGGTACTTTGACAGTGGGGAGACCAAACATATTACCTTGCAGCGCAGTTTCTTCTCTTCACTCGAGCCTTCCCCTACAGGGAATACTGTCACATGCGCCAATAACTCCTCTTATCCTGTTATGGGAGTTGGTAAGATCATTCTGACTACTGCTGATGGTAGTTCTTTCACTTTGTCGGATGCTTTATTTGTGCCAGGGATCAAAAAGAACCTGTTATCAGTTTCTGCATTAGCCAAGATTGGCTTGGTTCTGAAATTCGTTGATGACAGGTGTACAGTCCATGATCTCTCAAATGGCGATGTGATTATTGCTTCTGGCATTTTATGTCGTTGGCTGTATAAGCTCATAGACTATGAAAGATCTGTGAATGATTCGGCATGTGCAGTTCATGATTCTCAGGCTATGTCAGATGCAAAGCTTTGGCATGCACGCTTTGGTCATCTGAATTTTGCTAGTTTGTTACGCATGCAGAAATCTGAAATGGTGTCCTCTTTGCCCAAACTTGAGGCACCTGGAAAACATGTTTGTGAAGGCTGTATTTTGGGCAAAATGCAACGTTCTTCCTTTCCAAAAGATGGTTCAGTTCGGGCTACGCAGAAATTGAAGCTTGTACATAGTGATGTCTGTGGTCCTATGGAGACACCCTCTTTTGGAAATTACCTTTACTTCGTGACTTTCATTGATGATTTTTCCAGGCATGCATGGATATATCCAGTCAAAGCAAAGTCCGAAGTGTTCATGTGCTTCAAACAGTTTTTGGTTTTGGCTGAAAATCTGTCAGCATGTAAAATGGGCATCCTCCGTTCTGATCGAGGGAGGAAATATATGTCTTCAGATTTTAATGCATTTCTGGCTGAACGTGGGATAAAACACCAGTGTACTGTGCCGTATACACCTCAACAGAATGGAGTTGCTGAACGAAAGAACAGGTCACTCATGGAGATGGCGTGGTGCATGGTCAAAAGTCAGGCTTTACCACATAGTTTCTGGCTTGAGGCTATCATGTGTGCAGCATATGTACTGAACAGGTGTCCCACTAAAGCGTTGCAATCTATCACTCCATATGAGGCTTGGCATGACCGCAAGCCATCTGTTGCTCATCTGCGTGTTTTTGGTTGTTTGGCATATGCATTAGTGCCTGAACAACATCGCAGAAAATTGGATGATAAGGCAGTAAAATGTATTTTTGTTGGGTACAGTTCTGAAAGTAAAGGCTATCGTCTGTATCATCCACAGACTAAACGCATTCTGGTTAGCCGTGATGTTGTCTTTGTGGAAGATGCTATTCAGCCATTGCTTTCATGTACTAAGTTCTGAAAGTAAAGGCTATCGTCTGTATCATCCACAGACTAAACGCATTCTGGTTAGCCGTGATGTTGTCTTTGTGGAAGATGCTATTCAGCCATTGCTTTCATGTACTAAGGAGACATCTGTTAGCTCCAAAGACATGTATGATACTTTGATGCCTCTTTTTACAGGTGGACAGGCTAGTGCTGGTCCTAATGAGGCAACTTCTCAGCCTTTGCAGGTTCCATATGATGATGCAAATCATTCCATTTCTGATGCAGATTTACATGATGCACTTGTTGATGAGAGAGCTGATATTGAGCAGGCAAAAACTATGCCAAAATGGCTGGTGCAGACTTTGCGTGACAGCAAATTAGATGCACCTTTGTCATATCGTACTCGTTCAGGCTCTCATAGTGCCTCCTTTGCATCAAATTGCTATGCTATGGCTGCATCTAGTCTCTGTGATTAGAATGAGCCTGTTTCTTTTGATGAAGCACAAAATTCAGAAAATTGGATGGCTGCTATGCAATGTGAATATGATGCTATAATGAAGAATGATACATGGTCTTTATGTGACTTGCCTCCTGGCAAGAAGGCCATTGGCACTAAGTGGGTATACAAGCTGAAGCGTAAACCTGATGGTACAATTGACAGGTATAAGGCTAGGCTTGTTGCAAAGGGTTATGCACAGGAAAGAGGCATTGATTTTGATGAGACCTTTGCACCTACATGCCGTATGACTACTGTTCGGAGCATTTGTGCACTTGCAGCCCATCATGGTTGGAATGTACATCAGTTGGACATTAAAACAACATTTCTGAATGGTGACTTGCATGAAGAAGTGTATGTTTTTCAGGCCCGTGGCTTTGTGCAGAAAGGGCATGAAAACCAGGTTTGCAGGTTAAAGAAGGCATTATATGGTTTAAACCAACCACCACGTGCTTGGTATGAGAAGATACATGCCTATCTGATTGCACATGGTTTTGAGAACAGTCCAACTGAAAGCACCTTATATGTTAAACGTGCTAATGATGTGCTTCTGATCATTGTTGTCTATGTTGATGACATGCTGCTCATTGGTCCTATTGAGACACATATTGCTGATTTTAAGGCTGATTTGCATGCCTCATTTGAGAGGTCTGATTTGGGGCATTTGCATCACTATTTGGGCATTCAGTTTATGCACGTTGATGGTGGAATGGCTTTGGGTCAAACGAAATATATTGACACATTATTGCAGCGTTTTGGCCTTGAAGACTGTAAGCCTATTGCCACTTCTATGGAGACAGGTTTACGATTGAGTCTTCATGATGCTGGAGATGCATTTGATGTTGTTCTCTATCAGCAGGCTGTTGGATGCTTGATTTACTTATGCATTACTCGGCCAGATATTCAGTTTGCTGTCTCACATATGAGCAGGTTTATGCATTGCCCAAGAGTCACGCATTGGAAAGCGGTTAAGCGCATCTTTCGCTACTTGAGTGGTACTCGGCTACTTGGGTTGTTTTATCCCAAGGGGGGATCACTATCGCCAGATTTGCATGCTTTTTCTGACTCAGATTGGGCTGGTTGCTATGACACTCGTGTGTCCACCAGTGGTTTTTGCTTCATGCTTGGTAGCTCATGTATAGAGCAAGAAGCAGCCTACTGTGGCCACTTCCAGTTGTGAGGCTGAGTATAGGGAAGCTTTCACAGCGACTGTTGAGTGTGTGTGGCTCAGACGCCTTATGGCTGATTTGGGTGTTGGCCAGTCTTCTGCCACCACCATCTTCACTGACAGTCAGAGCGCATTGGCAGTTGCGAGGAACCCTGTGTTCCATGCTCGCACTAAGCACATTGAGGTGCATTATCACTATGTCAGGGAGAGGTTCTCTCAGCTTGGCATATGTGCCCACAAAGGAGAACATTGCAGACCTTTTCACGAAGGCTCCGCCTAGGGAGAAGTTTGAAGCTTTCCGCAAAGCTTTGGGCTTACTTCCTTTTGTGGAGTGATTTCCACATAGCTTGGCACTTCCTTATACATGAGTGCCAGCTCCTTGTTCACCGCATCACTCCCAAGGGGGATTTGTTGATATATTTAGGTAGTGATGTGTGTGAACACTCTAGGACTTCCGGGGCACTTTTTTCCCTCTTTAGGAGGTTTTTTTTCCCCCGGCTTGTATATACGCCCATTGCCCTAATGGGCTACTTATCTTTGTACATTCTATAGTAATACATTTAGTATTGTGTGTTTGTGCTCCAAGCTTCTTCTTCTTCCTTGTGCTGTTCGCGTGGCCCGCAGACGTCTATCTCCAACAAATGTGAGGATCCTTTTTTCTCTTCTTCATCCAAGGTAGCAAGGTTTAGAGAAGTGGGGAGAACAAAGAGAGAAATGGAGAGTATGGGTAAACTTTAGACTCGAGATGAGCTGGAGAGAGAGGAAAATGAGTTAGAAAGAGGAAGAGATGGTGAAAAGTGATGGTTATAGAGGTGAAAGTATAAGGGTTGTATATAGATATACAAATGAGAGGTTTCTTAATATTTGAAGTGTTTATGTGCTTTAAACTCTGCTTAAAACAGTTCTTGCTTATGGCTAAAAATATGTCAACATGTAAAACGAGCACCCTCCATTTTAATCTAGGGGGGAGTATATGTCTTCTGAGTTTAATGCATTTGTGATCGAACTTGGGATAAACATCAATGTAAAATGTCATATATACCTCAACAAATGGACTTGCTGAGAGGAAGAACAGGTCTCTCATGGAAATGGTGAGGTGTATGGTCAAAGGTCATGCTTTACCACATAGCTTCTAGCTTGAGGCTCTTATGTGTGAAACTTGTGTACTTAACAAGTATCCAATCCAAGCATTGTTGTCTATCACTTCATATAAGGCTTGGCATGGTCGCAAGCCATCTAGTGCTCATTTGTTTGTTTTTTGTTGTTTTGCATATGCATTAGTGTGCAACCAACAAGGAAAAAAATTGGATGATAAGGCAATGAAATGTATTTTCGTTGGGTATAGTTTTGAAAGCAAAGACTATCGTCTACATTAACCACAAAGTAAACACATTCTAGTTTGATGTTCTTTTTGTGCAAGATGCAATTCAATCCTTATTTTCATGTAACAAGGAGACATAAGTTAGTTCAAAGGATGCGCATGAGGTTTTGCATCCTCTTTTTAAAGGTGGATAGTCAAGTGGTGGTCCTAATGAGGCTTAGCTTTTATATGTTTCAAATGATGATGCAAATCATTCCATTTCTGATGCAGATTTACATGATGTACTTATTGATGAGATGGTTGACATAGAAAAGGCAAAAATCATGCCTAAATGGAAGGTCCAGACTTTGAAATATAGCAAATTAGATGCACCTTTGTCATATCATACTCATTTAGGCTCTCAGAGTGCTTCCTCTGCATAAGATTGTTATGCAATGATTATCTCTAGTCTTGTGATGAGAATGCGCCTCTTTCTTTTGATGAGGCACATAATTTAGAAAGTTGGATGGGTTCTCTGCAATCAGAATATGATTTTATTATGAAGAATGGTACTTGTTTTTTATATTGTTTGCCTCTAAGAAAAAAGGCTAATTGCACTAAATGGATATACAAGCTAAAACATAAGCCTAATGGAACAATTAATAGGTGTAAAGCTAGACTTGTTGCTAAAGGTTATCCTCAAGAGAAAGGTATTGATTTTGATGAGAATTTTGCTCCCACATGCCAAATGACCACTGTTCATAGCTTCTATCCACTTGTCGCTCATCATGGTTGGAATATACATAAGTTGGATATTAAAACATCATTTTCGAATGGTGATTTACATGAAAAAGTGTATGTATTTCAGCCCTGTAGTTTTGTGCAAAAAGGGCATGAAAACAAAATGTGTAGGTTGAAGAGGTATTAGATGGATTGAAGAAAGCACCACATGCTTGGTATGAAAAGATACATGCCTACTTGCTAGCACATAGATTTGAGAACAATTCAAGTGAGAGCACCTTATATGTTAAGCGTATAAATGAAAGAAAAAAAAATATGCAGAGAGAGAACAGCGAGACAAGGGAGAGACCAAGAGAGCTCAAACTTTTGTTATCAAAACTTGCCAAGAGGTATACAAGAAATGGTAAATGGCTTGCCCACCCGTGCGCTCTTGCGAGCTTCAATGGTGATCTGAGCGACAGATGCCGAATGGTAACTTTTTATATGTTTATATACCCATGTTCTAATGCTACAGAAGTCACCGCGTAAGAACACATTTGGTTCCATGATTTAAGGGTATCCGTTTTTCCGTGTTCTTGATTCCTTGTGATATCCTTGATCTAAGGAACACAGTTATAAGTTGGTGTATTACATGGGGAGTTCACTAATATTACGGAATCTGGATCCATCAATGTCACCTCGTAACCATCATGGTCTACAATGGCTAGACCCCTTCTAGTGTCTAAACTAGGTATCCTAGGATCTAGTGATGTCCATCATGGCTTCTCCTCATATGGGAGCCTTACAAGTTTGGACATGATCGTAGGATGCTAAGTTCCCGAAAGGTGGGCATTTGAGATGGCTCCAACACCCCCCCTCAATGTCTACCTCGAGGTGAACTACAATCTTGGACCGACTCCGATTCGGTGAAGATGTCGAGCCAGCTGATCACTTCCTAGTGCTTTTGTGAAAATGTCAGCACAGTTGTCCGTTGTAGGACAATACTCAAGCTCCACTATTTTGTCATCAATCAGCTCCCGAACATAATGGTATTGGATCTCGATGTGCTTTGTGCGAGCATGAAATACTGGGTTCTTTGCTATTGCCATGCAACTTTGATTGTCGCACTTCAAAACTGTAGCTCCATTGATCTGCATCCCCGTCTCCAGAAAAACTCTCCTTAGCCAAACTGCCTCACATGCAGCAAAGCATGCTGCCTTGTATTCAGCTTCTGTTGATGATAGTGCCACTGTAGGTTGTTTCTTACTAATCCAAGAGAAGATTCCTGAACCTAGTGAGAAACAATATCCAAAAATTGACTTTCTGGAGTCAATGTCACCAGCCCAATCTGAGTCGCGGCTAAAGCGTTTCCTGAGGTGTAGTTGATGCCAAATTCCAGGGTACCTTTGACATACTTTAAAACCCGCATCCCTGCACGCCAATGATTCTCTCGAGGCTGATTTGAGAACCTGCTTAACACACCGGTAGCATAAGCTATATCAGGCCTAGTGTTGCACAAATAAATCAGACTTCCAACCATCTTCCGATATCTGCATGCATCAACAAGTGGTGATGTATCTTCTGAGGTTAACTTTGTATTGATCTCCATAGGTGAGACCACTGTTTTGCACTCAGTCATACCGAATGCCTTCAAGATCTCCCAAGCATACTTCCTTTGGCTAATGAAGATCTTGCTTGGTTCTTGAAAAACTTCAATGCCCAGGCAATAATGCATGAGTCCCAAATCTGTCATTTCAAATTCAGTGCTCAACTTTTTTTTTGTCACCTGCAGCATTTCTGAGTGATCACCTGTAATAACAAGATCATCGACATATAGGACAATCAAAACATATTTCCTATCTTGTTTGAAGACATACAGACTAGCATCAGAAGTGCTCCTTTTGAAGTTGATGGAGTGAAAGAAACCATCTATCCTTTGGTACCATGCCCTAGGGGCCTGTTTCAGCCCATACAATGCCTTCTTCAACCTGCAAACTTTGTGTTCTTGACCGGACACCTCAAAACCTGGTGGCTGTGCTACATATACCTCCTCCTTGAGGTATCCGTTCAAGAAGGCTGATTTGACATCCAACTGGAATACCGACCATTTCTTATGGGCGGCTAGGGCAAGGACAGCTCGAATGGTTGTCATCCTCGCGGTAGGTGCGAAGGTCTCCTGGAAGTCGAAACCTTCTACTTGAGAGAAGCCTTGTGCAACAAGACGGGCCTTGTACTTCTCCATGGACCCATTTGCCTTGTATTTGGTCTTCCAAACCCATTTTGTACCAATTACTTTTCTCTGTTCAGGCCGATCCACTAATTCCCATGTGTCGTTTTCCATTATGCTATCATATTCTGCCTGCATGGCAGATCTCCATTCTGGACGAGACATAGCTTCTTCAATCGATGTAGGCTCTTGAACCTGCATGATGTCAGCCATTAAAGCCATGTTGACAATGTGCTCAGAGGCATGCTTCTGCTCTTCTATTCTCTTTGATCTGCGAACTCCATCTGCAACTGTAGAATCATCTTGTAGGTTAGAGACTGGATTTCTTATCATCAAAGAGCTGCTTTACCCATTTAGGAAGTGGCCTCCCGTCTGGTGCTAAAGCAGGTTGTTGCGTTTGAGGAGTCTTGTTGATTGAGTACTCCTCCTCCTCATCCTTTTGCGGATTGTAGGCGACTTGGTTGGGCACAATGTGAGCTACTCCTCCTTCTGACAATAACATGGAGGACTTCATATTCTCCACTGCATGTGGCTGTTCCACAAACACCACATCGCGGCTGACATTACTTTCTTTGCCTCTGAGTCATATAACCTGTAAGCTTTGGATTCTAGGCTATATCCTAGAAAGATGCATTTTCTACTTTTGGCCTCCAATTTTGTTCTTGTTTGATCTGGAACATGAGCATAACACTCACATCCAAAAACTCTAAAATGTGCAACAGAAGGTTTCTTACCAGAATAGGCCTCAAGAGGAGTCGTCCCTATTAATGCCTTGGTGTAGCTACGATTTAGAATGTATACCGCTGTGTTTACTGCTTCAGCCCAAAAGGAGTTTGGTAGCCCTCGTCCTTTCAACATGCATCGTGCCATCTCCATGACAGTGCGATTGCGTCTTTCTACGACCCCATTTTGTTGAGGTGTATGGGCTGTCGTGAGTTGGCGTTGAATGCCATGCTCTTTGCAGTAGTCTGAGAATTCTGTTGAAGTGAACTCTCCTCCACGATCTGTCCGTAGCTTATTCACTTTGTTGCCGCTTTCGAGTTCCACAAGCTTGTGCCACTGTTTAAATTTGCCAAAAACCTCAGCCTTATCTCGAAGAAAATAGACCCACATCATTCTACTATAGTCGTCGACGATTATCATGAAGTAGAATGATCCGCCAAGTGCCTTTGTTGTCATCTTGCCACAGAGATCAGCATGTACCAACTCTAGAAGAGACTTTGACCGATTGCTGCTCTCTTTTGGAAATGACTTTCTCTGTTGCTTGCCCATCACACAAGCTTCGCATGTTTCATGCATTACCCCAAACTTGGGTAAATGTGCTACCATGCCCGTCTTCTGCATCTCTTTGAGCACTTCGAATCCGATGTGTCCAAGTCGCTCATGCCAAAGCTTGCATGTACTGTCATCAACTGCTACATGTGCAGACAATTCATAAAGGTTGTCATGCCTCGTGGCCTTGCCGACCAACTTACCATCTTTATCCTTGATTTCTGCTCCTTTTGAGTCAAAATCGACCTTCAGACCACGATCCGTGATGGCAGCCACAGAAAGCAGATTTCTCTTGATCTGAGGCACATACAACACTTCTGAAAGCTTTTTAGTCTCACCATTCAGTGTAGTGAAAGATACAGTACCTGAACCTTCAACGGGGCATTTTGCGTGATTTCCTACTGTCACATTGATGGATTCCCTGAGAGGCCGCAGGGAATGTAACCACTCCTTTTTGCTGGTCATGTGACGTGTTGCACCACTATCAAGCACCCATGAGTCATCTGCCTTTGAAGCTTGAGCAGAGGAACAAACTTCCTCAATGGCTATGAACAGCTCCAACTCTGCTTCAGACATGTTGACTTCATCCTTGCCTTTTGAAGAGGATCTGGAAGTTCCGTCCTTTTCATCCTTTTCCTTCTTGCGGCATTCCTTTGCCATGTGGCCAGACTTCCCGCAGTAGTGACACTTACCTTTGAACTTCTTCCCATCCTTCTTCTTCTCTCCTTTGGCTTTGGCTTTTGCTGTGAGTGCCGAGTCTCCACCATTTCCACCATCACGACTTTTGAGTCGCATCTCCTCCTCTAACAGCATAGCGCTAAACTCCTCAAATGTTAATGGAGGATTTCTTACCTGAGTGTTGAGAGCCGTGACCAAACCATCAAACTTGGGCGTCAAAACTCGCATGCACCTCCTTGCCAGATCTTCGCTGGTCTTTGATATTCCCACAGCAGCCATTTGATCACGAAGATTTTTGATCCTTGTGATGAAGGTTTCCACAGCTTCTCCTTCGGATAGCTTCTCTGCCGCCAACTGATTTTCCAGATTTTGAATGCGAGTCTGGTACCGCGTCTCATACTGACTCCTCAATATACCCCAAGCCTCACTTGCCTTGGATGTATGTTGTATAAGAGTTAGAACAGAATCTGCGCAACTCGTTACTATGGCACAGAGTGCATCAGCATTTTTGCGTTTCCAAGCCCGATGGAGAGCAGCATCTGAAGGAACTTGGTTGGAGGGATTAATTGAGTCTGGTACCATAGGAGGCTCTACGTCAGTTCCCAAAACTATTTCGAGAAGCTCATAAGAGTCGAGAATTGCCATGATCTTGAACTTCCATAATGTGTAGTTCGTGCCATCGAGTTTGCCTTCCGTAAAGGCGGGTGGGCGGATTCGGAGCGTTTGGACTGTAGTTGCGGCAGCATTTCCATTACTAGAGCTACTTGCGTTACCGGCGTTGCTCATGGTTGACATCTCTCAAGGTCGCACAGCACGAACTTGCAGGATCTTCTTGAAAAACGTTGCTTCTCAGAACCTGCGCTCTGATACCATGAAAGAAAAAAAAATACGCAGAGAGAGAACAGCGAGACAAGGGAGAGACAAAGAGAGCTCAAACTTTTGTTATCAAAACTTGGCAAGAGGTATACAAGAAATGGTAAATGGCTTGCCCACCCGTGCGCTCTTGTGAGCTTCAATGGTGATCTGAGCGACAGATGCCGAATGGTAACTTTTTATATGTTTATATACCCATGTTCTAATGCGACAGAAGTCACCGCGTAAGAACACATTTGGTTCCATGATTTAAGGGTATCCGTTTTTCCGTGTTCTTGATTCCTTGTGATATCCTTGATCTAAGGAACACAGTTATAAGTTGGTGTATTATGTGGGGAGTTCACTAATATTACGGAATCTGGATCCATCAATGTCACCTCGTAACCATCATGGTCTACAATGGCTAGACCCCTTCTAGTGTCTAAACTAGGTATCCTAGGATCTAGTGATGTCCATCATGGCTTCTCCTCATATGGGAGCCTTACAAGTTTGGACATGATCGTAGGATGCTAAGTTCCCGAAAGGTGGGCATTTGAGATGGCTCCAACAATAAATGCACTTCTTATCATTGTTATATACGTTGATCATATGTTGGTCCTAACGAGAAACATATTTTTGAATTCAAGGTTGATTTGCATGCCTCCTTTTGATGTCCGATTTGGGGAATTTGCATCATTATTTGGGCATTCAAGTTGTGCAAGTTGAAGGGGGAATAGCTTTGTGACAAACAAAGTATACTTAAACATTATAATAGCATTTTGGTCTAGAAGATTGCAAACCTATTGCCACTCCCATGGAGATAGGTTTATGGTTGAATCTTCATGATGCTTGAGATGCATTTGATCTCTATCAACAAGCTATTGGATATTTGATTTACTTATGCGTAACTTTGCCAGATAACCAATTTATTGTCTCCCAAATGAAGAGGTATATACATTGCCCACGTTTCAAGCATTGACAAGCAATTAAGTGATTTTTTTACTATTTGAGCAATACCTTCTACTTGGATTGTTTATCCGAAGAGGGATCTTTACCGCCATATCTACATGTTTTCTCCAACTCAGATTGGGTTGATTGCTATGACACTCATGTATCCACCAATGGTTTTTGCTTCATGCTTGGTAATTTATGCATATCTTAATTGAGTATAGGGAAGCTTTCATAGGGACAGTTGAGTGTGTGTGGCTTAGATGCTTTTCCGTTCGTCTTGATGTTGGTTACTCTTTTGCCACCACCATCTTTACTGATACCCAGAGTGCATTGGAAGTTGCAAGGAATGCTGTGTTCCATGCTCGCACAAAGGACATGCACTATCATTAGGTTAGGGGGGGACTCTTTGTTGGAGAAATTAGTTTGGCTTATGTGCCCACATAGGATAATGTTGCTGAGTTTTTCACGAAGTTTCAACCTAGGAAGAAGTTTGAAGGTTTTTGCAAAGGTATGGGTTTACTTCCTTTTGTGGATTGATTTCTTTTCACATTGCTTGGCAGTTCCTTATACATAGCGTGAGCTCTTTGTTCATCACATCACACCCACGGGGAAATGGTTGATATATTTCGATAGTGATGTGTTTGAAGACATTTAGGACTGCTTAGAAACCTTTTCCTCTCTTTAGGAGGTTTTTCCCCCCTTGGGTTGTATAAACACCTTTAACCCTAATGGATCACTCATCTTTGTACATTCACTTGGTAATACATTTTGTGTTGCATTCTTCTCCAAGCTTCTTCTTTGTCCTTGTGTTGTTCGTATGCTTCCATAGACCTCAAACTCCAACAATTCTTGGTTTTCCTATTGTGTTCTATGATTGTTGGTGTACCTTCTTTTGTGCAAGTCCTTTTGATTTGGCAATTACATATGGTGTGCTGAGTTGTGAGAGTATTTCTTTTGCCATGGGCAAGTTGAGGTAACCCTTCTAGTGAGAGTGACTGAGTAGATTAATGTGACAGTGGACAAGTAGAGCTGCAACTTGACAGGTTCTAGTGTATTATGTGATCGAGCACTCTTGTTGTCAACTAGTCAATTTCGACATATTACGGAGTATACTTCTCCAAGGAGAGTCTGTCCCTAAAGTAACCACCTGGTGAGGGAAGCTACAGCTGATACTGGAGATAATCTAGAATATAACTACTAAATGCCCAACAATGACAAGAGCAAAAGAAGGATAAATGTATTATCGCAACAAAAAATACAACAAGAAAAAGGATATAACCAAGTGATCCGATCCGTCGTAGGTAGGAAGGACTCTAGTACTATATCATTTATTTGCTGCTGATAGATTTGGTGTAGGTATGCTCTGCGCGTTTGGCTAAAGCGACATGGTTTACGTTGTATAATAATGCATGAAATAAAAGAAAATCTGCGAGTTTTCGGTGTAATTTTGCTTTCTTTTCATTTGCCTTTAACGTTGCATGAACAAAAAGACCTCTTCTATTAGCTCCATGAGCACGAACTTTGATATAAAGTGATTTTGTTTTTCTTGAAACATATGTACTTTCACACTACATACTATTTCTTTTCTCTCATAACAATTATCAGTGCATATATTTGTTGAAGCTTCTCAATGCAGCCGTGTTCATCAAAGGAAGGGAACATGTTATGTTATGTGGAGGCAATTCAGCATCGTGAATAAGGAATATCTGCCTAGTGGTTGATGCTTTGAAGCTGTCGGAAGAAGTCCCGAGTTCAAGTCTTGACTGGACATGTCCATGAGATTCTCATGATGGATGCCTCTACCTTACGAGGTTGGGTGTGTGAGTGTGTATTTCCAATTCATTGTACTCTCAAAAAAAAAAAGGGTGTCCAAACATCTCTACATTTGCTTGTGCATTGAACCATAGCTTGAAGACATTTATTGCTCATAAGTTTAGGCCAATTGTGATACCGATTACAGATTTTCTGCCCACCAAGTGGATTACTCATTCACTCAATGTGGGTTTTTTTGTTTTACACTCATAAAAACCATGCTTACTTGTTTCAAGTTGTTACATAGGGCTAGCATCAAGAATTTAGAGAAACTGTTGTAGGAAGCCATAGGAAGTAATAAGGGCATAGGACTAATGGAAATTACACATATTTTCATAAAAAACATTACTAGAACATAAGGAAAATTTAGCAAAGAATCCTTCAAATGATGAGGTGTATGTACTTGAAATCAACAAGGTCCATTGAAAAATGCATCTCATGAGGATTTTGTACTTAAAATCAAGTGATATCATATGCCAGAAGAGAGTATGACTTAAGCTCTCTCATGATTGATTATTCTTCTTGAGAATAGTTAATTTGAGAGTGAGCCAAAGATCATAGAAACTTTCAAAGATATGGATAGGCCATCAAAGACATGCACAAACCAACCATATGAAGTCACCAACCACTAAAGAAATTGAAGCCATCACCTCCTTTGAGGCATCAACAACAAGCAAGGAAACCTATCCATTCCATCACAAAGGCATCACCTCCTCTCCCTCTTCAAGTGGTATTCCCAATCTAGTGGCATTGACATCATTGAGAGGAGACAACATTTCTAGAAGTCATTGTATCAAATTGAGAGAGGGCTATGGTTCACAATCATACTACTATTAAAAAGGAAAGTAAGAGTAAACAATTATTTTCAGTTATCTTGTAGTGAATTCAATACATTGTATGTGCTACAAATATGTCAACTAATGAAATTTAGTTCATGTTCAAATTCATTCCACATTGTCAAAGCATGTGATTGATCTTATTAGGATTCTAAATTTGTAGTGGTTTTGTTGGGGTATATTTCTATCCATTCACTTCACTATGGCTTACAATTTTGTTTAAATATTGTGAGCTTCTTTGCGTTTTAAGCTATGACTATATGTGTGATTCAATGATACATCATAATAATTCCATCTTTTGGACCTATTAATATAGTGGCAAGTAAGTGTTAGTGAACATTTATTATTGGTAGTCATTTTCTAAGTTTCATGATCTATTGCATCAGATTTTATGCTTCCTATCTGAATCTAGTGATGTTTCATAATTTAGGTGAAAAAGGTTCCCTACATGATGTTTCATGCACTCTCCTTGAATGTACTTACTATAGAGTTTATTTTCCTTTTTATTTCACACAAGAATTTTTCTTTTCTTTTGTTTGAAAAGCATAAAGAGGGGATGGTAAACACTTCACCTGAATGTGTTCAAAGTTTAGAGAAGAGTATTGACCATGTCTACTATGAACGAGTTCACATGGGGACAAATAAGGAACAATTTGAAAATAGGAGAGACTCTAAGGATGGGAAAGAGCAAAGAAAAGCTAAAAAGGAAGGAAAGAACTCTAAGGAATAAGGGGGTAAGAATTCAGAGGTTCAAGAAAGAATGAAGAAAAGGAAAATATTAGCAAAGTGGACTAAAGAGCTAATAGGAATGCAATCTCAGGGTGGTGAGGCACGAGAAAGCATGGTAGCTAGAACATCTTCTCCTTTTCCCTCATTAGATGAAAAAAGTGTTCCTAGGGGTATGCATCTCTTCTTTCACCTAGATAATGTGTTGTTGGCTTGCTTTTTGTACAATGAGTTTCTAATGTTTTAGGCCAAAAGAAAGCTTGCATTTTTTTAGAATATGAAGAGCAAGTTATTCAGCCAAGAAACCTATCAACAATTTATTGAAGTGCCTAAAACTTTATGGTGATGAAGTTTTAACAAGGGAGCAACTCCACAACATGATAGGTTTGATTTCACCTCCCAAATGAGAGTTTCTTATCTGATATCAACAATACCATCTTGTCTACGCATCGTAGGTGGATTTCTTGTGCTTTCACCTCTTGAGGCAGAGGTTGTGGGTTCCATCCCCCCTTTGAGTTGCTGGATATGTATGGACCATATGCTAGATTATCTCTCAGTCATAATGCCTTCATGCCGCTTAAACAAGATGCCTTTGGGAAATCCCTTTCTAGTGTTGCTTTGATAGTCCAAACCCTTGCTTTGTGGGATACACAAGGTCCCATGGGTACTATGTCCTTCACCTGTACAATTGTTCTTTTAATCTAAGTCAAGCAAGGGATATTAAGCTTTGGCCACACTTCCTCTTAAAAAGAAAACCAATATCATGTTTGTTGGGGGATTCTTGGACAAAAAGGGATTTGAGTGTTTGTAGGAGAAAAGGGAAAGACAAGAAGAAAGATACACATTGGAAGCCTCTGTCGATTGATTATAATGAGACAAATACAATGTTGAAGCACAATACAATCCAATGCTTCTGTGCAAAATCCCACAGAGTGCTCAATTACAAAATACCAAATACCCAAGGGACTTGTTGCAGCCGGCCTCCTCTGCACCAAACCTCCACCTTCTCCAAGCCTGCACTCGTGCACACCTTGCACCAAGCTTCCACTAAGGGGGAGGGATGGGTACCTTCTGTCGGCATGCACACACTTCAATAAGACCTTGGGATCCTTGGGGGACTAGCTTAGCACTCCTCTGCACAGTTCCTTGGTCACTCTTCATGCACACCTTGCACTTCACTTCTCTGTGTTGCACACTGTGTGTCCCTTCCCTTCTCTCTCTTGCATAGCTTAGACTATGCTCACTCTTGTTTACACTTAGAATTATCCAAGAATAGTCCTTGCCTTGCTTTGAGTGTCGATTCACGTACGCTCTTAACTGCAAGTGTATCTTGGTGCTCACTTTGATGTCCCAAGATTGTCTTCACAAGTGGTAGCCAACGAATCCCTGTTTTGTCTTGTAGTGACTTTAGACTAAAAACAAAAATTTTAATTGGGGGGCTATGCTTTCATTTCTGCGTATGCTGCCGCTTCACATACCTTCACATTTTCCTTTTAAGTCTTCACTTTTGCACTTAAGAGAGGGTTCACCTAAACCTTCCAAAACACTTTAAACAACACTTTTGAACCTTAGGGAAATTAGAGAAATACCTCTGCAACCTGCAACCACTTTCTCCAATTCACCCTTTGTGGACAATACTTGTGCACTACCTGTGCACTTTGACACCTGCACTTCGAACACTTTGACTTTTACCCCAATTGACTTTGACCTTGACCATGTTGACTTTGACTGTGATTGACTTTGATTCAATCATAGTGAACTAGGTGTATTACATATATTTTTGGGGAGTTTTTAAAAAAGAAGAAGTTTTGCCAATGCCTAGTCTCCCTTGCTTGAATTAAATAAAAAGAAACAATTATACACTGAAGGGGCATAGTGCCCTTGGGATCCCCCATATCCCACAATGGAGGAGTAGGACATCTTAAAGGCACAACAACTATAATAGCCACAATTTGGCAAGAAACCTATGTTTTAGAGAGAGTTATAGAGAAGGTTGATGAACTTTTCACCATCCTCATGGGCAGTCCATTTACTTTCGATCTTGTTATTTTCCAACACAAAAATCTTGTTGTGTTTGAAGGGAGGGGAATTTTTACAATTACATATTCTTCTGAAGGGAGGTGATTGAAGGGTACATTTTTGGGGATTTTATATTGTCAAATACATGCCTCTTAGTAGGTTTCTTGTATATCTGCTGCTTTGATAGATGTACTCTAAAGTAGATTATGAGCTCTTGGCTCTCAAAGTCTTTCATATGCATCCAAATTTGGTTATGTTTGAAGATAAAAAAGTGATCATTGTATGCTATGTGAAGTTTCCTATGTCTGTAGATATGTATGTTTCCCCATTTGAAGATATGTATGCTATCTCTGTAGATATGTATGTAGATTTGAAGCTTATTTGAGTGGTTGAAGTCTTTGTTATTGTGAATTGTCCCAATGGGTTTTCATGGTGCTTAAGTATGCTAAAATCATAATGTTGTATGTATGAATTTCTCCTTCTTGGTCTTAATGACATCTCTAGAACTACTTCCTATCATGTAGAAGGTGGTGCATTTCCATTACAAACATATCAATTTTCAGATAGTATTGAGTGAATAATGGGTAACAACTGAAATGATTTCATGTAGTAATGTTTGAGTTTTGGTGATAAAAATATGATGTGCAATAAAATCAAGTCTGTATGGGTGGAATAAATGAAGAATTATTGGATCTGCTACACGCTAAATCACAAAATCTTATGTGATAGACATGCAAATTGTTCTTAAGGTCATATTAAGGTCAAATTCTTTGTCATAAACTAAGTCTGCAAAGTTATGTTGATAGATATGTAAATTGTTCATAGGTTGTAACCACATTGTTAGTCGATGATTGATTATATATATGTGATTGTGAAATTGATTTCCTCCTTGACATGTTGTCTCTCAGCCTTAGTACAAGAATTATTTTTTTTGTCCCGTAAGTGGAATTTTTAGCTCCTTCAATTATTTCTGTTAATGAATTATGCTACAAGTAACTGGATCATTTACCTTAAGGATCGTTTGTTGAACACACACTAATACCTACTTTAAGGAAAATAGTATTCAAAGTGTTCTCTTAATTATAATATGTTTAAGAGATATTACAAGCAATGAGCATCCATAAAGATGGCATTATCCCACTTGTCAGTATCATTAGTTTACAAGGATTGACTAAATGATAGGTAAAAAGGTTCCATTTAACCCTCTTAAGAGTTTAGCTTGAGAAGTTTGGCTATATTATCTTGTTGAACTTAATCCCGTTGAACTTAATCTTTGAAAACGTTTGTCATGCAAGGCAATGAGTCATTAGAATTATATTTGATTTCTTTGATCATAGATTGAAGGATGTGAAAAATGGACTTGCATGTCTTTTGGTAGATGATATGAAGGGGTACAATGATAACATGCAATCTCGATTTCAAGCCTATACAGAGAGTAGATCAAAGATTCAAGAAAACATAAGATGAATCCTACCAAAGTTATTTATTTACCTTCAACTATGCACTATCAAAAGTGATCTAGTTGATTTGCATAAACTATATACATGCAACATTCTGAAATCCAGGAACATGAGAAAAAATGTGTAGAATTTAACTTCTGAAAATGTTTCCATGTATTGACAATCCAAAACTATTTAGAAAAAACAAACCTAAGATATAATTACTTGTATATGCAACAAATATCATTATTTCCTAATCTATGCATACATCATGTTATCATATCATAACATGATATTTTCCTAGTGCAGCAATCATATCATAAAGCAATATCCCACCAAGATTATCAAGCCATATTAGAACTAATTTCCTAGTGCAGTGATCATATCATAAAGCAATATCCCACCAAGATTATCAAGCCATATTATTTTCCTAGTTCAGTGATCATATCATAAAGCAATATCCCACCAAGATTATCAAGCCATATTATTTTCCTAGTTCAGTGATCATATCATAAAGCAATATCCCACCAAGATTATCAAGCCATATTAGACCTAATTTCAAGGTTATTATGCTTAATGGATTATCCTACCATATTTTAAACTAAGAAAACATATGTGGTGCAAGAAAATTAATCTAACAAAATATTTAATATTTTGTATCCATGTGGTATAATTTGTCTGACACTTGTCCTTAGCTACAACTTCCATAAAGTTCTACAAATTTTTCTAATGACATACACATGGAAAATGATTACTATTTATCTCATATCATTCCTCACATTTGTAACAGTAAAAAAATCACGAGCATATCCTCATCATGTCAATCCAAAGTCCTCGTACATGATAGAAGTAACCAACCTAGAAGCATGTTCTCATAGGACTAGTAATCATCGATAGAGTCGTCCTACTCTCTATAGATGATTGCGTCAAGGATTTTATACAAGATGGAATCTTGTAAGTTGCACATGGTAGACTAAAACACATTACCTTTCCTTATCCTTGCAAAAACTTGATAAATTAGTGAGTGTGAGTTTATAATGGGGATGTTTGGTATATGCTAGTGTACTTCCAATGAATCAAGGAAGTGTACATATAGAATGAAAATGGCCTAAGATAATTTTTGTAAATATGAGTAAACAAAAGACCCCTCATTTTATGTTATTTTTTGCATATTACTTTAGCTGGTTATCTCACATCTCGCTTATTGCTACCATGCATTAGAACTTAATGTACCATACTTCTCTAGCACTCTATAATATGGAACCATTCTCGTGGGAGTAATGTCAAGGCACCAACTACAATGAATGTACTTGAAATCAAGATAAAAAATAGAGATGCAATGTGGTGACTCTGATGCCTCTTAAGAATATTCACAAGATTTTCTTAATTCCTGCAAATGCTCCTCACAACCTCAACTATCTAGCTATGTCATGTCAATGAGTACATGAGGCAGAACATGTAGCTACACTTCTCCATAGTTTGAAACATCCCTCTTTTATGTATGTGCTTCTTTGATAGATATATTCTAAATTTGATTATTAGTTGTTGGTTCTAAGAATCTTCCATATGCATCCAAATTTGATTATGTTTGGTTATAAGAAGTGATCATTGTATGCTATGTAAAGTATGCTAAGTGTGTAGTTGTATGAGCTTCTTTGAGTGGTCGAAGTCTGTGGTATTGTGAATTTTTTTTTTCTTAAGACCATCTTCTTTTCCATGAACCAAGCTTTAATAGTTATGCTCATAGATATGTAGATTGTTCATAGGTTGTAAGCGCATTGTTGGTCGATGATTTGTTACATATATGTGATAGAGTATTTGAGAAACTTATTTCCAATTCTTTTTCTCAGCAATGCTACCATAATTATTTTCTTCTCCCATAAGTGGAACTTTTAGCTCATTCAATTCTTTCTATCAATGAATCGTACTACAAGTAACTATTTATGTACCCGAAGGGCCCTTTCTTGTAGACACAATAATGCCTAGTTTAAGGAAAATAGGGTATATCAAGTGTTCTCTAAATTATAATATATTTAAGAGATATTACAAGAATTGACCATCCATAAAGATGGTACTATCACACTTGTCGGTTTTATTACTTTACGAGGAATGCTAAATGATAGGTGAGAAGGATCCATTTAACATTCTAAAGAATTCAATTTGGGAAGTGTGGCTATTTTATCCTATTGAACTTGATCTTTCAAAACGTCTTTCATGCAAGGTAACAAGTTTATTAGAATCATATTTTATTTCTCTGACCCATAGATTCAAAGATGTGTTTTACATGGACTTGCAGGTCTTTTGATGATATGAAGGGTGAAAAGAATAAAAAGTGATCCAGATTTCAAAGCTATAAGGAGAGCATATAAAAAATCCAAGAAAACATAAAATAATTGCTACCAAAGCTAATTTATTTCTCTTCATTTGCATAAATGTTATAGATGTAGCATTTTGAAATCCACCAACATGACAAAAAATGTATAGAATTTAACTTGTGAAAATGTATCCATGTATAAACAATCCAAAAATATTTAGAAAAAAAACCAAACCTAAGATATCGCTACTTGTATATGGAACATCCTAATCCATATTCATATATCATGTTATCGTCAACTTTTTTTTTTATAAAAGAAAGTTTTGCAATAGCCTACTCTCCCTGACTTTAATTAAAATAAAGGAAACAATTGTACAAGTGAATAGTTCTAGTGCCCATGGGACCCCTCATATCCCACAAAAGTAAGGGAACAAAATACAAAGTTGGAGGGTTTTACAAAGGAGGTTGATAACCCTCTTGTCCTCTTCATGGGGGGCCCACTTGGATTTAATCTTGTTGTTCTCGAGGAAAAACACTTTGTGATGCCTAAAAGGTGGGGGCTTTTTAGAATTGGAATTTCTTTTGCCTAGAAGGAAAAGAGATTTCTTGATAGACCATTCTTTAGGAGGGTTTCCAAAATTGGAAGCACACCTCTCTCTCCAAATCTTCCAGAGGGTCTCATCAACTTGAGTTTTTATTTTCCTAGTGCAATAATCATATCACACCAAGCTACGTTACTATGCTTAATGGATTATCCTACCACAAATTATCCATATTGTGAACTATGAAAGTACATGTGGTGTAAAAAAATAATATAATAAAAGATTTATTATTTTATATCCATGTGGAAACAGTTGTCCCTAGCTGTAGCTTTCATACATCTCTACATTTTTTTCTAATGACGTACGCATGGAAAAGTATTACCATTTATCTCGTATCATTCAACACGTTTCTAACACTCAAAAGATCACTAGCATATCCTCAAGATGTCAATCCAAATTCCTAGCACATGATAGAAGTAACCAATCTAGAATAATGTTCTCACAAGGCTACTAATTGTCAATAGAGGAGTCGTACTCTCTATAAATGATTGCATCAAGGATTTTATAGAATATCAAATCTTGTAAGTTGCACATGGTAGATTACAACACATTCTATTACCTTTTCCTTGTAAAAAATTGGTAAATTTGTTAGTGTCAGTTCATGATGGAGATGCTTGGTATGTGCTAGCATAATTCCAATTGATCATGGAAGTGTGTATATAGAACGAAAATGGCCTAAGGTAGTTTTTACAAATAAGAGTAAACAAAAAATCCATCACTTTAAATTATTTTTCACATATTTATTTTAGTTATTGCTACCATGCATGAAAACTTAATTTACTACAACTGTCTAACACCCTTTATGGAGCCATTCATGTATTTACTAAGATTTCAAAATCCATTGAGTAATTTCAAGCCACCAAATAAAATAAATGTAGTTGAAATTAGAAACACTTACATACCCTACAGCTGTAGAAAAGTGGAGAATATTTAATCCTTTGAGGAAACTTTCAATAATCGATTCCTACGTAAATCTAGTTCCTAGATAATGGCCAAATCTGTAAAAGTGGGACATGCTTACTTGTTTGATTCAGCAAAATGCATCAATATTTACAAGAACTATTATATACAAAGGTTACAAAAGGCAATGTTTCTTTGTTTTGAGGTTTATTTAAATGATATAATAGTTTGCCTCTAGGATATCCACAATCAAAATGATGTCTTGTATAGTGATAGAATAATCCAAACTTCTAAAAATAAAGGTAATGTTGGAAATTCAGAGATATGGTTTTTCATGAGATTATATAGGTTTTAGATGGCACAAACACCAATCTTTGAGTTGAGTGTACCAATGATCCACTTCAAGGGGTGATAAGTTCTCTTATACATATTTTTGGGTCTTCAAGGAAAGAGAATACCTATCCCGAACCTTTGTAGAAGAAATCAATGGCATCCATCTCTTATAAATGCTTCCTAATAAGGTCCCAAATCCATATCCATGATGATATTATGTTAAGATAACTTACATAGCTTTTGAAAGAAAAAAATGATTATTGATCCCATTATTTCTATTTATGGAAAGATCATTTTTCTTAAACTTCAAGAAAAAAATAATGCGGTGACTCTGATGCCTCTTAAGCATCTTCATGAGATCTTTTTTAACTTCTTTAAATCGTCCTTGCAATCTTACTCTCTATTCCTGTCTCTATTACATCCCATACCAACTAACACATTGTTACTTATGCCACATCAATGAATACATGATGCACAACATGTAGTGCAACCTAACTTTTGTGTCTTTAACATATGTGTTAATGACTCAGGTGTGATCTTCATACCAACTACCTTCCACATCTATATTTAATAGTTATTGATCTACTAGTTCATCGTCAATTCATGTGGCCAATTCAACAGATGAACTCCTTGAGAGTTGTTCCAACAAGTCCTCTTTTCCTAGTTTGATATGCATTTCAAAGTTAAAGTCTTGAAACAATAACCACCTCCATATTCAACTAGCTACATGTAGATTTTTCAATAAATCTTTAAAGGGTCGATGAAAAAAGTTTATAACAAAATTCACTCCCAACAAATAATGATAGATATTTTGTAATGTAGATAATCTTTCTAGCCCTCCCCTCTCCTTCATGCCTTACTTGTGTCCTATGGTATTTAGAAGCTATCAAGCATAGCATATGGGGGAATGTCAAGCAAAGCCCTTAGAAATTTGAGCTAATACAGCTCCATAAGTACTACACTAGCATCATCATATACATGGAATTCTGTTGATAAATCTAGTAGAACAAGAATGAATGTAGATCATAACCTTAGATTTAGTTCTTAGAAAGCCTTCTTTGTCTCTTCACTCCATATGAAAGGTTCAATGCGATTGTTTAGGCATGAGAATGGTTCGGCCATTTTAGAGTATATCCATATGAAGCATCAATAGTGCCCTACATGCCCCAAAAAATTGTTGGAGTTTAAGGTCTGCGGAAGCATGTGAACAGCACAAGGAAGTAGAAGAAGCTTGGAGCACAACACACAATACTCAATGTATTACCACTAGAATGTACAAAGATAAGTGATCCATTAGGGTTATAGGCATATATACAATCCAAGGGAAAAAAAAACCTCCTAAAGAGGGAAAAAAAGTACCCCGATGGTCCTAATGTGTTCACACACATCACTACCTAAATATATCAATAAATCCCCCCTAGTAGTGATGTGATGAACAAGGAGCTAGCACTCATGTATAAGGAAGTGCCAAGCTATGTGGAATCAATCCACAAAGGGAAGTAAACCCAAAGCTTTGCAGAAAGCTTCAAACTTCTCCCTAGGTAGAGCCTTTGTGAAAATGTCTACAATGTTCTCCTCTGTGGGCACATATGCCAAACTCATCTCTCCACCAAAGAACCTCTCCTTGACATAATGATAGTGCACCTCAATGTGCTTAGTGCGAGCATGGAACACAGGGTTCCTAGCAACTGCCAATGCACTCTCACTATCAGTGAAGATGGTGGTGGTAGAAGATGGACAAACACCCAAATCAGGTAAAAGGTGTCTGAGCCACACACACTCAAGACTCGCTATGAAAGCTTCTCTATACTCAGCCTCACAACTGGAAGTGGCCACAGTAGGTTTCTTCTTGCTCAACCAAGATATACATGAGCTAGCAAGCATGAAACAAAAGCCACTAGTGGACACACGAATGTCATAGAAACCAGTACATTTAGACTCAGAAAAAGCATGTAAATCTGGCGGTAGTGATCCCCTCTTGGGATAAAACAATCCAAGTAGTCGAGAATCACTCAAGTAGCAAAAGATGTGCTTAGTCACCTGCTAATGCTTGACACATGGGCAATGCGTAAACCTACTTTTCTATGAGACAACAAACTCAATATCTGGCCGAGTAATGCATAAGTAAATCAAGCATCCAACACCCTACTGATAGAGAACATCATCAAATGCATCTCCAACATCATGAGGACTCAATCATAAACATGTCTCCATAGGAGTGACAATAGGTTTGCAGTCTTCAAATCCAAAATGCTACAATAATGTATCAATATATTTTGTTTGATAAAAAGATATTCAACCATCAACTTGCATGAACTGAATGCCCAAATAATAATGCAAATGCCCCAAATATGACATCGCAAATGAGGCATGTAAATCATCCTTAAAATCAACAATATGCTTCTCATGACGACCAATGAGTAGCATGTCATCAACATACACAACAATGATTAGAAGCACATCATTGGCACGCTTAACATATAGGGTGCTCTCTGTTGGGCTATTCTCAAAACCATGTGCAATGAGATAGGCATGTATCTTTTCATACCAAGCACATGGTGTTTGCTTTAAACCATGTAATGCCATTTTCAACCTGCACACTTGGTTTTCATGCCCTTTTTGCACAAAGCCACGAGGTTGAAAAACGTACACATCTTCATGCAAATCACCATTCAGAAATGCAATTTTAATATGCAACTGATGTACATTCCAACCATGATGAGATCCACGTGCACAGATACTATGAGCAGTAGTCATTTGGCATGTAGGAGCAAAGGTCTCATCAAAATCAATGCCTCTTTCTTGAGCATAACCCTTTGCAACAAGCCTAACCTTATACCTATCAAATATTCCATCAGATTTACACTTCAGATTGTATACCTACTTAGTGCCAATAGCCTTCTTGCTAGGAGACAAGTCACATAAAGACCAAGTACCATTTTTCATGATAGCATCATATTTTGATTGCATAGAAACCATCCAATTTTCAAAGTTTTGTGCTTCATCAAACGAAATAGGTTCATTCTCATAATCGAGACTAGAGGCAACCATAGCAAAGCAATCTGATGCAAAGGAAGCACTATGAGAACCAAAACAAGTACGATATGACAAAGATGCATTTAATTTGAGTGCCACACAAGTTTGCACCAGCCATTTTGGCATAGTTTTTTCCTCCTCAATATCGGCTCTCTCATGAACAAGTGCATCATGTAAATATGCATAAAAAATCGAATGATCTACATCGGCACATGAAACCTAGAAAGGTTGAGAATTTGCCTCATTAGGACTAGCACTAGACTAGCCACTTGTAAAAGGAGGCAGCAAAGTGTCATATATGTCTTTGGAGTTAATGGATGTCTCCTTAGTACATGAAAGTAATGGCTGAATAGCATCTTCCACAAAAACAACATCACGGCTAACCAAAATGCGTTTACTTTGTGGATGATACAGATGATAGCCTTTGCTTTCAAAACTATACCCAACAAAAATACATTTCACTACTTTATCATCCAATTTCCTATGTTGTTGTTCAGGCACTAATGCATATGCTCGACAACCAAAAACACGTAGGTGAGCAACAAATGTCTTGCGACCATGCCAAGCCTATATGGAGTGATAGAGTGCAATGCTTTAGTGGGACATCTGTGAAGTACATATGCTACAAACATAACAGCCTCAAGCTAGAAACTATGTGGTAAAGCTTGACTCTTGACCATACACTTTGCCATCCCCATGAGTGACGTATTCTTCCACTCAGCAACTCCATTTTGTTGAGGTGTATACGGCATTGTACATTGGTGTTTTATCCCACATTCAACTAGAAATGCATTAAAATTAGAAGACATATATTCCCCCCTCGATCAGAATGAAGGATGCCCATTTTACATGTTGATAGATTTTCAACCAAAACCAAAAATTGTTTGAAGCACATAAATACTTTAGACTTTGCTTTCAATGGATATACCCATGCATGCCTAGAAAAATCATCGATGAAAGTCACGAGCTAAGGATAGTTTCCAAAAGAGGGTTTGTGCATAGGACCACATACATCACTGTGAACAAGTTGCAATTTTTGAGTAGCTCCAACTGAACCATCTTTTGGGAACAAGGAAAATTGCATTTTGCCCAAAATACAACCTTCATAAACATGTTTACCATGTGCCTCAAGTTTGGGCAGAGAGGACACCATTTCAGATTTTTGCAGGCATAGCAAACTAGCAAAATTAAGATGATCAAAGCATGCATGACAAAGCTTTGCATCTAACATAGCCTAAGAATCATTGATTGCACATGTTGAATCATTCACAGATTTTTCATAGTCTATGAGCTTATACATCCCACGACATAAAATGCTAGAAGCAATAATGACGTCGCCATTTGACATATCATGAACTATACATCTATCATCAAGAAATTTCACAACGAATCCAATCTTGACTAAAGCTGGAACTGATAACAAATTCTTCTTGATCCCTGGCACAAATAAGTTATTCGACAATGTAAAAGGACTACCATAATCAGTAGTCAAAATGTTCTTACCAACTCCCATGATAGGATAAGAGGAGTTATTGGTGCATGTGATAGTATTCCCTTGTAGGGGTAGGCTCGAGTGAAGTGAAGAAATTGCACTATGAGGTAATATGTTTGGTTGCCCCATTATCAAAGTACCAAACATCTGAGTCTACAGTAGATTTACACTATTCATGAGAAGATGGATCATAACTACAAACAGTGGTAAATGCCCATTCTTCATTCTTCACAAGATTAGTAGATTCTATTTTGTGTGTAGAGGCCTCTACAACAACCATTCCAGCCTCTTTCTTCCTTGCCTCTTTAGCAGTCAGTTTTGGAAAAATCTTTATGACATGATCATTTCCTTTATAGTATTTTCAAAACAATTTCTACTTTTCTGTTTTCTTCTCATCTATGTCATCCTTCTTTGATTGTGCAGAATTAGCAGATTTCTACTTACTAGTAGAAGAGCCATATTTACCTTTGCCCTTCTGGTTAGCCAGGAAAGCTTGATCTGCAACATGCATAATGGACCTGATTTGCCTAGATTGATCTTCTTGCAATAGAATAGAGACAAACTCCTCAAATGTTAAGGCATTTGGATTGCCTTTCATCATCAAAGAAAGAGTAGATTCAAGAATCTGATATGAATCGGGAAGACCATTCAAAACAGTCTACACAAGTGAGCTGTCAGGCAAGACTTCATCAACCAAAATCAACAGTTCCTTAAAATCTTTGATCTTTGTCAGAAAACTATCCATGGAATCCCCTTCATTCATTTGCTCACTCTCCTACTGTTTTCGGAGGTAAGCAACAAGAGCCTCATTCCTTGCCTGGTATAAAGTGGTAAGTGTATGCCAAGCATCCTTAGTTGTTCTACAAGAGCGAATGTGAGGAATAATGGCACATTTGACAGACAAAGATATCAATGCATGTGCCTAAGCATCTCTACCATCACAACAAATTTGCTCCACAATAGGTGCAACAAGAACCTCAGCATGAATAGGAACATGAAGAATATCATCATCTTCAATGTTGTCTGCATCACCTTCTGCAACTATGTTTGCAGGTGTAATAGGATGTTTTTCAACACCCTGCACAATATTCCACAGTCCTTTTGCAATCAATACATGACTCGTCATATAAGCCCATAATGGGGTAATTGGTACTGTCCAACTTATCATGAATAGCCAACATACGGAACACATCACTGCTTTAAACCATGGCCACTCACTAAACTGCCCAGATGTAGAAAAATGAATATATCTCAAAAAGTTGAATAGAACTACCCTATCAAGTTATGTTTAACCTGTAGCAGACTTTGAGACGCTTATACTAGCGAACTGAAACCTGTATATATCTTTGGCACAAAAAGAATTGCCAACACAAGCACTACAATAGTCTATAAAGAAGTCAAAATGAGCTTAGATCGTGATTTCAGTACCACATAACAAAGTTGTTTTGAACTCCTAATCACATTGAGTATGCTCACCAAGTTTCATCCGATTCTAAGACTGTGATGAGAGGGGTGTCGATGATGCCCTAGATGAAGCGACGACCTGCTCTGATACCAATTGTTGGAGTTTAAGGTCTGTGGAAGCATGTGAACAACATAAGGAAGTAGAACAAGCTTGGAGCACAACACATAATACTAAATGTATTAGCACTAGAATGTACAAAGATAAGTGACCCATTAGGCTTATAGGCGTACTTATAAGCAAGGGGAAAAAAACCTCCTAAAGAGGGAAAAAAGTGCCTCGATGGTCCTAGTGTGTTCACAACACATCACTACCTAAATATATAAAAAAAAGTAGTGTATTGTGATCATTTCTAGTTGTGAGGTTGAGTATAGGGAAGCTTTCACGATTGTTGAGTGTGTGTGGCTCACACACCTTATGGCTAATTTGGGTGTTGGTCAGTCTTCTACCACCACCATCTTCACTAGCATTTAGAGCGCATTGGCAGTTGCAAGGAACCCTATGTTCCATGCTTGCACTAAGCACATTGAGGTACAATATCATTATGTCAGGGAGAGGTTCTTTGCTGGAGAGATCAGTTTGGCATATGTGCCCACACCTTTGAGGCAATTTCAATAATTAATTCATATATAAATCTAGTTCTTAGATAATAGCCAAGTTTGTAAAAGCGGTCCATGCTTACGTGCTTGAATTACTAATATGCATTAAGTTTTAAATGATATAATACTTTGCCTATAAGATTTAAAAATTCATAATGAGGGCCTGTATAGTGATAGAATAATCCAAACTTGTAAAAAAAAAGGGGTATTGTTGGAAATTTGGAGATATGGTTTTCATGAGCTTTACACAGGTCTTAGGTGGTACAAGCACCAATCTTTGAGATTATTTTAGAAGTGATGCACTTCAAGGGGTGATAAGTTCTCTTATACATATTTTTGGGGTTTCAAGGCAAGAGAATACTTAATTAGTACCTTCCCTAGAAAAATGTAACTTACATAGCGTTTGAAAGAAAAAAAGATTATTTAATATTGTTGGTACCATTATTTAATATTATAGGTTATTTTTCCAACTACTTAATATTATTGGTACCATTATTTCTATTTATGGAAATATCATAACCAAAGAATTTATTGATTATAATAATTTCAAATGGCTTTTTTTCATTTTATTACACTTCAAGAAAAAAAATGTGGTGGCTTTAATGTCTGTTATGCATGATCCTCGCAATCTCACTCTATCCTCCTCGCTCTATTGCATCCCATGCCAACCAACACATTACTAGAAAAACATAATTTTTATGTGTTTAACATATGTGTTGATCACGATATTGAAAATGACCTCAGGTGCAGTCTTCATAGCACTTACCTCCCACATCTATATTTAACAGCTATTGATCTACTAATTCATCATCAATTCATGTGTTACCTCAACATATCAAATGCTTGAGATTTGATCTTCCATCAAGTGCTCTTTTCCTAATTGATATGAATTTCTCTTGAAGCAATAGTAGCCACCTCCATATTCAACTGGCTACATAAAAGGGTTGATGATACAAGTTTACAACAAAATGAACTCCCAACAAATAATGATATGATTTTTGTAATTTGGATATTATTTCTAGACTTTCCCTCTCCTTCATGTCATGCTTGTGTCCAACCATGTTTAGAAGGTATCTAGCATTGCATGTGATGGAAGCTCAAGCAAGGCCCTTAGAAATTTGAGCTAATAAAGCTCCAACAAATACTATACTTGCATCACTATACACATGGAATTATAACACATGCTTGGCTACATATTCCAAGACTTCATCCATGGAGAGTTGTGGGAATCCATCCTCAATGATTGATTTATTTAATGCCTTGAAATCCACATAAGCACAAGATTTACCTATAGCCCTCTTCAAGAGGATGAGCACTAGAGAGAGCCATCTCTAATGTTCTATTGTTGCTATCAGATTCCTACTTATCCAATCTTGTTTAGCACCACCGTTATTACCTTGAAATATGTTGTGTTCAATCTATAAGGCCTACTTCTTATTGGTTTTAATCCTTCAAATAGTGGTTTAGTATGAATTCTAGTTTCAATTTTGGAATCCCCCATGAATTTTTGTAAGAAAAAGTGGGCAATTACGTATTTGAATAGAGGAACTATTTGACTATGTAAAAGTAATCATGATAGTCCCATAACCATGCCACTTATGGCCAACAAACAATCATAACATCAATATGCTTAGGCGTAGACCGTTCTTGCATAAGTTTTTAGCTTAACAACTTTGTACATATGTTGTAAACATTATTGTATATGCACAAATATCCTTCCTAAAGAGAATTATAATAAAAGGGCTAGAAACTTATTTTCATTTTTGTTTGGAGTTTGAGGTCTGCGGAAGCATGAGAACAACACAAGGAAGAAGAAGCTTGGAGCACAACATAACAATGAAAGAATTACCAACTGCAAGAATAAGTCACCCATTAGGGTTATAGGCATGTACACAAACCGGTTGGACGGGACCTCCTAAAGAGGGGAAAGAAATCCCCAGTAGTCCTAAGTGTATTCACACACATCTCTACCAAAATATATCAACAAATCCCCTAGCAATGATGGGACGAACAAGGAGCTCACACTTATGTATAAGGAACTGCCAAGCTATGTGGAAAGAGATCAATCCATGAAAAGAAGTAAGCACAAAGCTTTGCAAAAAGCTTCAAACTTCTCCTTAGGTAGAGCCTTGGTGAGAAGGTCTATAGCATTATCCTGTATAGGCACATATGCCAAACTAATCTCTCCAATAGAGAACCTCTCCTTGACATAATGATAGTGCACCTCAATGTTCTTTGTGTGAGAATGGAACATAGGGTTCCTCGCAATTGCCATTGCACTCTGACTCTCAATGAAGGTCATGGTGGAAGAAGATTGACCAACACCCAAATTAGCCAAAAGGCATCCCAATCACACACACTCAATAGCCACTATGAAAGCTGCCCTATACTCAGCCTCACAACTAGAAGTGGCCACAATAGGCTGCGTCTTGATCAACCAAGATATGCATGAGCTATCAAGCATGAAGCAAAAACCACCAGTGGACACACAAGTGTCATAGCAACGATTCCAGTCTGAATAAAAAAAAGCATGCAAATCTAGCGATAATATCCCTTCTTGGGTTAAAACAATCTAAGTAGCCAGGTACCACTCAAATAGCAAAAGATGTGCTTAACCATCTCCCAATGCTTGACACTTGGGCAATGCATAAACGTGCTCATCTGCTAGATAGCAAACTGAATACTAGGCCAAGTTATGCATAAGTAAATCAAGCATTCAACAACCTTCCGATAGATAACAACATCAAATGCATAAGTAGCATCATGAAGACTCAATAGCAAACCTCTTTCAGTAGGAGTGGCAATAGGTTTACAATCTTCAAGGACAAAACAATGGAATTATGTGTCAATATTCCCCATCAAATTGCATAAATTGAATGCCCAACTAATGATGCAAACACCCCAAATCAAACATCTCCAAAGAGGCATGCAAATCAGCCATAAAATCAGCAATATGCTTCTCATTTCAACCAATGTGCATCATGTCATCAACATACACAATGATGATCAAAAGTACATCATCTAAATGCTTAACATATAAGGTGCTCTTAGTTGGAATGTTCTCAAAAGCATTTGCAATTAAGTAGGCATGTATTTTTTTCATAGCAAGCACAAGGTTGTTGCTTCACCCATATAATGCCTTTTTCAACCTGCACACTTTTTTTCATGTCCTTTTTGCACAAAAACATGGGGCTGAAATACATACACTTCTTCATGTAAGTCACCATTCATCAATCCATTTTTAATGTCCGATTGATGTACATTCCAATCATGATGAGATGTAAGTGTGATACCATGAATAGGGTCATTCGACATATGGAAGCAATGGTCTCATCAAAATCAATGCCTCTCTCTTGCGCATAACCTTTTGAAACAAGCCTCACCTTATACCTTTCAACTATTCCATCATATTTATGTTTCAGCTTGTATACCCATCTAGTGCCAATGGCCTTTTTCCTGGAGGAAAATTACATAAGACCAAGTGCCATTCCTCATAATAGTATCATATTCTGATTGCATAGAAGCCCAATTTTCTAAATTTTTTGCTTCATCAAAAGATTCAGGTACTTCATTTTCATTGCAAACACTAGAGGCAGCCATTGCATAGAAATCTAATGCAAAATAAGCACTATGAGAGCTTGAACAAGTATGATATGAAAGAAGTGCATTTAATTTGCTATCTCTCAAAGTCTACACCAGTCATTTAGGCATAGTTTTAGCCTGTTCTATATGAGCCCTATCATCAACAAGTGCATCATGTAAATTTGCATAAAAAATGGAATGATCTGCATCATCATGTGAAACCTATAAAGGTTGCGACATTAACTCAATAAGCACTTGATTTTCCACCTATAAAAATAGGAAGCAAAGTGTCATACACATCTTTGGAGCTACCCGATGTCTCCTTGGTACATGAACGTAATGATAAATTGCATCTCCCGAAAAAACAACATCACGACTAAACAAAATGTGTTTAATATGTGGATGATACAAATGTTATCCTTTGCTTTCAGAATTGTATGCAACAAAAATACATTTCATTGTTTTATCATCCAATTTCTTGCATTTTTGTTCAAGCATTAAAGAAAATGCTAGACAATTAAAGATACACAAATGAGCAAAAGATGGCTTGTGACCATGCCAAGCCTCATATGGAGTGATGGATTGTAGTGCTTTGGTAGGACATCTATTAACTACATATGCTACACACATAACAACCTCAAGCTAGAAGCTATGTGGTAAAGCTTGACTTTTGACCATACACCTTGCCATCTCCATGAGAGACTTGTTCTTTCTTTTAGCAACTCCATTTTGTTGAGGTCTATACGACACTGTACACTAGTGTTTTTATCATGTGCCCATCTTGAAATGCATTAAAATCTATACACAAGTATTTCCTCCCTTGATGCGAACAAAAGGTGCCCAATTTACATGCTGATAGATTTTTAGCCATAACCAAAAATTATTTGAAGCACATAAACACTTTGTACTTTGCTTCCGATGGATACACCCATCCATGCCTAGAGAAATCATCAATAAAAGTCATGAAGTAAAGGTAGTTCCCAAAACAAGGTGTCTACATAGGACCACAACCATCATTATGAACAAGCTACAATTTATGAGTAGCTCGAAGTGAACCATTTTTTGGGAAGGACAAATGCTACGTTTTGGCTAAAATACAACCTTCACAGACATGTTTACAAGTTGCCTCAAGTTTGGGCAGAGAGGAGACCATTTCATATTTCTACAAGAATAGTAAACTAGCATAATTCAAATGACCAAAGCATGCATGCCAAAGCTTTGCATGTGAGATAGCATGAGAATCTTGAATTATGCATGGTGAATGATTCACAGATTTTGTATAGTCTAGGAGCTTATACAACCCACAACATAAAATGCTAGAAGCAATAATAACATCACCACTTGAGAGATCATGAACTCTACATCTATTATCAATAAGTTTGATAACCAAGCCAATCTTGGCTAATGCTGAAAATAACAACACATTTTTCTTGATCCCTGGTACATACAAAGCATCTGATAATGTGAAAGAAATACCATCAATCGTAGTCAGAATCATCTTCACAACTCCCATTATAGGATAAGAGGAGCTGTTAATGCATGTGACAATATTCCTTGTAGGTGCAGGCTCAAGTGAATTGAAGAAATTGTTTAGCAAGGTAAGATGTTTGGTTACCCCACTATCAAAGTGCCAAACATCTCTCTCTACTATAGACATACACCCCTCATGAGAAGATGGTTCATAGCTACATAGAGTAGTAAATGCCCATTCTTCATTCTGAACAAGATTAGCATACTCAATTTTCATAGTATCCCATACATTTTTGTGTTCTCCGTGCATCATTATAACGATGAGCATTGGGACTTAAAGAAAGCTTAAGCCATTTAACTAATTCCACTAGGCATGCCTTCGTGAGAGGCTTTCAAAACAAAAATTATTTTTCTTAGCTTTTTCAGATTTTTTATTAGATCATCTTTATCCGTGTATTTTGGGTCTCTTGCTTGTTGCTCTTTCCCATCCTATCATATATTTTAGTTTAAATCTTAGTTTGAAGGTTTTAGATGAAGCATCATGAAAATTGGAAGTAATGCAAGAAGTGTATTCATGAATTTGTGCATATTTAATGGCATATTCTAGCATTTTAGGAGTGTTTCTTTAGACCTTTGTTTCTATGGGTTTGTCAAAACCTCTTTCATCTTTTGAAATTCATCCAATCCTTTCAATCTAATGATAATTTCTCTATAATGATAATTTCTCTATAATGATAATTTCTCTCTAATAAGGGTTTGCCTTGTTGCATCGCTCTATCATTCTTTGAGGCATAATAATTCAATTTCTTTCCATTGTCTTCAAAGATTTCCATGCATCTTTAAGTGTTAACCACCATTTATAGGCTTTAGATTCTAAGGATAAATATGCTTTTGATGATACTCCAGTGGATTTTTCTTCAATTGATGTAAATCATTCCATTTTTGTAAGAATGTATATAAAGCATTTTTATTTCTATCTTTAGGTTCTATGTGAATTTGGGGAGGCTTAAATATTTTCCTAATGTTGCACCACAATAATTACTACCTAAAATGATGGAAAGTGGGATCATTTTGGTTTTTTTTTCATTATTATGCGATTTCTCTAGATGTAATTGGGATGAGATATTTGCTTGTGTTTGCACATGTGTGAGTTGTTGCTTTAAGCCATCAAATGAACTAGATAGAGAATGCATAAGTGTTTCTAGTGTTTGTGTGCACTCTCAAAAATGTGGCGTGTTGCTTGTGGGTACCGAATTCATCATACATGTTGACATTTTTCTCTTACACATGCACTTTCTTATTGCACGTTTGTAGGCCCAATAGGAGTGTCACACATAGATATCTCATTTGGATCTAGAGTCGTCATTTTGTGTGAGTAGTGGATGGAAGGTGTCCTATAAAATCCAAGTAGAAAGGCACTCTAATTTTCCCCTTTTTTTCCACTCTCTCCCATACCCAAATGAGAAAAAATGTTCAACATCTCCTTATTGCTAATATAATCAATGAAATAAGGATCCCTTGAGGCTGAATCGAGTAAATGCAAAGAGAAGCTTATAATATGTGTTGCTACAAACTTTGTGCAAGAATAACAAATCAAGACTATGATTGTGATCTTTCCAAGAATTCTACTATTGAAACCTTGTGTTTAGAGAAAAGCACATCCACCTTGGATGTGGAAGTGAGCTCAAAGCCAATGATCGTCATAGAAGTCACTTACACCGTTTAGACAACTACCAAAAGTGGCTATTGAAGACTATTTCTCTATACAAAGCAATCAATCATACTCCATTTCTAGTAAGCTTTATATGATTGGAAAGCTTGCAAAACGACTTTGAAACAAACAAGACATCTTTGTGGTTAGCCTCTCGAGTAAAGACTACTGTGTGCTAAAGATTGCAAGTTATTTATAGGACATTGGCTAGAAATAATGCTCATATGGGTTACTTTGGAAGTCTCTCAAATGAGATTTGGAGATTATGTTGGGGATGTAAGGATCATCTAACCTTACCCCTATGTCCATATATATACATCATATATAGAGCATTGCCTCAACAGAGATTATTATGTGGGTTTGAGGCTCCCATGCATGTGTGTGCATCTCTCTTCTCTTCTCCCTCAATCCATCTCCTCCTTGCTCCTCTTGTTCTCCACACCAAAGCCCTTCATTGGTATCAAAGCTTGTTGAAAGTTGCTATGCAACAAGCTTCAATGCAAGCTTAGTTCACAAGAGGTGAATGTGCAGGTCGGCACCTCTCGATAGTTGTTCGGTATTTTGGCCATAACTCGAGTTAGGAAGCTTGGATTGATGCATTTTAAAGTTTTGTGTCTAGCTGAGACAAAATTACAACTTTCCAGAAGGAGAGAGAACCTGGTTCAGAGTTCTAAATCATCGAAAATTCAAAAAATATAGACTAATGTAGAAGATGAATCTACAATCACTTGGATAGCAAGTCGGTTTTTGGGCCATAACTTGAGTTTTACAAGTTGGATTCAAGTGATTCAACTTGTTTTGTGTATGTTGAGAAAAAGAGCTACAGCTTTGCGAAAGAATCTAAGCCTAGATTCTGAGTGCTAGGTCACAAAAAATGCAAAATACAAAGCAGTAGTGTTGCAAATGAAGGTGAAATTGATAGCAAATGCGTGTTTTATGTATATCTTGAGCTACACACCTTTGATTGAGGCGTTATTTATATTGTTACATAGCTAAGAAAGAATTCTTGAAGTTTTTTGAAGGGCAGAACTTCAAATTCAAAGGTTATCATCTCTGAGATAGCAAAACATAGAGCAACATATTTTCACCACAAGAATCGTAATTGCTTTTGGAAGTTCATTTTGTTGTGGAAATTCTTCAAGAGAGATTTTTTGGTGTGTGATCTCTTATTTTTAGAGCTTGAAGGCATTGTCCATGTATGATCATTGTGGTAGCTCCTTCGTATGAGAGTAGAGCATGATCTTATCACGTGTTTGGCATGTGAGGTGACATTCTGGTATACCTTTTTTGAGGTTTATGTCATCATAAGTTGGATCGTAGCATTGTCAATGGATGTATATGATGGGGGATGATTCTAACACCCAATGCAACAAAGGAAGATGGCTGCCCGCCACTAGGTCCACAAGCAGTGAAATATGTTCATTGTTCTAAACTTTTCTCTGCACCCGTATAGAGACTTAAAATAAAATTTTGCCATCTTATAGTAGACTATAAGATCTACCCAATAAGCTTTAAATCATCCCAAATGGATATTGCATCTAGGAGAAACACCCTTTGCAAAATAGTCTACCTATTTGCAACACTCTCTGCCTATGTGTAGAGATATACCTTTGCAAAGTTGGCAATTTTTCACAACTCACTCAGTTAAAGAACTTGAAACTCTGCCAAAGTTCAGGGAACTATATGAAAGACCAAATGAAGCTTGAAAACAATGAAAATGAGCACAATGAGAGAAGAAACAATGCTCTGCAATCTATTAATTAGATTTGGAAAAGCCTAACTACACCTCTAAAAAGAGAGGAGCAAAATCATGAGAAAATGAGGTAAGCAAGCAAGGGGCTGCTTGCTGGAGTTTATGACTTCACTAAACTAAGTGGAAAACTTGTGGAATGCATAAAACTCAAGAAACAAAGGTGGGATGATGCTTATATAGAGTTTTACTTTTCCTACAATCTAGCTAACCACCTACCAATCAATGTAGGTGCAATTTTTGGTGGCTGATTGATGTGATTTGAATTTGATTGAGTTTGGTGGAGCTTCTAACTTGATTCCCCGACTTTGGGTCCTCCTTTTTTATTGGTACACTTGTAAAACTCGTGGTTGAGTCATTTTGCATGATTGAGACTTGATTTTTTTCAACACTCCCCCTCAAGTCTCAATGCCTAGGTCCTTCATTCCAATGCATGCCATGAAGTGTTGTAGCTTTACTCCATCCAAAGCTTTGGTAAACATATCTGCATATTGGTCCTTTGTATTGACATGCTCCACCTTGACATCCTTTGACATGATCTTCTCTCTAATAAAGTGCTAATGCAATTCTATATGCTTCGGCCTTGCATGGAACACGGGATTTTGAGCCAAGCATATGCTACTTATGTTGTCACAAAAAATAGGTACTTGCTTAACCTGCAAATCAAGATCAACAAACAACTTCTTGATCCACATAAGCTCATATGAGACTTGTGCTAAGCCTCTATACTCAACTTCGGTGGATGAGAGAGCCACTGTTCGTTGTTTCTTTGTCATCCATGAGATGGTATTCTTCCCAAGCATGATAATATAACCACTAGTGCTCCTCCTGTCATCTTTGGAACGTGCCCAATCAGCATCACAATAAGCATGTACATTTAATCCATCATCAAATGGATAATATAGACTTTCATTCACTGATTCTTTAAGGTATCTAAGTACCCTTTTGGCTACAACAAGATGAGGTCCAAATACATGTGCAATATCTGGTCTCATCATAGTAGCATAGAAGAGAGAACCAATTATTGACCTATACATGGTCACATCCTTCAGTTCTTCACCTTCATGAGCACTTGGTTTAACATTTACTTCTAATGTATTTGAAATGGGCTTGCAATCACACAAGCCAAACTTCTTCAAGAGATCTAGAATGTATTTCCTTTGCATCAAGTATATACCTTCCTTGTTATATAGTACTTCAATCCCAAGGAAGTACCTTAAAATCTCTAAATCAGAGATTTTAAACTCACATCAAAGCTTCCTCTTTATTTCCTTGATGTTGGCTTCATCATCCCTTGTAATGATAAAATCATCAACATATATACAAATGAAAACAATTTTGCTACCTTCCTTCTTCACAAAGAGTGATGGCTCTACATGACTTTGATTGTATCCACATTTTACCAAGCAGTCCACAATTCTTTGGTTCTAAGCCATTGGGGCTTGCTTGAGTCCATAAAGGCCTTCTTAAGCTTGCATACATGATCTGGAAACCTCTCATCTTCAAAGCCTTGGGGCTATTCCATGAAGACTACCTCTTCAAGCTCTCCATTTAGGAAAGCATTCTTCACATCCAACTGATACATCTTCCAACCATTTGAGGCTGAAATTGCAATCAAACTTCTTATGGTAGACATCTTAGCTATTGAGCTAAATGTTTCCTCAAAGTCTATGCCATAGGTTTGAGCAAAACCTTTGAGCCATTTCATCCAACTCATCCCAATGATCTTCATCTATGTCAGCAAGCTTCTTTGATAAACCATTTACTGGCTTCTATTGCCTCCTTTGAATCAGCACATCTTTAATCTGATTCTTCCATAGAACAAAATTTGTGCCATCGAATTTATGGATCTCAAAATGGTCTTTGCCCTAAAAGTTATCACTCCTCATCGGAACACTAGCACTAGACCCTGAACCACCAAATGTGCATGAGACCTCTGATGCCATGATGATAGAGAAGTGAATAGAATGATAATGGAGCTAGAAGAGTGCAGACACCACTAAGGCTAAAAAAGGATGACCAAGTGTGAGATTCTAGGAAAAAATTCAATATAGTCTTCCTAGAAAAATGAATTCATGAACTATGATGACCAACCATAAGGATTATGTGAAAATAAATGTGCTCACACCAATAAGTGGATCAAGGAGTAAATCGATCGTTGTATAGTTGAAAAAACCAAAAAATCTGAAAATTTTTTGCCAAAGTATCCTTTGCAAAATGAGCATATCACCATTGTCAAAATCTCATAAAACTATAAGTACTGACATGTTAACCTGCATAGTGAATCACTGATTTCGCTACATATAATTAGTTATGCGAAAGAAGCCAACTAGGCTTATTGTGCACTTATGAACAACTACCATACATCTCTTATGGTGGGGTTGGGTAAGTCTTCCACCTACATCACCCAAGAGACCCTGACATCATGGTGTCTCCCAATTAAGAAAACCTCACCACAAACCTCTTTATCAAATGTAAAAGGCTTTTATGCAAAAAACATTACTACTATATCAATGACCACATGGACGTACATGAGCGATATCCACAAAAACATACATAGTGTGTATGTGCTCAATATATGCAATAAAATGGAACTGAAAAAGCTGAATTCATAGCCCAAATACTAGCCAACAACACTTGTAAGTGTTTATCAACTTTTTTCTTTAGGCTCAAAAAACTTGCATAGACTTATGGTGGCTGCTCCCACCACAACTAAAACCTTTCAAGAAACCTATAGATTTACTAGTGCGGTTAAAAGCACACTAGTAATGGCTTGAACCTGTGTAAAGAGAAATATGCATGAAAGTACTTCAAAATGGCTCCAAGAATCATCCTAAAAATGCTTCAAAACAGGCTTTGAAAGAAAAGAATGCAGCTTTTGGGCCCAAAACATGTTCAAGTTAATGTTAATCTTAGTCTTTTCCCTTCTTCAAACACCACAAGAGTGTATCTTAGTGGCAAGAGATTGCCGGTTAAGTGAGCTCCAAGGGGAACAGTCTAGGATGGGTGACCTCCCAAGAAGTATCGAGAACCTTTGTCATCCTTCATCATTGAGGTCCTCTCTCGCGTGCAACCAACGGCACCAATGGTAACTTCGATGACTAAATGACAAGGTATGCTAAGGTCTATGCCTTGGTTGCTGCCTTAGTCGTAAGCCTTAGAGAAAGCCCTTTCTCCAAGCGATCGGGTGGGTGCTCGCTCTGATACGAGTGAAGTATTTTGGTAGCAATGAACCTCAATGGACTCTCCTTCTTGAGAGCTTCATGATGATACCCTCTATATAGAAAACCTAGATCCAGATGCCACACGTAATACTCCACAAAAGAGCCTGTAGAATACACAAAAAACATAGTACACAGAGAGCACAAACACAAATTTCTCGGGTCTTACAAATGCATTCAAACTTATAGTTTATGTCTGACATGCCATGGACTGTAAATTTGAATGCATATACAAAAGTGTTCGATGGCCATTTGGCCTTTCACATGGAAACTAACGATAACATTGTGAAAGGTTTGCATGATGCAACATAGAAACTACTCTATCCTAAATACTTCTATTCATCCTCTCAGCTACACCATTCTATACTCCGATATAAGGAGGAGCAAACTCTCTATGAATTCTTGTAGACTAATAGAAAAGGTTGATTTCATGTGAGGTATATTCGCCTTCATTGTCTGAATGTAAAGCCTTCAGCTTAGTTCCTTTTTCAGTCTTGATTGAAGAAAGCCATTTTTTTGAAAGTAGGGAATACCTCATCCTTTGGTTTGATAGGATATACCCAGACTTTTCTACTAGCATCATCTTTGAAAGTGACAAAGTAAAGAGAACCACCTAATGACCTTGTGGGCATAGGAACCCACACATTTGTATGAATGAGATCCAAACATTGAACTGAAGAGTTAATGTGCATTTTATGCACTTTCCTAGTTTTCTTTCCATATTGAAAATTCTCACAAAATGAAAAATCAAAGAAAGATAACATAAGCAAGTAGCTAGAATGAGAAATATTTTTCATTCCACTATGAGATATGTGGCCCAAATGATCATGCCAAATACAAGCCATAGGTTGTTCAGTAACAACTAATAAGTGCTCTTTCTATAATACAAATAAAGGATAAAGTGAGCCAACTTTGCTTCCCTTTATGACAACCATATTGCCCTTTGATATGCAAAAGGATTGAGCATAGAAAACCACTTTGTAACCAAGGTCATCAAGTTGACCAACTAACATCAAACTGCATGATAGCTGAGCTACATGGCATACATTATGCAAAGATAATTTTGAGTCATCAATGAACTTCACAACCACATCTCCAATCTCAACAATGTCAACATTGTTAAGAGTAAGCAAGTCTCATGATACCAAACGACTTTGCTACACAAGTAGAGAAACTTTCTCTATGTGGTGTCACATGAAAAGAAGCACCAAAATCTAGCAATCATGTGTGGAGAAGAGAATTGCCCATAAAAACATTGGTGACCGCAATATTTTCAAGTGTCAACACATCAACATCATCAAAAATAGCATTGATTTCTTCTCTCTTCATAGTTGAAGCAAATGGTGCAAGTAACTATTTAACATGTCCAAGCATTCTATCTTTTAACATTTTTTAATGCATAGTATTCTTTCTTCCTATGTCCTTTCTTATGACAATAATGGAAGTTGATATTCCTTGATTTATGTCTACTTTTATTTTGTTGAACATTCTTTTCCTTGTTCTTGCTCCTACCACGTTGATTCTTTCCTTGATAAGGATCATGAACATTATATGCATCTCCACTTTGAGTGCCAACCATAGACTTTCTACAAATCTCCTCTCAAGAGTCCTCCGCATATGTCATTGTATAGTCTCTTAGTCCAAGGGAAATTGTCTCACACACACCTATGTTTTGTTCAACTAGCTTGTACTAGGCCACTTTCTTTTACTTTGAGTCCACAATTGCTCTCGAATATGTCCTTTTTAGGGATCCCCAGTAGGATCGCCAAATGGATAAGGTCTTAGCCCCCAAAATAAGATCTTTTAACACGAGAAAACACCAACAATATCTAACTATATCTTACTCGGATTCTTGTCTCTCACAACTTTTTCTACTTTGAGCTCACAATTCGGCATAGATATTTCACTTTTGCAATCCCCGATAGGATCGCCAAATGAATCAGTCCTAGTGCCCAAGGAAAAGGATGTAGAAATACACTTGTGAACTGCTCCAAAACACTCGAGATCGGCCTACTAGTGCTCCTCTAAGCCCACAGTCAGACTCCAATATCATAGTAGAGTAGGAAAGAAACCCGATACCCACTACCAAGGTTGACCCTTGCAAGCACACTCTTCTTCTTGCACACACGTCCTATCTACTTCTTCTCCTTCTTCCTTTCTTTCTATTTTCCTCACTTACTCCCTTTCCCTCCACTTTCTTTTTTTCCTCCTCCCGAACTCTTGCTTGCTCTCACATGTACACTTGCACACACTCTCACTGTCCCTTCTTCCCGCTTCCCCTCTATGTCCCACACACACTTACTCTCTCCCTCCCTCTCACTTCTTTACTCTCTTACACAAACATACACTCACACACTCTTATCACTTTCACTCTCTCACTCACTTATCCTCACTCTTTCACTCACACTTTCTTTCTCTTCTCCTCCACACTCTCACTCTCCATCATGCTCTTTCCCGCATTCTCACTCTCTTCCACATCTTCCCTCCTTTCCTCCTTCCTTCTTTTCTTTCTTCCTTTCTTTATCCCTTTCTTACTCTCTTCCTCACGCTTTCTCAGTTAGCAAGTATACCATGCTCAAGGGACACAAGTGTCTAGATGGCAGCACATAGAAGACACATGACAGTTTATGCTAAGCAAACACGTGCACTCATGACTACCCAACTCTATTCCCCTTCCTTTCTACTCCTTGCGTTCGATGACTTCATTCATATGGACATATTATAGAAGTTTCAAACCATGTCATACAAAACATATGCTCCTCGATTAGGATTGTAGAAAACCTACAAGATTGGAATTATGAGTCTCACTCTATTCTTCCTATCTGAAGCACAAATATTTGGTTAACGAATGTTATCTTCGGCTTATTTGGAGAGGTAAGCTAGCTTTTCAATATACATTTATAGATCAACTTTCATTGGATACATACATACATGCTCGTTTAGTCCTAGATGGTAACCGATAATACCAATGTTTATGGGTGCACATGTAACTGAGTGAGAAAAGTTCAGTCCACACATCTTGTTATGCCACAGAATACCGGTATTCTAGTAATGTTGTGCAAAATGAAGTTTACACCCTTCATAATTAGACTTGCTTCAAGGAAGATCAATAATCCATAAACATGAATCATAAAAAGCTAGAAAGGAATTGTCTCATGCAAGAGAAATATTCCTAGTGAACTGACAATAAAACAAAACAGGTTGAGGGCAAACTTGGTTAAGAAATCCATAAGAGCATCACCATTCATGCATTTCCTCTCTGCAGCTTTCTGGCTGCCCCTTCCTTTCAATTTCACTCTCTGATTCCTCCACATGATTAGCTTCCTTCTTCAATGAGTACTCCAGTATAACAACGTTCTTCTGTTGGGTTCACCCTTCAGCTTAATTGGCTTTAGATTTATTCATCGAGCTTCCCTTGGAAATCAATTACTTTAGTCCCTTCAGCGGCAGTAGATCACCCGCTTCCATTCTCTTCAAACATTTGTTCCTTATTCAGTGCCCAAAAATCTTTCTTTAAATATGCTCAATGGCCTGTTAATGCCTTCGTATCAACATCTCTCCAAGGAAAGACACCTCAATTAACTTCCTTCGTCGCAATATTTGTAGGTACATGAATCTGCAAGTTGGTTTTCAACAAGCACCATGAAGTTCAGTGAGCCCATCAAATCTCATTATAACCCACTAGCACCCGGGTTCCAAATGATTTGAGGCCGATGATAAGCACAACTTTCGTCAACCTGAATAGTTGTATAAATTCTTAGAGATTTCTCTAGTCTTCTTGTGATGCGCCAATGAGCTTCTGGGGTTCGCAGAGGTAGGCCATCTTTTTATCCAAAGAAATGACTTCTTTCACATCAAAGATTTTCTTAGCAAAGAAAAAAAATCGTTCGTCATCTGAGCACTTTATTGTGGCGATGATATGAGTCGACTGTCAATATGCAACTATGGGTGCAATTCACCATAAGTATGAACGAAGGAACTTGTTGTAAGAGCTCTAAAGCCTTCTTTCATTGTCTTCCTTATGCCTCATATCTCCAGCACCATCTCTATTTGTAGATCTTCAACTGACCTGTTCTAAGCTCCACATGAAATTTGCATGTTGTAGAGGTGGCGAAGGGCAGAATTCCCTAGAGATTTATCCTCTATGTGGGTAATTCTTCAAACTTAAGACCTATTGCCATTACGATCTGCACAAGTGCCCTCTCAAATCTTCCATTCCTCTCATAAGTATTTGTCAACCATGTGCACATTAAGGTAAAACTCCACTAGTGGCAAGTATTACTCAAAATTCACAAAGATAACTCTGTCATGTAAAATATGCTGAAAGAATCAACTGCCAAGGAACTTCAACACCTGCTATCTCTATATTCTGGTCACTGGCATCAATCTCATTCTCAATCAATATATTCCACACAAAGCTCCCAAAAATTCTCTGCCTAAGCATCAAAATGTCGTGCTCTTTTGGATTCTCCGTAATGCTCCAGATTTCAATAAGAGTTGATCAGCAATGGCATCTTATGCATTCCCTTTGTTCTCTGTGAAGCCCCTCCAGCCCCTTTGCAAAGGGATTTTCCCCCTTATTCCTTCTTTTCCTGTACCTCCACATCCACCGAAGCTCTCCTAGTGGTACTTAACTTCTTCACCTGTACGCTTATTCGAATCAGCATGCGCTGCCACGATTGGTTCTTATTTCAACATTCACTTGCAAATATATATTTTAGCATAAATCAACATGTAACACTCTAAAACAAAAGACGGAATATGTAGCATCCATGGCAAGATGAGACAAAGCGAAGAATTCACATTCCCTTATTGACAAAAAAAACTCCCCCCTCCTTCCGCCTCAGATGGGCTTTCCTCGACTCCCCGACTGCTCAGAGCTCTCCTCTATCGGCAGGATAGGAACTAGAGACCCGCGATAACTGCCCCCTTGTCACCATCCATACGCTGGACTCTGAGTTCTCATAGACTGTCCCCCACCTGAACCTCTTCCGTCACCTGATCTAGGGTGTTTCGGGTCAGCAAAATGAACAATTAATGGTTGATGGCACCCCCCTTTTGTAAACACTATCTAGTGCAGATATAGCAGCGAATGCCATATCCTTTTCTGGGTAAGAAACAAAAGTGCAAAATCCACTTTGTTTCTGCTCATTCCGAAAAAACATAAACATTTTCAACTCGACCGAATTGAGAGAATATCTCTGCAGGACTTGATCCCTCCAAAGGACCTTGTGGGTGTATTGGACCCCTTGCTCCCAGAGGAAGTATTCCTATCTGTGGCAGTAATCCAATGCCGCCTGGCCCTCCCCTTCTTCGTCGTTTCCCCAACTCTCCAGGAGTGTCTGCCACATTAGACAAAAACAAAAAAGACAAAAGAAAACTAGCGCATGGCCGAGGCCGTCCTCTCTTTTCTTTCTTTGTACACAAAATAGAAGCGGCCAATTTTGTCGTCCCCTTTTTTCTGACAATTATAACGGCCCCTTGTCGGATACTCAATCACACTTGTGAGCGAGAGGTGTTTAAGCTTTTGTACAACACTTTGCCATCATAGGAAATGGAAAATTTGCAAAAAAATCATGCAGGCACTATGTGCAGATGCTTTAATTTATGCGATCCACGAGGGTGAGTGATGCACACAAACCCACCAAGCTTCTCTTATGATGCCATAGGCTGCCTTGCTGCCTCTAGAGCACCACACTTTGTGTACATATAATTGAGGGCATCGGAGCACTTTTCAACTAAACCTTGTCGTTGAAGACCCTCATGTATTCTAATGCCTTTGCTCAAGTCTTTGTTCCTGGCACAACTTCTCAATATACCCACAAATGCATCTCGGTCATAGCTCCGCGAAGACAACCATATGGTCGACTATCGAGTACCTACAATCAAGCGTATTTTTCTGCCAAATAGAAGCATATTAGTGCATAAAAATTAACCATTTCATGAGCTAACAGTCATCATATACCAATTTACCATTATGTGCACTATTGCAAATCGCTATGCAAAACTGCAAAACATATCCCACGATGATGGCAAGGTGCATAGCAACAAGATTGCTTTCATTTCATTATCCATCTCCATTTTCTGAGCCTATACCTGAGAGAATATGGCATCAAACTCATTTAGATAGCAACAACACTACCTGCATCCTTCATGCAAAGGTCATATAACTTTCTCATCATATACACTTTATTTGATCCTGTTTCTTTTTCCATATGTATTGTATAATTTCTTCTAAAGCTCCTCTACACTTTCATAGTCCAATATTGTAAAGTAAAACACTATTGCCAAGTCCAATCAAATGGTAGACCTAGCCATTTCATCCAAGTCATCCCAATCATCATCATCCATATCAATAGGCTTCTTTGAGATTCCGTTTACTCAATTACATTGCCTCCTTTGAATCAACACATCTTTAATCTGATTCTTCCATAAATAAAAGTTTGTGCCATCAAATTTTTGAATCTTGCCTTGCAAGTTATAGATTCTCTTGGGAACACTCTTGCTAGACCTTGATCAACTAGATATGCTTGAGATATCTAATGCTACGATGGTAGAGGATTGACTCGAATGATAATGGAGCTAGAATAGTCCAAGCACCACTAAAAAAGGATGACCAAGTGTCAGATTCTAAGAAAAATTCGATAGAGTGTAGAACAAATTTTTGAAGGACAGAGTAAAGGATGGCACCAAGGGACCAAATATCAAATTGGGCGCCAAGACGTCCAAAATCTGGAGTTGGGCGCCAAGACGTCCAAAATCTGGAGTTGGGCGCCAAGACGTCCAAAATCTGGAGTTGGGCGCCAAGACGTCCAAAATCTGGAGTTGGGCACCAAGACGTCCAAAATCTAGAGTTGGGCACCAAGATGTCCAGATGATAGAGTTGGGCGACTGCATGCCCAAGGCATGCCGAGAAAAGCAGACCTGACAAGGTGGCCAAGTGGGGCCCAGCCACTCATCATTACATGACAAAGTCTGGTACTGGCGGCCATTGGGCGGCCATGCTAACAAATGAAACCGCCTAGTGCATTAACTCCCATTACTCCAATGTAACAGACTTACCTATTGTATCGGTTCCTCACCTCTCTCCTATAAAAGGGGAAACCTCAAGAGATATGACATATGATATCCGATAGGAGATATAGCATATAGTGCACACTACAGGAGAATATAGTTGAGAGTGAGAGCGGGCTTAGAGCCCGCAGATCATAGAGTCCTGCTCATGTTATTTACTTATGTTGCTTATGTTATTTGCTGATGCCACTTATGTGAGGATACGTGGAGGTTCTATTCAGTTGTTTATTTGTGTTTGAATGATAAGCAGTATGCTTAGCTGTGGTATGATTAGCCAATGGCTGGTATTCAGATTGTGTTACATTTGTTTGTTCTAAGTTATGTTGTCTTGTGCTCTATTCTGCTTGCTGCATGCTTACTTCTGTTGTGATTTCACTCCTAAGTGTAGTTTCTAGTGGTGATAGGAAGGCTTGGTGATACATGTCTATTATGGTCATGTGATTTAATGTGCTCGTGTGCTTACATGTTCTCCAGGAGTAGTGCATTTTGCATTCCCTACACCCACACACTTCACTTCACCACCTCCAGGTGAAAATTTGGCACGCCCGGTGAGATAGGGCTTCTGGAGATCTCTTTTTCCTTGAGAAATCACTTAGGGTTTAAGTGCCCAGGACCACCTCTCCTAGTCCTCTTCCTCCTTCCTGGAAGCCTGGGGCGACTCCTCTTCTTAGGCGACTCCTCTTCCTCCTCCTCTTCTTAAATTCTTGGGCGACTACTCCTCCTTCCTTGAAGCCTTGGGCGACTCCTCTTCCTAGGCGACTCCTCCTCCTCCCCTTCTTAAATTCTTGGGCGACTACTCCTCCTTCCTTGAAGTCTTGGGCGACTTCTCTTCCTAGGCGACTCCTCCTCCTCTTCCTCTTCTTAAATTCTTGGGCGACTACTCCTCCTTCCTTGAAGCCTTGGGCGACTCCTCTTCTTGGGTGACTCCTCCTCCTTCACTTCCTAACTTCTTGGGCGACTACTCCTCCTAATCCTCCTTCTTGGCTTCTTAGGAGCCTACTCCTCCTCCCCCAACTTGAGCAACCTCTTCTTGGGCGAAGACTCCTCCGGGGCGACCTCTTCATCGGGGCGACTTCCTCTATCAGAAGTAGTTCCAAAGATGGTCCATGACCCACACCAGAGCTAGCAAAGAGAAGCAGTTAAGCCCTAAGAAGACACCAATCAAAAGTTACCACAGAAGAAGGCCAAACCCATTCCAAACTTGGGAAGCATTGAGGATCAAATTCACAGAAGCATTTTGGCTAGGTAAATCTACAGAAAGAACGTTAGATGAACTCGAGAATTTAATCTTGCATATGGGAGAATCATTTTCAGAACTTATGACGCGGGCGAGGTCACTCGTGGCAAGATTGACGGAACCACCAGGGGATTTCCTTGTTAAAAAGTGGGTGGAGAAGGCCTTGCCGAAATCCACACAATAGAAGCTCAGAGAACTGTTGAGACCAGATGCCACTTTGAGAGAATTTGAAGCAGTTGCCACAAGGATTGAGGCTGCACGGGTTCATTTTGGAGCACATCCGGGAAAGACTTTCCCCCAAGATGAAGACATGGTGACAGCCTTGAGGAAGGAACTAGAGACCTTAAAGCTTCAAAGAAATCGAGAAGAGGATAAGGGTACTTTGGAAGGTCTCGCTCAAATACGACAAGAGCTTGAAGAACTCAAAACATTAAGGGAGGTAAGAACTGAACTATGGTGTTCTCTCTGTAGTACCCAAGGACACACATCACAAGAATGTCCAAGGAGGCTAACATGCCAGTTTTGTGGCAAGGGTGGCCATGAGGCCAAGGATTGCTATTTTCTGAAGGGTCTTGGAAATCAAACCATGATGCCGGGACAACCTCCGGTAGCTCAATGGGTAGGAGTGGCTCAGTCCTCCTTGTTAGGGCAACCACCCTTACCATCCACTACAACACCTTCTGTAACAACTTTTTACACCAACCAAGCACCTCAACGATAAGAAGGTAGGCCTTGTCAGAACCGACCACCTAGGCCTATAATGTGTTACAGATGTGGGGAGTATGGACACTTCCAAAGTAAATGCTCACTTCCTGAGGATGCCCCACCATGCAAAAACTGTCCTGAGACACGGGATCATTACACGAAGGATTGCCCAAAGTCAATGCCGTCTACAAGCACACCAGGTAACTCTTGCCCCCTACATATGATCACAGTATCTAATGATGAGTGCAATGTAGACTCTCCAAGTGCCCGAGTAGTCCAGCTTGAGGAACTTCCCAGAGTAATGACTAGGGCACAAAAGCAGAAGGCAACTTTGAAAGATGCTACCAAAGAAGCAACAGATTCAACAAAGGACAAGGGAAAAAGGACCATGGAGCATGAACCTTCTCAGGAAGCCAAACGCAACCAAGACAAGGAGAAAATCTCACCGAGAAGAGTAGGAAAAAATGAAGACACTCTTGAGCAGGTTGTTAACAAAGCCTATGCAGTATCTACGGAGGACCTAAGGCACTTTCAAAAGGGATCTACTTCAAGGAACAATCAAGAAGGCTTTCTCACTGTAGTTCAAGTCTTGCAGAGCACCTACCAACAGGTATCTTTATATAACTTGTTAGCTATGAGTCCTGGATTTAGAGGAGAAGTAATGGCTGCCATAAATGGGTTAGACCCTGGCACCATATTAAGTGGCGGGCAAGGCTTCACTTCTCTAATTTCCCAACAAATACCTATACCCTCAACTTATAGCTCAGAACCATCTAGGATGGCACCTCTCACCGATTACAAGAGCCCTAGATTGACTGTAAGTATCAAGGGAACTCCTTTGGTAGGAGTGATAGTTGTTGGGGGATCTGGTATTAATCTGATGCCTGAGTACACAATGACATTGCTAAATCTGAAACCAACTAAGGATGCTCATTTTACAGTATCATTGGCAGACCAAAGCAAGGTAAGCCCACTAGGCATAGTGGAAAAGGTTGAAGTCGTCATCCATAAGCTAAAATTTGTGTTGGATTTTGTGGTAATAACACTCCCAAAGGTGAAGGGAGGATTTCCTCTTTTGATAGGAAGGCCATGGCTACGCCACAGTAAGGCGGTACATGACTGGGGTAGTGACACCTTATGGGTGGCCGGACCAGACAAGGTGATGAGACAACTTCAGATGGAAGGAGGAACAGATGAAGCCCTAGGTACTTCTCAAGTTGTTCTCCATCTAGAGCAAACTACCGAGGAAGGCAAGGAAGATAACGATGGAGAGGACGAACAACAGACTAGACAAGAAGGAGCAAGCATTTGGGCCACACCTCCTCCACCATGGGTTCTAGAAAATCAAGAAATATCATGACAAGAAAGGGCGCCTTCACCTCCCTGGGCGTCTCCACCTCCTAATTCAAGTTGGGCGTCTAGACCTCCTAATCCAAATTGGGCACCTCCTCTACCTCCAAGCAGCTGGGCGACTCCACCTCCTAGTCCAAGCTGGGCACCTCCGCCTCCAAGTAGCTAGGTCACTCCAGAGGCTTGGGCTCCATACTCTGCTCAAGGGCCTCCACACTGGGCACCTGAATGGATAGCTTATCCTCCATCTTGGGCTACCCCTACAATTGGTTGAGCGGCCGGGAAGCCTCACACAGAGCCATATAAAACAAAATCACCTGACATCAAGGAAGAAGTTGATATAGGAGAAGAAATATCAAATGAAGATCTAGGCGACATCATGGATTGGATTGAGGAGACCAATAATGTTTCATGCTTTACAATAGCAATCAAGGAAAAAGAAGAAGAAGAACCTACTGTGGAGTCTGTGGTATTAGGAGAACCAGCTAAAGATTTCCGAAGAGGTAAAATTTTGAAAGAAGTTGAAGGAAGAAAAGGGAGTGAAGCAAGCCAAATAGAAGAACTAATAGAAAGCATTTTCCCATTGGTGGAGCGACTTCAAGGCTAGGCAGTACAGGAAAAAAGAAGGGGCGACTTCTAGAAAAGAGAAGGCTAGGCAATGAAACTCTAGTGGCAGTACAGGAAAAAAGAAAATAGGATCATGATGCAAACCTCTAGAAATCGAAGATTAAGGAAGGAAGCTTAGTTTTGCTATACCACCCGCGACTCTTTGAGAAGAAGGCTAAGAAGAAGTTGATGCCGAAATGGAACGGACCTTTTAGGGTCATACGCACACTTCCAAAAGGTGCAGTACAAATTTCCACATCGACGGGCATAATACTGCCCCTAGTCAATGAATCTAAGCTAAAATCTTATATAGAAGGATAGGAAGCAGGAATTGCCCTTGTATATAATGTATATACCTTTATGTTGTTCCCTATTAGCTTATGTCATTTCCTTATTTAGATATTGGATTTTTCTCATCTATCTTCTTCACGTAACTCATTCCTATTTATCTACTACCATTTTCCTCTCATAGGCTTACGCTTCAAACTTCTTCTATCTCTTATCACATAAATTCTCTTCCCTTTTCCTTCTGATGCCACCTCTCTAGGCCAAGAATGGCAATGGATCATCTCGGACCACTTACCTGGGCGATCCCTCCTCATCTCGGACCACTCGGACCTCTTACCTGGGTGACCCCTTCTTCCTCATCCTCCTCTATGGCCAATTTCGGTGACCCTCGTCCCTCTCAACCTCTATGGCCAACTTGGGCAACCCTCCTCCCTCTCAACCTCAATGTGCCAACTTGGGCAACCCTCCTCCCTCTCAACCTCAATGTGCCAACTTGGGCGAGACCTCCTCCCACTCAACCTCTATGGCCAATTTTGGGCGACCCTCCTCCCTCTCAACATCTATGGCCAACTTGGGCGACCCTCCTCCCTCTCAACCTCAATGTGCCAACTTGGGCGACCCTCCTCCCTCTCAACCTCAATGTGCCAACTCGGGCGACCCTCCTCCCACTCAACCTCTATGGCCAACTTGGGCGACCCTCCTCCCTCTCAACCTCTATGGCCAACTTGGGCGACCCTCCTCCCTCTCAACCTCTATGGCCAAGACTGGGCGACCCTCATCCTTCCAATTTGCCCACTTGGGTGACCCTCCTCCCTCTCAAGCTCTATGGCCTGGGCGACCCTCATCCTTCCAAATTGCAAATTGGGCGACCCCCTTCCTCATGCATTTCTATAACCACCCTCCCTTCTCCTCCCTTCAAATAATTTGGACCTCCACCCTTGCTCCCTACTTAATTGTGACATGGACCAACTTCCCTCCTCCTTCCGGGGTCAAGTTGAACCCCTCATCTCCTCCTCTTCTAGCCCTCCTCCAAATTTGCAAAACTTGGGTGACCACTCTCCAATTTTTCACTAACTTAGGCTACCTCTCCACCTCCCCTCACCATCATTAAGGCAACCACTCCACCTCCCCTCCTCAATTGGGCGACCTCTCCACCTCCCCTCACCCTCAATTGGGCGACCTCTCCAAGTTCCCTCATCATCAATTGGGCGACCTCTCCACCCCCCTCATCCTAAATTAGGCGACCTCTTCACCACCTTCATCCTCAAATTGGGCGACCTCTCCACCTACCTTCATCCTCAATTCGATGACCTTTCCACCTCCTTCCTCCTCAATTGGGCAACCTCTCCACCTCCCTTCATCCTCAATTGGGAAATCTCTCCACCTCCCCTCATCCTCAATTGGGCGATCTCTCCACCTCCCCTCACCATCATTAAGGCAACCACTCCACCTCCCCTCCTCAATTGGGCGACCTCTCCACCTCCCCTCACGCTCAATTGGGCGACCTCTCCAAGTTCCCTCATCATCAATTGGGCGACCTCTCCACCCCCCCTGGGCGACCTCTTCACCCCCTTTATCCTCAAATTGGGCGACCTCTCCACCTACCTTCGTCCTCAATTCGGTGACCTTTCCACCTCCTTTGGGCAACCTCTCCACCTCCCTTCATCCTCAATTGGGCAATCTCTCCCCTCATCCTCAATTGGGCGACCTCTCCACCTCCCTTCATCCTCAATTAAAGACCTCTCCAACTCCCCTCATCCTTCATTTGAACAAGCATCCCCACTCCTCGGAACCACCTCTTGTTCCACCTCTTTCCTTCTAGACTCTTATGACCAATCCTTCCTAACTCTAGCTCCCTAACCCATATTGGATACCACCAACTATGCCGCGGCCTTGTCTAATTATTACTGCATTTTGTTTTCTTGTAAATGTTTTCTTGTTGTAACAACTGAGTACTGTACTCCCTTATCTCTCCCAGACGGAGAGACACTAGTGGCGGGCAACCTGTAGAACAAATTTTTGAAGGATAGAGTAAAGGATGGCACCAAGGGAACAAATATCAAACTGGGCGCCAAGACATCCAAAATCTGGAGTTGGGCACCAAGACGTCCAAAATCTGGAGTTGGGCGCCAAGACGTCCAAAATCTGGAGTTGGGCGCCAAGACGTCCAAAATCTGGAGTTGGGCACCAAGACGTCCAAAATCTAGAGTTGGGCACCAAGACGTCCAGATGGTAGAGTTGGGCAACTGCATGCCCAAGGCATGCCGAGACAAGCAGACCTAACAAGGTGGCCAAGTGGGGCCCAACCACTCATCGTTACACGACAAAGTCTGGTACTGGCGGCCATTGGGCGGCCATGCTGACAAATGAAACCGCCTAGTGCATTAAGTCCCATTACTCCAATGTAACATACTTACCTATTATACCGGTTCCTCACCTCTCTCCTATAAAAGGGGAAACCTCAAGAGATATGACATATGATATCTGATAGGAGATATATCATATAGTGCACACTACAGGAGAATATAGCTGAGAGTGAGAGCGGGCTTAGAGCTCATAGATCAGAGAGTCCTACTCATGTTATTTACTTATGCTGCTTATGTTATTTGCTGATGCCACTTATGTGAAGATACATGGAGGTTCTATTCAGTTGTTTATTTGTGTTTGAATGATAAGCAATATGCTTAGCTGTGGTATGATTAGCCAATGGCTGGTATTCAGATTGTGTTACATTTGTTTGTTCTAAGTTATGTTGTCTTGTGCTCTATTCTGCTTGCTGCATGCTTACTTCTGTTGTGATTTCACTCCTAAGTGTAGTTTCTAGTGGTGATAGGAAGGCTTGGTGATACGTGTATATTATGGTCATGTGATTTAATGTGCTCGTGTGCTTACATGTTCTCCAGGAGTAGTGCATTTTGCATTCCCTGCACCCACACACTTCACTTCACCACCTACATAGAGTTTCCCTAGAAAAATGAATCAATGAATATTAATGACCAACCAAAAGGATTATGTGAAAATGTATGTGATCACACCAATAAGTGTGTCAAGGAGTAAAATCAACCACTGTATGGTTGGAAAAATCAAATCTAGAAAGATTTTGCCAGAGTCTCCTCTACAAAATAATCTTATGAACAATTTCAAAAACTCATAAAACTACAAGTAGTGTCATCTAAACCTACATAGTGAATCACTGACTCCACTGCATATAACCACTTAACCAAAAGAAGCTAACTAGGCTTATTGAGCACCTATGAACACCTAGCATACATCTTCTATGGCAAGGTTGGGTAAGTCTTCCACCTGCATCACTGAAGAGACCTCGACACCTAGGTGTCTCCTAGTTAAGGAAACCTCAGCATGACCCTCTTTATCAACTTCAAAGGATTAATGCAAAAAATGTAACCGCCATATCAATGAACACATGGATGTACATAAGAGGTATCCATAAAAGCATACATAGTGTGTATGTGCTTAGTATATGTAGTAAAACGGTGCTCAAAGTATAAATTTATAGCCCAACCATTAGCCAAAAACAATGTCTATTAGTGCTCTTCTTTAGGCTCAAAAAACCAACATAAACTTGTGGTGGTTGCTCCCACCATAATTGAAAACCTTCCAAGAAACCTGTAAAAATACTCAAAAGACTGAAATTTTAGAGATAAAGTTGAATGTACACTACCAAGGAGTCAAAATATCAAGTGGCTCTAACTCCAAGATTGATCTTTGGACCAATCTTTCCACATGTATAGTCGAAACTGTTCCAAATTTGCAAAATTATCTCCTAATTTTCCCCAATTTTTCATCAAATTAAACTCTCAAAAAATTGATGCAAAGAGCCCAAGAAGAGACTTTGAAGGCTCCAAAATAATGTTAACCTTAAGTATCTTCACTGCTACAATAACAAAGCAACTAGGTCTTAGTGGTATGGAAACCTATTTTTAAGCGTTTGCACTACTAGAATGGGTGACCTCTTGGGAAGTGCTAGTACTTTGTCTTCCTTGATTGTTGAAATCCTTCCTTGCACATAACCAATGGTGCCAATGGTGACTTGGATGACAAGGTATGCCAAGTTCTATGCCTTGGTTGTAAGCCTTAGGGGAGGCCATGGGTGGCTGGCTGGATGCTCACTCCATTCGCATAACAAAAACAAACCTTTTGCTTTGAATAGCTTTGACACCAGTGAAGTGGTGCGACAATGATGCACCATGGTGGATTCCCCTTTGCAAGGCCTCTCAGTGATGCCCTCAACATATAAAACTAAGCTCTGGATGATGAGCACAATGCTTCACATAGATTATAAAATACGTGCAACTACACAGTACATAGAGAGCCTAAACTCGGATATCCTAGGTTGTACAAATGAAGTTGAACTTACAATTTGTGGCTAACTAGGACACTATGTTTTATTGAACAACATATAAAAAAGTTTCCTTTGGCAATTTGGACTTTCACATAGACACTAATGATAACAATCCTCAATATGAATGCATTTTTGCATGCAATATTTCAAGGTTGTAGGATTAAATGTGTTGTAGTGCACAATTGACCACTTTGCAAGATGCCTAATAAGTCTACAATCAGTTTGACTATAGATGATAGGTCCTCCATGATGCAATGGGCTATGTATTCTTTGTAGAACCATGAAACTAATCTCAAGTCCTCATTTTCTTCTTGTTTGAAGCTTGTTATCATCATCAAGATGTGATGTCCTAATCCTATCTTAGTGAATTCAACTAGCAACGATCTAAGAAGTTGATCAATGTTTTGGAAGTTGTGCATGCTAAGTGGTTGGAAATACAGTAGACTAGTCCCTTTTAGGATGATTCCAAATGCTTCATATTGTCTAAAGGAGTTAGTTACTTGCTCAATGCACAATACTTTCTTGAAATCAAAATCATGTGCATGAGGGTCACCCTGTCCTTTCTAATACTCTAACATACTCTTTGCCACTTGTGAAGGTCTAAGGCTTCTTCTAAGGTGTAGTTGTTATATTGATTCTATGTCATCTTGAGAAACGAGATTGGCTGGTGGAACTACATACACTTGTTGTCCTATGAGGAATATTGGATTTGGTAATTGTGTTGGCCATGGCAATGTGGTAAGGATGGTGGATTGTGCTAGTCGTGGTATGCTTGGCATGGGCATCATTATCATTGTTCCAAAATACATTGTATAGAGTGCCATATTGTGGTTATTTGAGGTACATATGTAACATTAGGTGTAGAAAATTGTAGTGTCTAAGTCACTAGAATTAGATTGGATTGGGGCTATTGTAGCAATGTTTGCTAATGAAACACTCGAGTAAGGGCCACAATAGTGACTACAGGGTTAGCTAGAACATTTGGGATAGGTGGAATGGGATTTTGAGGACTGCAAGCTACATTCACTATCGTCCTTGGAATGCCATTCATAAATTTGGGTAGACCATGGTGAGTGAGTTGTGATTTGTCATCTACACCCATTGGATAATATGGTTGGTTTTCTTCATCCACAAAGATGGGTTGTAAATATTGATCTGCATACCTAAGCTCATATATGTCCACGTGGTTAGAGCCTCTACCCATAGGTGATGGATGAGTAAAAAAGGATTATTTGACTCAGAAGCAAAGTACAGCTTAGGAGATAATCCTTCATGTATGATTTTACTAATGCGTAGGGTCGTGGTAAGCGATGTTAGAGCATTTGGATCAATTTTGACTTGGTCTTTTGAGGCTATATATTTCAAATGGAACCAAGATTATTTATATCTTCAAGTCCATGTGCACTGATTCTTTCTGATTTATCAGTGATATAGTAGACGCCCATATTTTCCACTAGTATCTCTTCTTCATATCTTACCAAATTAGGAAGAGTTAGATCCCTAAGATCGCCTAATCCCACAATAGATTTTTTGTAGTTGTCTCTATATACAGAAGCTCCAAATGCATTAGAATGAGTGAAGTTGATCTACATTAGATATTTGCCTTCAACTTTTGACATCCAATCTACTTGCATGTTAGGATTTGGGTTATGCATGTCCCTTGAACTTGATGATGCCATTTCCTCTATCTCACTCTTTGAATCACTCAATGTGTAATAGATGCTCCTAATTGAGCATATAGCTCTATCTATGATAGAGATGCTACTTTTTCTAGACCTGTTGATTTCAATAAATTTTCATAAACATAGGATTATGCACGCACACACATTTAAGGAAACATTCCAATTGAACCATGTCATGTAGTGATTCTTTTCCTCACTCAAATTGAAGTGAAATTTTGAAGTTGAAAGTTAGAGGCATAACTAGGTATTGCAGATGATAACTAAAATGCTTGTTTGGATCTATTTAATGTTTCAATGACACAAACCAATTGATAAAAATGCACAATTGCAACTAAAAACAAAACCACAAGCTTATATATATACTTGAAAAAATAAGAGAGAAGTTCTCAGAGTGGGGATGACTCATAGTGAGTGGGCTACATATGATACGATGCTCTCTAAGATGGAGAAAAAAAAACTCCCCCTATCTAATGGATCTTCCCAACAATATTTGGAGATAAAAAAATAGATAATTGACCAAAAAGCTCACGGGGTCAAAATAGGCAAACAAGACCTTTGAGGTCACTTCAATATTTGAGAGGCTCACGTGGTCTAATCCTTTACTTTTAGTTTTGATGGGGCATCTTTGCACTATTGCCTTGTTTGCCTCCTTCTTGGGTGTCCAAAAGTCCTTAATGCGGTAGGATGATGTCCTTATGGGGACAAATTTAGATTTGAAATGCCTTTTTATGCAAGGAAGTTAGAAATTCCTTAAGCCACTCTAGACAAGAAAGTTGTTCTTCTTCTCTTAGACTATAAGAACTAAGGATATCATTGGTCAATTAATATTTCTGAAGATGTTTGGGCATGTTTTTCTACATTTCATTGTGATTCATAATCACATTGGACATGTATGATGTGAATGATGTTAATTCAAATTGGTTTTTGATAGTGGTGCTTCAAAGTATATCACTTCATGCAAAAGATTTTTTGCATCTTTGAAAGATGCACCCAAGGGAATACATGTTGTATGTGCAAACAATGCTTCTTATCCTATTATTAGAGTTGCATAAATTCAGCTTACAACTACAAATGGAGGTATTCTTACTCACAAGGATGTATTGTATGTCTCCGGTATCAATAAAAGTTGATTTCTATTCCTACTATTGCTAGTGTTGGACTTCTTGTATAGTTTGTTCATAAAAAATGTATGATTCATGATTTTAGCAATGACAATGGCATTGTGATGTTGGGGATCTTATGCAATGGCTTGTATCACTTGGATACATATAAGAGAGTTTCCTCAAATGCCTTTCTTACACATACTTCTTCTATGGTTGAAATAGAGTTATGGCATGCTTGTTTTGTTCATTTGAAATTTAATATTTTGCTTTACTTGCAAAAGAAGGATATGGTTATTGCTATGCCAACACTTGAACCCATTGAGAAGCATAAATGTGAAGGTTGTATACTTGAAAAAAATATGGCGTACTCCTTTTCTCAAACATGGATCATGGAAGTGACATGATTTTAATGATTTTCTTTGTGAAAAAGGCATTGTGCAACAATTTAAAGTGCCATATACACCTTAAAAAAATGGTGTTGCAGAATGCATGAATAGAACACTTATTGAAATGGCATGATGTATGATTAATGGAAAGCATCTTCTAGATAAGTTTTGGATGGAACGGTCATGTGTGCAAACTATGTATTTAATCATTGCCTAGAAAAAGCATTGAGAGTCATTACACCTTATGAGGCTTGGAATGAATGGAAGCCAATAATTATTCATATGTGCATATTTGATTGTTTGACGTATGCTCTTGTGCCATAACAACAATGTCACAAGCTCGATGACATGGCAAATAAATGTATATTATTTTGGATATAGTATTGAGAGCAAAGTTTATCACTTATACCATCCATTGACTAGCAAAATTATTGTGAGTTGTGATGTGGTATTTGTTGAGAATTCAACTTATCCTTTACTTGAATGTAGATTTTTGTCAACAATTAGCTCACAAGATGTGTTTGATACACTCATGCCTTTATTTCAAAGTGGCTCACTTGATTATAGCCATGTAGGCCATCCAAATAAGATTATAAGAGCTGAAATTTTTCATTCAAATATGGCTAAAAAATTATAGATAAGCATGGCTTAAAATTCCCAAAATTTGCAAAGAAACATGGTTGAAAAATTCCAGCCAAAGATGGCTGAAAAATGTTCACCCATACATGACTGAAAATTTGTAGCCACACATGGCTGAAATTCAGCAATGGTATTTAGCACACTTTTGATGTACATTTTGATGAGCATGAGGAATGCATGTCTATCAAGGATGAACAATCCAAGTCAAGATGGCTACAAAAAACATTGCAAATAGCACATTGAGTGCCCCTTTACGTGGTAGAACAAGACCAAGCTCTTGCCATGCATCATGTGATGAGTGAAATCCAATTTGAATTGGATTCTATTCACAAAAATTGCTTTTGGGATTTATGTGAATTTCTAAAAGGTAAGAATGCCATTGGTACTAAGTGGGTTTACAAGATTAAAAGCAAGTCAAATGGTAGCATTGATTGCTATAGAAGCTAAACTAGTTGCAAATGTTTATGTGCCAAAATATGGCATAGATTATGAGAAGCCATTTGCACTTCACACATGACTACCATTACTGCACATTGTGGTTGGAAAGTGCATCAACTAGATATAAAAATAACTTTCTTGAATGATGATTTACAAGAAGTGTTCTATGTAAAGCAACCTCCTAGAGTTGTCATCAAAGGTCAAGATCATATGGTTTGTTGCTTGCATAAGGCTTATTATGGACTTAAGCAAGCTCCACGTGCATGGTATGACAAGATACATAAGAACTTGATTGCTTTTTGTTTAAATGTAGTCCAAGTGAAAGCACAATTTATGTACACAAAGATGGGGCTGATCTTATAGTGCTTGTTGTTTATGTTGATGACATTCTCTTGACTTGGTCATGTGATGAGAAAATTGGCATGCTTATGTTGATTTGCAACATATTCTTGATGTCATATATCTTGGTCTTTTTAAGTATTATCTTGGCATACCGAGGGGGGGGATTGTTGTGCATCAAGAAAAGTATATTGAGAAACTTCTTCAAAGTTTTTATTTGAGGATTATAAGCCTATCTCAACACCAATGGAAACAAGATTTAGGTTCTCAATGGAGGATGTAGGTGATGCACTTGATATTTATCTTTATTAGAAACCTATGGTATGTTTGATATAAGCATGTAACACAAGGTCGTACATATAGTATGAAGTTTCTCAATTGATTTGATTTATGCATAGCCCTAGCATTAAGCATTGGCAAGCGGTAAAACATGTGTTTAGATATCTCAACAATACTTTGATATTGGGTTTCTTTTATGGTATAGATATTCAGCCATGCTTGCATGTTTTTAAAGATAGTGATTGGACTCATTGTTATGATACATGGGTGTCTACTAGTGGTAATTGATTTCCTCTTGGAGGATCATGCATATCTTGATTGAGTAAGAAGCAACCTATTGTGGCCACATCCAGTTATGAAGTTGAGTATAGGGTTGTTGCATACCTATGGGCCTTAGTTGCAAAGTACCAAACCTCTTCTACCATACTCTATCCAAACGGAGGATACTCTTCTACCATACATATAGTGTGTGGTTTTGAGGAAGCACCAAACCTCTTCTACCATAATCTCTCCAAACGGAGGATACTCTTGAGCATTTTTGAAGCCGTATGAAGCAAGCATGCCAACATGAAGATGGTGAATGGTTCCTCTCAAATATAAAGGAAGCACGAAGCTTAAAGAAAAGCTGAGTACTTTTTTAAAGTTATGTTTAATTTCAATAGCTATTTGCCATAGCTTTCATATGTTTTGCATTAATTCATAATTGAAGCTTCAAAAATAGCTTCAATTTTGATTTAGGAATATATGAGAAGTAGATAAAAGATTAGTATTCAAGAAGCTGAAACAAAAGACACATATATATTGAGAATTTCAAGTACTTGTATGCATCGTGGTAGTGAAGAAAAGGAATATTTGTGCATTTATCTTCATATAGGAAGGTTTTAATGCACATAGTCAAGTCCAAAACTTTCTTTTGGACAACTAAAGCTTCTTCTTCCATTAGAAGCATTTCCAGATGCACAAAAACATGTGCATTGGTATTATAATAGGAAGCACATGTTGTGCATATGAAGAGATCAAAATCATGAAATGTATGAATGTTAAGCACAATAGGAGCAACATATTGCTTGGATCATAAATGTCAAAGAACTAAAAAACAACTAAGAAATAAAATACCTGGATTAAGCTATTCAAGGACAAGGCCTCAACATCGAAGCCCACAAGGGGTGAGAGACGCACATATCCACCCAACCACCTCCATCCATATATATGCCTCTAAGCCAAAGGGGGAAATGTGAGGAGAGTTTTCCAAGTGCCCCCTCCACATGGATTCTAATCAAAGGCCTTCTAACCTTGGAAGTCACATGAAATCACATGGCTTTCACATGGATTCTAAAAGGATTCCTCCCAAGCTTGTACATGCAAGACCAAAGGCTTGAGAAGCCTCCCTAAGGGTTAAATACCATATATATAAATCCTAATGGTCAAAGCCCTTCAATAGGGAGTAAATAAATCCAAATAGATCATGTGTTCATACCACCATCTTGGAGATACTTCCCCAAGGGTTTCTCAATAAACTCTAAGGGTTCTTGAAGTGACTTTGGACCCTCCAAACTCATGTTTTTTGTTGCTTGGACCTATATTTATACAACAAAAATATTCACAACTATAGTGGGGTGTATATGAATGAGACACCTATTGATGGATCTATGCGTGGAGATTGATGCAACCTATATATATTATCACTGACAGTCAGAGTGCATTGGTGTTTGCAAGAAATCCGGTGTTTTATGCGCCCACGAAGCACGTTGAGGTTCATTTATCATTATGTTAGAGAGTACCTTCATGCCAGAGATTTTGATTTGGTATATATCCCTACACAAGACAATGCAGAAGACATATTCACCAAAGTTCTTCCATGGTAAAATTTTGAAGGCTTTCGCAAAGCTTTAGGCTTATTACCGGGGGCTGATATGTCACTTCCTCTATGTGTTTACATCATTCACTCTAAGGGGTTTACTACATTATGTGTCCCTCCAGTAGCTTTGGTGTGAAATGTTTCCCTATATATGGACAATTTCAGTCCATTGTTAGTTAGAGGTTGTTTCCCCATGTAATCACATATACATGATATACTCATATGTGGTGGTACTTTGGACTTAGTGATTCATTTATAACTCTCACTTCACACATTCTCATATCACTACTCATCTATTGACAAAGAGCTCTTTGAGCCATTGCGTGTCTCTGTGCTCTAATTTCCTTCTTCTCTCTAGTGTTTACTTCAATTCCTACTTTTTCACTCACTCACACACCCAACAAGGTTCACAATAAGAATCATATATATTTAAGTGTATACTCATATTTTCAACAACTTTGCCAACAATTTTTATAGAAACCACACTCCAAACAAGAACATCCATATCCATGTAAAACATGGTTTGTAGGGTTTGTAACCGTTAAACATTCAAAGGAATGTTTTAGAAAACACCCCAAGGAGAGACGTTACAATTTTCACCTCTCACATGATCCATGATATTTTTCGAGTATGTTATGTTACATAAGAAGGAACATGAGAAAAAGCAAGAATTTGCAAGGGGATCAAGAAGGGTGCATTTAGGTTAATGAAGAGGAACGTATTCCCAATCAACCACCATAGTATGAGGTGAAATAATTAGGGGAAATTAGCTTATTATTATTAAATTAAAAAAATGACAAAGTGAATTTGATTTTCATGTAAAATAGATATCTTGAGGCTTATACATAATATCTGCTAAGTTGAAGGTGGTGCAAGGTGGTAGTGGATATGGCGAGCTCCTCGTCCATGCTAACACCTCCTGCAGCTGTTACAGTGTGCAGCAGTAGCAAGAGCAAGGGAAAGACCTTGGAACAGCAAGGAGTGAGCGGCTGGGGTTGCGACACGTATACACCTGAAAGCGCCAGAGTCTTTCAAGAGTGGCTCACTTCCCGGCGTCTTCCTCCTCAGAAACTCGTGCTTCAGCCAGTGAAGTCCGGTGGCCGCGGACTCGTGTCTAAAGCAAACATTCGACGAGGAGAGAAGCTCCTCTACGTTCCTTTCTCTCTCGTGATTACTAGCGATTCAGTGAGTTCTGCACTAATTGGTCCCCGTTGTTGCATGATATGGATGCATTCTGCTAGAGGCCCAGTGGGTAGCCACTGATGGGTGGTCTTAGCATTTATGCGGAACAGAACATGTGTTGTAGGACTTCGAGCTATGACATCATGAGAGACGGAGGACTAGGCAAAGTAGTGTAGTGCAATTGGATGTACCAATCATTCACATAGTGGATGATACCCTTAAGGATGGGCCACGTGTTTTGGCATGACCGCTAGAGACTATGATTGACTCTCGATCCCTTCATTTTGTTGATGAAGGAGACCAGGACAGCAAGCATGGTTCAGGTCCACAGTTGTTGGGTAGTGGAGTTCATCAGTATTTTTTGATACTGAAACGGCACATGATCTATATTTTTTTATAGTGAGCCGTGAGCTTTTTGATGGACGGACACCTGAGGCCACATAGCTTGGGGTGCATTGGGGGCTATGAGTCTGCATGATTCTGTCCAGTGCACAGGATTGGAGATTGGTTGAGGATATCCCCATGTCAACCCGATTCTTTACCGTCTTGACCATTGATGGGGTCTATCATATCATAGAGAATTTACTCCCTCTATCGAGTCATTGATGGCATCGACCTTGTGGAAGTGTGGGGGGGAGGTTGGTATTTTTCATGAGATCGAGAAATTTACTTAGTTGCTATATGGGAAGTAGGGCATATATTCAGATTTATTACATTATTTACACATTATTTTGTTTGGCTATTGAGCATCTATGCATTTTTTTTCTTTCCTTTGCTTTTGATCATGAGGCCATGATTTTGTCTTTGTTTTAAACATGATGTGGATGCACTCTATCAAAGAGGTTAGTGGGCGTCCACAAGCTAGAGGGCTCAACATGATTGTGGAATAGAATACTTGTCGCTCATGGGGCTTCGTATTATGACATCTATGGGGTTGGAGGATTGGCCAGAGTACGGTAGTGCTATATTGAATGTTCAATGAATCGATCATTGGCATGGGGAGATGGGCATCTTTTTGGTGAGCGACGTGTTTATGGCATGGTCATTGGAGACTATGCTCGACTATCAGCTCCTTTTATATTGTTGATGAAGGATAGGGATAGCAAGCTTGGTTCTAGTCCACATATGGTGGATAGAGGAGCTCATCAATGTTTTTCAACATTGAGATGACATACGATCTATATTAGTATAGCTAGTTGCGAGTTTTTTGATGGGCTGATGCCATAGGCCACATAGGTTGGGTGCATCGTGGTTTTGAGTCATCACAACTCATGTGTACATGTCATTCCAAGATGGCTTTGAGTTCAAAGGATATATTGGGTGCACATTGGAACCGGAGAGGATATGTTGGGACAGGGATAATCATGTGCTTCTTTGAGAGGATGTTTCCTATGATGGTAGTCCAATTTGGCACCGTAGCAGTGTTGTTAGGTTCTTGAGTGTTTTCAGAGGAGATCTCACCCATGATAATATGCTCCATGCTTGTGTTCGTAGTTGGTATGAGGATATATGTGCCATACATAGATTTTCCTGTATATGATCTGATTGGGTAAAGTAACCTGCCTCGCTTGTAGCATGCTTATGATGGTGCTTACCATTGGTTATTGATATAGCCAATTGGTGTTGGGTTATCCTCATGAGCTGTTCACTAGTTGAAAAAATGAAGATTGTTAGGAAATTGGCATTTCGACATTGATCAAATTCTAATTTGTATTATATCAATTGTGCATATTTTGTAAGTTTTCCTATCCTTTGTTTGAGTTTTGTGCTAGGCTTCATTATGGCTGAGTTTGCCGATCACTTCTAGAAGTGATAGAAACCAAGTTAACATACCTTCTTGTGAGTTCATGCTCGTTGTGTATGTGCGTTATGGGATGCATGTGTGAGTGTGTATTCATTCTTAGTTCTACACCCATTATTGGACACTGATGACATTAGTGGGGATGTGATAATATTGAGTTGATACTATGCATAATTGATCTTCCAAATAGTCTTGTGGTTGACTACCATGAGCATATAGTTGCACTTTCGTTTGAGGGAGAATTCGGGTTTTGCTTAGTTTCATTTGATACATGTTACACATATCATTCATTGTACATATTCATGACCGACTTTGTTAGTTTAGGGAAAGTCAAAAGTCAACCATTTCTCAAAAATGGTAAAATGGTCAATAATGGTATGTGAGAAAATCACACATTCTTGAAGGACTCAAAGAGAGCTTTCTAGTCATACATGACACATGTCCATTCAACATCGTATGAGCTCTCAAAAAGCAAGCCCTAGTTTTTTGCACATGTTTCTAAAAGTACGCTTTTTACTTATGCCACATGGCAAGATCTCATTAAATCTGGATAAAGCTTGATTCAACGGCTATAAGATAATGACACATGGCCTCGACGACAAAAATTAAGTTGTAAAACAACACTTGCACAAAAATGTCATTGTCAAAAATAGTGATAGTGTTTACATAAAAAACAGTTTGTTAAAGTTGAGTTTTGGCATATATTTTCGTGGGCAGCTTCTTCTATATAAGCATAGCATTATGTGCACTTGATCAACTTATCTCTACCCTTGGTGTTGGAGCTTTGAGGAGGTGTGTGTACCACACTCGTAGGAGTGCCTCTACACATGGAGGTGGTCATGGAGTGTATGCTTATACACTTGGAGGTCTTTTTGCTCTTGTGAGAGAAGTTTCTTTGGAGATCTTGCTTTAGCCTCTTCATACCTTATTCCTTACCCTTAGGTGCTCTCTTTGGTATTGATGGATTGTGAGTATTTCTATGTTACCTAGTAATTTTGATTTGGAGCATATCATCACTTTGTACACATACTTTCAGAATTGGAGCGTAGGACTTTTTGCCTACATTTTGTGTATTCTCTCTTGTCTGTGTGTATCTTCTCTCATGTGTGTTATTATTTCTCTATCTTAGGTTATTATTTGCTAACAATTTGGTATCAAAGCATGAGTTCATGTTGGTACAACATGACTTTAAGGAGATTGTTGGTTATCTCTGTACTTCTTATTTGTGGCATATCTACTGATGATGTCTATTTGAGCTTTTGGATAGAAAAGACAGGTACATTTGAAGATGAAGAAGAGATATAAGAAATTGAAGACTTGGATATCTTTGATAGAAAGCCCTCAATGTTTTTTTTTCAAGTTTGTTCTATATGGAAGGTATGATGATATCTTCTTGAGAAGATGGTGGAAAAGTCCTTAAGAGAAGCTAGAAGCTTGTGAATGCTTCCTAATTCAAAAGTTAGTAGATTGTGAATTTTATGTTCAATTCGACTTGATTATCAATAAGAAAAAGAATTTCCATCAAATTGAAAAGAAAATTTTTTTAAGCAATAGTCTCATTATCTATGGAACAACAATTTCATACTCTGGCTACATCTTTGGGCTTTGTATCAAAGAAGAAAACTCATACGTCAACACTCTTCGAAGTATCCTCTAGTGGAAAGATTCATTCCATACTACAAGTTTGTGAGAAAGAGAAGATAGAAGAAAAAAGATTTTTTGAAGCGTTTTCCGATTCTCTTTCTACCCAAATTAGAACTTAGAGGAGCAATTGTTAGGAAATTAGCATTGACATTGATCATATTCTAATTTGTATCATTTTAGGATTTCTATATATTCACGAACAATTTTGTTAATTAAAAAAGGTGAAAAAGTATGTGAGATAATCACATTCTTGAAGTACTCAAAGAGAGTTTTTCAACCATATCCATTCAACATCATAATACATATGAACCCTCAAAAAGCAAACCCTAATTTTTTGCACATGCTTTCAAAAGTATACTTTTCACTCATGCCACATGGCAAGATCCCATTAAATCCAGATAAAGCTTGATCCAACAGCTATAAGACAATGACACATGGCATAATAAAGCTTGGTGTTAAAAATAAAGCTTGTAAATAACACTTGCGCAAAAAGTTCATCGGCAAAGATAGTGTTTACATAAACTATAGTTCGTTATTTTTTGGCATAGATTTTGTGGGAAGCATCTTCTATCTAAGCATAGGGTTATATGCTCTTGATCATTAACTCATATCTACCCTTGGCATTGGAGCTTTGAGTAGGTGTGTCTACCACACTTGGAAGAGTGCTTCTACATATGGATGTGGTCATGGAGTGTATGCTCATACACTTGGAGGCCTCTATACTCTTCTGAGAGAGGTTGTTTTGAAGATCTTGCTCTAGCCTCTTCATGCCTTGTTCCTTACCTTTACGTACTTTCTTTAGTATTGCGGTTGTTAGTATTTCTATGTTACCTTGTAATTTTGATTTGGTGCATATCATCATATTGTACATATACTTTTATGATTGGAGCATATGGTTTTCTGCTTACATTTTGTGTATTCTCTTGTGTCTATGTGTGTAATAGTGTATGTTCTCTCATATATGCTATTATTTCTCTATCTTAGGCTATTATTTGCTAACAAAGACAACCTAGTACCTTGTTGTCTTCATAGAAGACATCCTAGCACCTTGTTGTGTTAATATAATTCTATTCTATTGCCCTCATGATCTCTAAGATAGTAGGAGGGTGTACCTTAATGTATCTCAAGATTTTGAATGATATGGAGCTTAACTGTCCTTTACAAATTATGAGGAGTGTAACTCGGCTGTCCTATAGGCTGGATTTGTCCCGAGGAATCATAGTTTTTGTATTGCACACAAATCACTTGGAAGTGGCCTAGAGGCTAGGAAGGATGGTTTGGTGATACCTTGAGAGGAATTCTCAAGCTTGGAGGATTTTACCTTGTATGTTCTAAAGTTCTCCATCAGCAATTGTAACATCTATGTTAGTTAATTGATCTACCATGTCCTTGATTCAAGCTAGATGTTCTTGCACAAAACTACCTTCCATCTTAAGATTGTGTGTTTGTCTCTTCAAATATTGCTTTATAGTAATATGGGGTGAATTAAAGAGCTTCTCAAGTCTATTCCAAGCTTCTTTAGATGTTGCACAAGGACATAAATGAGGGATCATATATCTCGTAATTGAAAGAGTTATGTTTGGAATTCCCTTGAATCCAATCTATGTTGATCTTGCATGACCACAAGTAGCTTGAGTTTGTCTAGGTGGGGTTTGTGGTTCATCAAAAGTGGAAGCAAAAGCCTATCTCTAGCTATCTCTTTGGTCTAGGTCCCTCGAGACCTGGAACATCACTACTCACATAATTCGATAAATCTTTTGCAATCAAAAGATTTTTAAGCATGAAACTCCAATAAGGAAATTAGAGCTTCCCTTGGACAGAACATCAAGGACATTGGGTTGGTCACGATCTGCCATTAGATCTTTTGAATAGACTCTAATTAGGTTCTGAAAACAAGATAGAGTTTATGCAGCACGTTGCACCTAGTACTTAACAAGAAATCCCATGAGCAAACTAACCTTGCACTAAGCAAGTACTAGGGGCTCAAGTAAAATGCAAAAATTTTAGAAATTGTACCATTCTCTTTGGTCCAAGTACTTCCTTTGACTAGGTTTGACCACTGTATTGTAGGCTTGACTGTATTGGCCAGAGTTGACCAGTTTGACCAGAGTTGACCTAACTTCTAAGATTGGCCAGTGTTGACCATTGGCCAGTGTTGACCATTGGCCAGTGTTGACCATTTGCCAGTGGTTTGTCTGACCTCATAACTCAAATAAGGTGGTAGGAAGTAGAAAAGAGAAAGAAAGATTTGAGAGCTGAACGTTGGATGCAAATTCTAAAATGAAATTGCAATTGTAAGCTCATGGTAATCAATCACAAGTCTATATAGCATATCAGCTCCATTATGCACAATATCAACTCAATATTATGACATCCCCACTAACGTGATCAGTGCCCAATAGTGGGTAAAGAGCTAAGAATGAATACATGCTCACACATGCACCCCACAAACACACACACCACGAGCATGAACTAACAAGAAGCTATGCGAACTGAGTTTCTATCAGTTCCGGAAGTGATGGGCAAACTCAGCCATAATGAAACTCAGTTCGTAGCGCTTCTCAGGAGTTCATGCTCGTGGTGTGTGTGTTGTGGGCTGCGCGTGTGATTATGTGTCCATTCTAAGTTCTATACCCACTATTGGGCATTGATGATGTTAATGGGGATGTCGTAGTATTGAGTCGATACTGTGCATAATAGAGCTGATATGCTATGAAGTCTTGTGGTTGATTACCGTGAGCTTATAGTTGCACTTTCATTTGAGGGTGAATTTGGGGTTTGCCTAGATTCATTATGGTATATATAAAGGGAAAGGAATTGATACCTTGAGTGCAACCAAACATGGTTATTTACAGTTTTTGAAGGGGCATAGAAGTTTAGCGAAGAATATATATTTTATAGTTTTTATTTTGATCATCTTTAGTTGACTTTTTAAGTTGTTATCATCTTTTGACCAGGAATTAGGGTTTGACTTTTGAGGGGCTTAGAGAGGTTTGTTGGTGGCATGTTGTATGTGGATGGAAAGCTCTCATTGAGTAATATAAGGTGTAATCACTTTTTGCTGATGAAGACCATCTTTAGTTGACTTTTTAAGTTATTATCATCTTTTGACCAGGAATTAGGGTTTGACTTTTGAGGGGTTTAGAGAGGTTTGTTGGTGGCATGTTGTATGTGGATGGAAAGCTCTCACTGAACTCAAAATTGACCTACTCTAGGAATCTTATAATAACTGAGTACAAAAATTTGTCCTAAAATATGTACAAGTTCATGTACACAAAGTTGAATTTATCCTACAGAGATAAAACTTGAGTCTTGTCTCTTGATAATGAAGCTTTCTGATTCCATGAGGGACTTAATTTTTTCTCTCCGCAACACCATTCTGTTGAGGTATATATGACATTTTATACTAGTGTTTTATTCCCATGCTCAACCAAAAATGCATTAAATTTAGACAACATACTCCTCCCCCAATGAGAATGAAGGGTGCCAATATCCCATGTTGATAAATTTTCAGTCATAACAAGGAATTCTTTAAAGCGGAAGCCTGAAGCCATAAGCTATGGGGTAAAGCTTGACTCTTGATCGTGCATCTTTCCTTCTCAATGAGTTAACTTTTTTTTATTCTTAGCAATACCACTCTATTGAGGTGTATGCAAAATTTCATACTTGTGTTTTATCCCATCCTCAGCCAAAAATGCACTAAACTTAGAAGACATGTACTCCCCTCTCCCCTGATGAGGATGAAGGTGCCTGATTTACATGCTGGAAAATTTTCGGCTATAGCGAAGAACTGTGTATTACATATAGATATTTTGAAGTTTATGCGGATAGTGTGGAAAAGTCATCTGTAAAGGTTTGGAAGTACAGGTAATTACCAAGTGATGGTGTTTGTATAAGAGTTAGAACATTATTATGAATGAGCTGCAATTTACACTCAATTATCACTATGCCATATTTGCAAGTTGCGTTTCACCCAAACACAACCCTCGCAAGAATGTTTAGAATGTGCATCTAGTTCAGGCAAATATGATATCCTATCATATTATTGCAGGCATAATAAACTGCCAAAATTCTTATAAGGGAGTCATGGTTGTAATTTGTTTTGAAGGGTACCTTTTACCCAATGTTAGGAAAAAGAGATTAGTAAACTCGCGTCAGTTTCCAATTTGTGATTCTATCCTTGCAAACATCTATCCAAATATTTTGTGATTTCAGCACAATGCATAAATATACATAGAAACAAACTTTTTCTTATCATCCTTTATGCATATTGTGGTTCCAAAACAAATAGAAGTATGGGCATGATGCTCTCTGGAGAAAATCCCACAATACATCTTCAAAGAGAATTATTTGAATCGTTATACAATATTTTGTGCATTATATGGTAGTTTTTAGAGGGCTGTATGGCATAAGGCCCTCTTGCATGGATGTATCATGTCTGAACTTCATTGACATCCATGGACATCTAGGAAGTATTATTTATTTTTATCTTTATTTTTATTTTTCCTCATATTTTTAGGTTGCATCGAAAACCATCAGAAACATTGCAGTAGAAAAATAATAATAACGATGATGATGTTGTTGATGACAATAAGAATATTAGTAGTAATATAGTAATAATAATGATAACAACAGCAACATCAACAACAAGTTTTTTATGTTTTTGCAAAAATAACATGCAAGATTCCTACTTTTATTCGGGTTTCAGCTAGTAAGATATCCACATTTGGATTGGTTGGTTGGCTGAACACCACAGTGCCAGGCTTCACTTTACGATATGATAATTGATTACATTTTTCTCAATTTTCATGCTTTACCTTATCTTCATTCTTTTGATTAGGTCATGTTTGGTATGATCAGACATTTGTGAGCTTATTAAGGAATATAATAAAATTCCATAATAAATTGTTTGAACCTCTGAATGAGTATACTGTTCACTCTTTTTGATACTTTTGTGGGGACTGGAAGATCATGACAATAAGTGGAATTGCGTACATCTTTTTGAGGCATGCTATCATGACACACAGTGGATTTCGTTGCATTGCTGAGAGGCATGTGTGATCTTAGCATATTCATGCAGCTGCAACCTGTTGATTTCCTCTTCTTCCTATATTCCAGAGAATGAGGTATCTCACAGCTCTATCCTTCGCAACCAAACTTGTAAGAGGTATATGTGGAAGCTTTGAGGGTATCTCATAGTCTGATCTTCCAGATGTCAGACTCATGATGCTGGATATATCTGAATCCTAGGATGTGGCCATCTGTGCATTCTGCTTCTTTGCCTCTGCTATTGTGAGTCCT
>CM035425.1:73961794-73966794 GCA_020310875.1 Ceratopteris richardii | reverse complement strand
GGTATATATGTATGTATGTATGTATACACACACACACACGCGCACACACACACACACATATATATATATATATATATATATATATATATATATATATATATATATATATATATATATATATATATATATATATATATATATATATATATATATATATATATATATAGTGAGAATTCTCACTTTATTTCCTTAAGAAAAAACAATGTACAAGAATGTGAGGAGGGAGGATCATCTCCCTATTCCCATGGCCTAGGTCTCACTAATGTAACTCCTCATGAAACATGCAGTAGTAACATAGCAATCTTCTCAACAGATCTGACATCCCAATCTATCACCTCATAAAACATCGAGAAAAGCATAATATCTTGTCAACATCTCAGTGAAGCTGCTCATAAAGCGTCCAGTATTGAGAGTTATGTATGTCTGTCCTGAGGCAGCATAACATCAATTTGAGGTCGCATCTTGGCCTTACAATATGCCAAGAAAAATGTGGAGCTGAACTCTTATTCCAAAAAAGCTTTGAATTTCGAAGCATCCAGATGTTCAAGAGCAAAAGGAATACACAAGTCTTTCTAATCGAACCCAAAGCACAGTCGCTCGAAGCAAAAAGCAAGAAAGTGCAATTAAATTTGGTGGGCCTCCTATCCCAAATGGGAAAAAGAAAGAAAGTATTCCACCATCTTTGAATCAATGGGCATGTCCAAAACGCATGACGTAAATCCTGAGCATAAGAAACAGAGTGCGGGCATGTAGCCCCTTGAAGCCCATGCTTACAAAGGAATGCCCCTAGGGTGAAATGTCCTACAAAAATAGTCCACATGAAAATCTTCGTCCTAAAAGTGAAAGAGGACTCCTATATTCTACAAAATCTTGCGTGCCACCAGGAGGATGATTTCTTAAGCTTCCATCTGAAATGACATTGATGAACAATATTCTCATCAGGGAGAAGCGAGAGGTAGTGGGACTTTGAAGCACCGGTCCACCATCTGGTATGCTTGGCAAAAAGCCAATCTCTCCAAGGATCCGATGCATCAAGAGAAAGTGGCACCTGACACTGCTGTAGGAAACGCATTAATTAAATCCATTTGGATCGGTAAGCAAATCCCACTGCATCTATTCTTTCGACGATCGGGAAGGGTAAAATTTCCCACTTGGAATCATAACATTTTGCAATGGAATCAATACCCTTATTGTTAAAGTACCTTGCCGATGCACCCAAGGAGAAAGCAAGAGGCGGGTCAGATAGAAAGGACCGGTATGGACTCTGGAGACAATGAAGCAAACAAATTACCCACATAACATTGTCTCCCATTCCATTTGAAGCGAGAAGCGGCGAGTTTGAAACTACGCAACAGAAAATCAATCGTGGGCGAAGAGGTTTGCAAAGGAGCATGGGAAAAGAACTTTATCCAGGCATCCAATTTCCATGTTCCCTTATAATACACCCGGCATTCTCCACAAACTTCCAAAAGACATCAATCCATAAAGGTTTTTGGGCTACAGTAATACACATAATAAAGGCTATCCTTCTAGCCATTGAATGAAAATGTAGCTGGAGAATTCCGAGGCCTCCTTTTTGTTTGGGCTGGCATACATATTTCCATGCAGAAAGTACCAACGCCCGATCATGCATTTTATTCCACAAGAAATCCTTCAACAGGCATTCGAAAATACGGAAATGGCACTTCTTCCAATAAGTAACAATAAGTAATACATAACATAGGGTTGCAAGAAAGACTGCACAATTCTAATCCGAGCATGTAATGGCCACTGTGCAGCATGCCACATATCCATTTTGCATCTAATTCTACTCAATACCCATTCAATTCTATCTTTTGTAGAAACATTTACGCCGAGAGGGTATTTAAGATGTCGAAATACAGTACCTTTCTTAATTTTAGGCCCTTTCCAGTTGCAGGAATGAAAGTGCTGCGCAAAAATATCTATAAGTGCTGATTTTCTCATGTTGATGTGCAATGCTGATGCAGTGGAGAAAGACTTCAAACAAGAAACAACATTTTGAATATTTTCTTGACCCGCTTTTGCAAAGATGAAAGTATCATCAGCAAAACCCAGTGCAATGTGCGCAATGTGCTGATTTCCAAAAATCGAAATACATCGAATACAATGAGAATTTGCTTTAGCCTCCAACAAGTAGAACATTGGTGAGGAAGCTAAAGCATAAAAGAAGGGACTCAATGGACAACTCTAATGGACCGACCGTTCAATTGAAAAAGGATTCGAAGGCCTTCCATTTATTTCCACATGAGATGCACTATCTTGGGCTAAAATATAAATAAGGCGGCAAAATTTAGTTCCAAAACCAAGTTTTTTAAACACAATGGCAATGAAATCCCATCGAATTTGATCAAATGCTTTCTCAAAGTCAATTTGCATACCCACTGCCTCCCGATTAGATTAGACAACATGCTCCAGCAAGAGTTGTGTGAGGAAGATGTTATCAAATATTGATCTTTGATGAATAAAGCCAACCTGTGAAGGATGAACTATCTTGTGCATAATGAGCTTAAGTCTCAAGGCAAAGATCTTGGCAAATATTTTGTAAATAATGCTCATCATAGTAATCGGTCTCCAATCCCCTATCTCTTTCGGTACATCCAACTTGGGAATAAGTTTAATCTTGCCTAATTTGAATGAGTAAGGGATTTTTTGATCTCTCCATATCTCATTGCAAACACCAAGAATCATAGTTTTAAGAGAAGGCCAAAAACCGATCACAAATTCCTTTGTAAGACCATCCATCCCTGGTCCTTTCCGTTCTTAAGGGACCTAATGGCCATGAAAACTACTTCTTTAGTGATACTTTTCTCACAGGCGGCAGCCATATGGAAATCAAGAGCATGCGGTGTGAAAGCAAGGGAGTCCTGGAGCGCTGAAAACCATGTATCATCCATCTTATACGAAGAGGCAAAGAGATTTTGAAAGTGCTGTGTACATCTAGCAACAATGGAATTGCTATCTAGAAGGATCAAACCATCTATTTCAAGCATGGCTATTGCCCCTTTTACACGCTTAGCACGAAGCGAATCAAAAAAACATTTTGAATTTGCATGAAGATCATTTATTTCTGAACATCTTGCCTTGAGTTTGGAAGATTGGATAGCATTATCTTCGATTAACTGCAAACATATATAAGCATCACATAAACGCATATACTCTACCTCTGAGAGAAACTTCCGTGAGTCTACTTTTTCAATCATGAGCAAGATCATCTGTTGAGCTTCAACCTTTGCTTTAGTAAGGATGCCGTTAAAATGTTTGCCGCAGTCTCTAATCACGTCTTGCATGCCCACCACAAGGGCTTCCCATTTCATACATGCTGAAACATCCCACGTGCTAATTCTCTCGATCAAAATGTCAACTTTACATTTGAATAAGGAAGTTTGGATCCAAGCATGATTCAACCTCAAAGGTATTTTACGAAGATTACTCGGGGTATTTGTCTCCCAATTTGAGTCACAAAGATTGATCAAGAGTGGATTATGATTAGAGAGAAGCACTGTAGCATCAATCCACGTTGTGGACCCAACACTTAAGATATATGTATGAGAGTAATAACATCTGTCCAGCCTACTCATTGGAGTCTTATGTGATCTTGAGTGGAACGTATACCGGAGTGTATGCCCTCCAATGAAACCCCGCAAATCCTTACAGTTTAACACATGTAAAAGTTCCTTCCATATTTCTCTTTCCTGCATGGAGATCAAAGACCACACCGATGTACAATCATCTTCAGTATCCACCATATTAAAATCCCCACACAGTAAAAACACGAGCTTCCCCCCACAGTTCAAGATGCCTACATTGGCAAATACATTGTAGGAGAAGCTTCCAAGTCTTAACCTGTTCCATCGGCAAGTTCAGAGCATAAACATTGATACATATAAATGAGATACTATTTATCCTAAGGTGAAGTGCAATAAATCTCCCCCGAGGATCATCAAATACCATTTTAAATTGAATTTTCTTTTTCACGATGAAGAGACATCTTGAATAATTGCTTTTAGTACCATTATATCTTAGCTGAAAATCTTTTGTGTAAAGAAGCATTCCAGCATGATCATGCTTTTTATGCTCTTGAATCTCAACTAAATCTAGGTGATGTCTAACAATCCATCTCCATAATCTTGTCCACTTACCATATTGACCAAGACCTTAATATTCCACGTTGCTAACTTCATGAGATCGGCGGAGTGACATGAGAGAAGTCAACATGTGCCAGTGTTGGAGCTAAATCTTGCAACACAATATCCATATTTTCATAATACTCATTCTCATTAGTATGGGGGGCAAAATTAGCCACATCTCTGAAAGGGAGGTCGAGTATCCTGATTGAAACTTACTTCTTTAGCCATGAAGCAGAGCTTTTTTGTAAGTGCCTGGAGTAAATCCATCACTATCAACGACTCTCTTCCCAACTTCAACCCCCTTTTCCCACAAGTGAATCTTTACTCGTTCCTTCACCCTCTCTTCTTTTATAGACATTGAGTTTTATTGGGGTAACATGCGTTGAAGGGTGCACTTGTTTGTCAGCCATAATTTCTTTCCCTTTGGCATTATAACCCTGAGTTGTCGAAGGCTTAGAAACAGCTGAACTTGCTCATGTACTAGTGATAAGAGAGGCTTTTTGCTGACCAAATATCTGTTCCTCAGGAACCAAAATTTTACTACCCCGACAAGTAGGAATAAGGGTAACTCCTTCAGACTTTAAAGAAGGGCAATTTTTCGAATAATGCCCTAAGTTACCAGAGTGGAAACAAGCTCCAACCATATTACCCCACGTCAAGTAAAGCACAATTCTGCCCACATTGGGTACATTAATACCCAGAGTTTTAGGGAAGGGCCTTGAGGTATTCCATAAAACACAAATTCTATTCTTATTAGAAGTAGAAATAGAAGGAGTATAAAGTACCTTGCCTAGCACTTTCGCTATATGACCAATATTAGCCCACAAGAAGGATGGTAAATAAACACAGATT
>CM035425.1:73916794-73946794 GCA_020310875.1 Ceratopteris richardii | reverse complement strand
AAAAAAAAAATATATATATATATATATATATATATATATATATATATATATATATATATATATATGTGTATGTATGTATGTATGTATGTATGTATGTATGTATGTATGTATGTATGTATGTATGTATGTATGTATGTATGTATGTATGTATGTATGTATGTATGTATGTATGTATGTATGTATGTATGTATGTATGTATGTATGTATGTATATGTGTGTGTATGTATGCGTGTAGAAGAGTCAGTTCGCTCCATACTTCCAATCTTCTTAACCATTCAATCCTTTCATAAATTAAGCCCATTGTGGTTCCTTGTCTATCAGCCACTCAAACCAAAATAGGTTCAATATAATAACCAAATATCTTCTTTCTTTTTGCTTCTAAACACCTTTTTTGGTGTAATGAGTGGAAACAACAATCATAACATGCAATCCATTATACACCCTGTGATCAATCAACTGTGAGAGCATGATAAACCTATAACCAAACCTTGTTTGGGCTGGTTTAACTAACTCTTTCTTCCTGAATTTTCTATAGATAGCAAGAATGGTGGGTTTCATGGTAATATAAATGGCATTTTTTACAGCTTGAGCCAATATTGGACTCACCCATAAAAGCCCACCAATATCCTTTAAGAAGAGACCAATGCACTAACAAGTACGAGTATTAAAAATGTATGGCCATTGCTTTTCAATCATACATTCAATTCCTACACAACTAGCTGCATTATCTATACATACATGGACCACATTTTATGGTCCAACATCCATTAAAATAACATCTTTGAGGATCTCAGAAATGTATTCACTTGTTTTGATTAGATCAAAGGTGTCAATTGATTTTAGGAACATAATTCCATATATGCATGAGACCATAATATTAATGATTTGCCGATTTTTAGTATTAGGCCAATCAACACATATAGTGAAGCCATATGTTTTCCACTTCTCACACAATTTCAGCAAATCATTGTGAGTACATTTGACCTCCTCTTGCTTAAATGCCCATTACACAAATGATTATATGAAGAAACTTTGTAATGTGTATGAAGGGCGAGTCCTTCCAATGGAAGTCACGAATTTTTGGAAGTAAGGACCTACACAAAGATTTATTTGCATCCGAACATGCTTTGAACTCCCAAGCCTTTTGCAATGCCCTTGAAGACTCTCTTTTTCTTTTACATGCTTTCATTTCATAGGATTCACTTCACCTAAATGCTGCATATCAATTTTACGAGCACTTTCATATGTATCGGTCTCACATCTAGTGGGTCCATAGATAATAGAATCCTCATTGGAATGCATGTGTGTCATAGTTGGTTTGGAACTCGTTCCAAACAACTTTTATGGTTCGGCGCTTTTGGTTCCGCACCAACGTTCCAAACAACGTTTGGAACCTTGACTTAAAAAAACAATACCCCATGGTTTTTTCAATAACAGTTTGCCTTAGGAGTCAATGAGCTTTTTGAGAGGACCATTCCAAAGTCCATTAGTACATACACACATATATACATTCGTGACTTGTATTTCTGAATGCATCTATGATGTCACACAAAACCTATGGTGCTATACTGCGAACGTACTTAAGACTATTATGTCATATAAAAGTTAGAACTTAGAGCATACATGCATGCATACATTCATACGTACACACATACATACATGCATTCATGTATATAGTGCATGCATGCATGACAATGCACCTTGAATGTATACACTTTACATGCATGTATGCACATAAATAAATAAATAAATAAATAAATAAATAAATAAATAAATAAATGAATATATATACATGTGTATATGTATGTATGTAATATGTTTGTATGTATGTATGTATGTGTGTGTGTGTGTATATCTTGACGTTTGGTACAGCACCGCGTTCCGTACACGTACCGTACGTGCCGTACCAAACGTTCCGTACCACCTTGATGTGTGTGTAAGAAGCATCATCACAAATTGCTTTCCTTTGCTTGCAATTACTTCCACATGTCTTTAGCCTCTTGGGAAGCATTATCACATTTACTAATACCATATCCTTTCAAACCAAGGATATGGTCCCAGGTCCCTTATCATGTTAGCGTGTCCATCCCATACATAATCACAAAATTTGCATTTGCATCTACATTGACCTTTGTTCAAGGTCTTTAACTTATCTACATAGTCCCATTTTTGTCTCGATCTCTTTGGTTTCTACAAGTCACAATGAACAAATAAACCAATAAGTCACATGTACATAAATGCGTAAACATATGTCATGCATTATGCATAATGAAACTTATAAACATGCTTTATGCATAACGATAAATTGTTCACATGTCTTTTACATATATATGCCAATTATGCATAAACGCACAAACATGCATTATGCGTAATGATGAATTGTACAATACTACAATGTCTCTTATAATTTATACCATCATCATTCATGGCATGATGCGTCATATATGTATAACAATAAACATGCATTATGCATAACGATGAAATGATTATTGTAACGTGTACACGTCTTTTAACATATATGCCATATTGTCAATTCTACATAAATGCATAAACATGCATTATGCATATGATAAACTGTACAATGTCTCTTATTAAATCATAATATATGCATCATATATCATAATGTCTCTACAATAGATAGAGTCAAGCTACAACAATTAATACATTGAAAGTTGAAGTTGAGGCTGTATATGTTCTCCTCTGAGCTCTGTGTGAGCCAAGCAACTGCATCCTCTGAGCTCGTTGTGGGACTAGCCACTGTGTCCTCTGAGCTCTTTGTGTATCCTATGAATAGCCCCGAGTGTTTCCCTATGTATAATGTAACTATAGGGCTCTATGGTGCACTCGGCTGAATGGTTGAATGAGGAGATAGTGCAATGTATGTAGGTGTTCGAACTAAACCTGTTTACAACCTGATTCGGGAGGGCAAATATGTCTAAGTCTGGGCAAAAAAATCCCCGTCCAAAACCTGTTCCTAACGTGTTTGTATAGGATGTCAGCCAACGGCTAGCCTAAAAGTTGTTGGACATGTCGCCTTGACAATCCATCTCATGTCTACAGTCACACTGAGTGGGTGTGTAGAGCACTTCAAAGAAGTACTCCTTTCGGCATCCCCACTTCATCTCAAGAGCTGTAAGATTCAATAGATCTTCAAGAATTTAGGTCAATGCCCAAAATCCTTAGAATCCCATATATATGCATCCAGGGTCTCATCCTCCACTTCCTAATCAAAGAGGAAATTGAATGTACTCATCCCCTCATCCCCACACCATGAACATACTCAAATCCGAGCAATGAACTCCATCTGACCATGAATAACCACCATAACTCAACGATGCAGGAAAAAATCCGAATATCCCCACCTTATAATCTATGCATCTAGATAAAAATCGTGTCGTGATGGAAGTGCTGGGGAAAGACCTCTTATGGGACGTAGCTCGTGCATGTCTATAAGGTATGAAAGTCGTCGTATTCCATTGGCTCGACCGGACTGGCTATATCCAAGGGCTGAGAGCTAACAGGCTGTGAGATCCTCTTCATGGCTAGGAGGGAGAGTGGCTGCATGTGCAAAGTAAGAGGATGAGGTGTGAGGAGGAAAAGCCTCCCCCCTTGTAGTGCTTAGTGCTATTACTTGACAAATAGGTGCTATGCCAAGGTGAAGAGGGAAAGGGATTTCCCCCCCTTTTCAATTTTGCCTAAAATTTTGCCACCTCTACTAATTTTTAGCCACATCACAGCTAAATTAGAGAATTCAAAAGGAACTTTCTAATTTGAATTGACACACACCACAAAATTTCAGCCACAGATTTTTATTTCTAAATAAAGCACGTGGCAAGGAATTTCTGCACCCCTACTTTTTGAGCTGTATGGCTAAAAAGTATGCCACGTGGCTGCCATGTTCAATCTCCTGATTGGACCGTCATTGCGGGTTCCTTGAGGCCCAAGGAACCCCTGCACAGGAGGTTCCAGCAGGCTGCCATGGTGGAAACTTTGCTCCATCATGTACCAACACATGTGGGTCAATCTATCTAGCCAGAAAAGGGGTGAAAAATTATTGCCCAGCAGGCTATGGAGGGGAAATGCAGAGGCGATGTCAGATGAGCTTCATGGCAGTCTTTCATGAAAAATTCCTTTGCAAGAGTGTGGCTGCTATGCACCCTCCCTCCTTTTTGAATGAAGTTTTTGGCAGACCACTGTCTGTAAGCAGTGCCCGGCACTTCTCCTCCACCCCAAAGAAGGAGATGATCGGCCCTTCCTCTTCACGCGCATGGGTTACCTCCTTTCTCAGACCAGCTCCTATATGGGGCATCGAAACTCAGTAAAGAGAGTGGCAGCCCATGCTGTGAATACTACTGCCATGTACGTTAGAGAAAATCATCACTTCCCACATGAGTCCTTACACATGAGGTGGTTGGCTGCCAACTGCCACTACCCATGTGCTTTAGGGGTCCCTTGCAGGTGTCATCAGCCACGAAGGCTGAGGATAAATTTGGGGCTTATATATGCCCATGCCACACATGCGATGGGGTTGCCGCTCCCACACAGCCTCCCTTTTCTTCAATCCGTGCTCACCCACAACTACCACCAGCAATGGGCTCCTTCCCTTCCTCTTGTAATAGGACAGGAGGCTCCAGCCATGAGGTCAATAGAGGAGGGTGAAGGCTGCCAAGAATCGAGCCACTTAGCTACATGGAAAACACAAAGAAATGAGGAACAAACTTGTGTTCTCCAACCATTGGCTTCTATGTGCTCCCCTTGCTTCCTCTTGTTGGAAGTCCCATACCACCCCATGCAAGAGGGTGAGAAGCATGTCAAGCTGAGCCATCTTGGCTCCATGAGCTCTTATTGTTTTGTGCATTATGTCCTGCTTTCTCCATACGAGCTTAGAGGTGCACTGATACCAATGTTAGATCCTCTAGGATCCTCCTGTTAGACAAGTCAAGACACAAGCCATATTCACTAATAATAAAAGGGAGCATTAGACTCACCTCTAGCTGTAGAGCATTAGACTCACCTCCAGCTGTAGAGCCAATACGGGCTTACCCCCAAGCTTGAAAGCTTACAGCCAAGTGAGAAGCCATTTCCAAGGGACTGGTGTCCCATACCATCCGCCCCCTCCCCCCCCCCCTTCCCCCCCCCCCTTCCCCCCCCCCCCCCCCCCCCCCCACAACCCCCCCACAAAAAAAAAAGAAGAAAAAAAAGAGATAAAGAAACCAACTCTGTTGAAGGATCAAGAGTCCAAGTGCCTATAACGAATGAGCCCATGGGTTCTATTCATAGGTTCAAATGAGGAGGTGGCGGTGGGTTCACACTTGGTGGGACACTATCACTACAAGCACCCACCTAGATGTCCTTAAGTTTAGGGTACGTAACAAAGATTGCCCATTTTGTTGATTTTGCTAATGAATCCCCATAACCTGACAGTAGGGTCATATGCTAGGAAGGAAAATTTGTAGAAGTTTCTAGTACGTGTATACTTTTCATAGATCATGCAAAGTATCCACAAACAAACACAAGGATCTTTGACATGAAGAGCACTGTCCAAAACACACATAATAAAGAGTACTCATACATCCCATACTCTTCTCAACCAAGTACTACTTGGAAGAATAGAGACAACAAAAGGATGCTATGCATTAAGACAAAATATAGACTCAATCATACTTCCAAGTTTATTAAGGTCTCAAACCAAGGTTATATGCTCTCGTCTACATCTACCATACATACACACTCACATAAACACAAAGATGATTTGATTAGAAGACATAATTGGTTTCTTCAACCACTCTAACCACCTCATCTTCATGTCCTAGTTCAATCATTGCCATGTTTGTTTTCTTTTTGTAACAAGATTCTACTTTGTGTTTTACCTCCATAAATCTTGCATGGATTGATTGTAAAGCCATCTGTCTCCTTGTGATTTGTTCTACCACAATGCTTGAACTTCTTATTGACTTTTGTTGCAAATGCATTCTCTTTGATATCTTGTTGTGCTTTGAGTCTTTTCTCCTCCTTTTGCATGGGTGCTATTACTCTGTCAAGATTAGGATTAGTTTTTTCTTTTTTGTAGAATAATAACAATCATATTATAGGAAGAGGGTAGACTCTTCAAGAGGACTGTGAGTGCTTGAAGTTCTGAGATAGGATACTCCATCCCAATTTGAACTATGTAGCTCTTGAATTTGTTGACATATTCTTCCATTGGTGCTTAGTAATCCATCTCTAGTTGATAGAAGGAAATTAATAATGATACAAGGGATTGTTATGTCCTTGCATTGAAAATTCCCTCCAATTTTCTACAAGCTTCCATCACACTTTTGATACCCGCAAGGTGATATATATATATATATTCATTACTTAAAAATCATACCTATAGTGGACAAAACTTTTAGATTTCTAGATATAGCTCCTTCATCAAGGGCCTTGACTTGATGTTGAAGCCCCTCATGGAGTTGATGGTTCTGTAGCTCCACTTGTTTCAATCTCATCTCAAAGATCATTTATCATGCGATTGAAAATGACTATGTATTTATGACTATCACAAAAACAGATGATGTTCATGAAGATCGGGTTCCTACTACCTAGGGCATCGCCTATATTCTTTATTTGATACTTTGATTATCGTACATCTAAATTCTTGTCACAATGCTTGCAAGAAGACACTTTGACACTCATGTCTCCTATTGTTTTCGATCATACTATTATACATGTTAATGACAACAAACATAAAATGAAAAGGATAGTGACATTTGTCAACATTGATGGATTTGCCTGTGCAATTTGAAATGTGCTTTATGTGCTTGAGCTAGCACATTATCTCTTGCACTCACTAAAGAGCTTTATGTGCTTGAGCTAGCACATTATCTCTTGTTAGTCTTCCCACTCTCTAAAGAGGTTTTGAAGTTACTTTTTGAGAGAGAGTACATTAATTTTATGGAAGATGTTCACAAGAACTTTACACAATGGTTTACATGAGTGTGATAGTTACAATATGTATATTTAATCTTAATCCTCTCTGTACAATACAGCTTTGGAGTCATATTCAAATTCATCGGGGAAGAGCATCTAGTCATTCTTGGTTGTGTACACACTATTGGGCATTGATGATGGTAGTAGGGTTATCCAAAAAGCTGCTTTGTACATGGGTATATCATATTCAGCCTCAATACGATCTACTCATATAGAACACAACTTCTAGAGTCATGTTCGAATTCATGGGGGAAGAGCACGTAGTCATTCTTAATTCTATACCCACCATAGTACGACCAAATCGCGATTTTTTGCCTATAATAAAAATCGTTTAAACCTTAAAACGATTTAAATCGTTCAAAACGATTTTTACATCATGTTGGACGATTCCCCCCCCCCCCCCCCCCCCCCCCTTATAGTTCATATATCTAAGCACAAAGAGAGAGAGAGAGAGAGAGAGAGAGAGAGAGAGAGAGAGAGAGAGAGAGAGAGAGAGAGAGAGAGAGAGAGAGAGAGAGAGAGAGAGAGAGAGAGAGAGAGAGAGAGAGAGAGAGAGAGAGAAGAAAGAAAGTCATATTAACGTCTTCTAGAGGCCAAACTTGGACTATGAGACAAAAACCATATACAAGTGTAGTAACCCTGTGTAGAAGATGAAATGAAATAAAAAGTATATTGCTACACAAAGCTATATAGGGCTGGAAGAGGCTGGGGAGACGTGGCTCTGACTTTGGAGATTGTGGCCACCTAATACATGGGGGATCCATAATGTGAGTAAAAACACCCTAGCTACTGGTGATGGGTGGAGGTGCGTGTAGTATGTGGTACATCATTGGTGGTTTGAGTGCCTCCTGAAGGAAGACAACCCAGGGGGTGGTGGTACGCCTATGCTCCATCATGTGGTCGTAGGCTGTCCTGATGCGTGAGATATCCTCCTGATATAGTCGTGGTCGCCGATATCCTCCCATGCGTGGTCGGCGCCGTGCTCTCTATGCTGCTTCCTGGTGGAGAGTGAGCCCTATAGATGGACCTCTCTGATGTAACTCAGCTCGCTGAAAGAACTGGGTAATGGTCTGCAGGGTACTCACCCGTGGCTGATGTGTGGGCTGTAGTGACCTCTCTCGCCTCTGGTATGCTCCTATGAGAAATCGTCCCAAGCGTCGCTGGTCTCCCATAGTCATGCACAACTGGAGTGACTCATCTATCTGGAAGTGTGCTCGTAGGTCTAAGTATGCTGGGCATCTGATAACAAAATGCTCCTCACTCTCTACCTCTGTCTCGCATACTGGGCACCACCTCTCTTTACGGGGGACTCCCCTGGACCGACCCCTCTCAATCTCGAGCTGATGTGATGAAACCCGTAGCTTCCCAATGACGACTCGAAGGGGGTGTGTGGGGGGGGGGGAGAGAGAGAGAGAGAGAGAGAGAGAGAGAGAGAGAGAGAGAGAGAGAGAGAGAGAGAGAGAGAGAGAGAGAGAGAGAGAGAGAGAGAGAGAGAGAGAGAGAGAGAGAGAGAGAGAGAGAGAGAGAGAGAGAGAGAGAGAGAGAGAGAGAGAGAGAGAGAGAGAGAGAGAGAGAGAGAGAGGGGGGGGGGGGGAGGGGGGGGGGGGGGAGGGAGGGAGGGAGGGAGGGAGGGAGAGAGAGGGAGAGAGAGGGAGGGAGGGAGGGAGAGAGAGAGAGAGAGAGAGAGAGAGAGAGAGAGAGAGAGAGAGAGAGAGAGAGAGAGAGAGAGAGAGAGAGAGAGAGAGAGAGAGAGAGAGAGAGAGAGAGAGAGAGAGAGAGAGAGAGAGAGAGAGAGAGAGAGAGAGAGAGAGAGAGAGAGAGAGAGAGAGAGAGAGAGAGAGAGAGAGAGAGAGAGAGAAGAAAAGAAAGACATTTTAACGTCTATTAGAGATCAAAATCGGCCTATGAGACAAAACATATACATCAGTATGATCCAATCCATTGTGATCCCAAAAGGAAAATAAAATGTGGGTACAAAACAGAATATAAAAGGAGTGGATAATAGCTGACATCAAGGGTATGGGGTGCTATGGGTATGCACTCTATATGCTGAATAGGTGATGTACAAATATGATATGCATAGGGAGGGGAGGCTCGGTGGTGTCATAACGCTCTAAGGGCCTGGAGTGTGTGTAGGATATAGTGCAACGGTGGGTAAGTCATCGTGGGGATTCTCAAAATGCTCTGCACATCAAGATCGATAGGAGTGCACTGCTGACGTTTCCGTATCTCCATGTCATGGCGTGCGTGAATCGCTTGAATCTCTCTCTGGTGGGGACGGGCTCTCCGGAGTGGGGGTCTAGGTCTCTCTGTAATGTGACACCCTGCGTCGAGCTGGGCCCTCGGGTGGATGTGGGTCTAAAAGAATCTGTAATAGAAGTCTGGGGGGCCAAGTGTATGTCTATCCGCTGCTGGAGAAGTGATGCACGGCGGCGTTGGAGCTCTACTAGGAAGCGACCTAGAGGGCGTTGGTCCTTTGTCTCCAGTAAAGCCCTGATCTCTCTGGGCCCCCTGAAGAGCTATGGGTAGCGGTCTCTGATGTCCTCGTATGCCTGGCATCTACATGTGTAGTGCTCCTCGTCCTCCACCTCCTCTCGGCATATCCTGCATAATCTCTCGTCCCTGGGGGTATGTGTCGCTCACCCAACCTCAATCTCGAGCTGGTGTGATGATACTCTGAGCCATAGTTAGTAAGGTACGATCCGTACGATTCGTACGGTATGTATTAGTACGGTACTACGTACGTACCCTATGATTTGGGGCTTCCCGTACGGGATTCGTACGTTCATAAGGTACGATTTTTTTTTAATGCTAAAAATTATATATCTCATCTTTAACATGATAAAGATCATGCTTATGAATATAATGCATCAAAATAAAGGTTAAGAACTTTATTTAGCTATATTTAATCATGTGGGATATCGTCGTAACTCGTGACTCGTGGTATCGGGGAATTGGATATCATGTATGTAGTATCTACTATCATCATTCATGTATGTACTATGATGTAAGTTGTACTTTGTAACATCATTAAAAACTAAAACCATGCTATCAAATTTCATTCATTACAAATTACAATGATCATTCATCATTACAAAAACGGTAAAACCATTCGTTCAAATTTCATACATCATACATGACTCATCAATGTTCAATCATCATAGTACATAAAATCAAACTTCAAGTCACATCAAACATGATCATCATGATTCATGAATCATCACCAAGTGGCAAGAATACATACATTAATGATAAATCATAAATAACAAAATGACAAGTCACAAGTCCACAGTGGTAAATACTAAAAGCCAATGAAAAACATCATCAATCATGTAGTATGTATACATCTATCATCAATCATCATAATGCCAATAAAGTGAGTCGTGATAAGTCCAAAACTCTAATCAAAATGTCACATGGATCATGAATCATGATGAACAATGATCACTCATCATCCACATCCTCCATCTCATCAATATCACTATCATCATAATCATCATCAAGAGAATCAGATGTTGTCATCTCATAAGTAGATGACGGTGGACTGGGTGGATCACTGACAAGATTTCCCTCATCATCAAAACGAGGGGATAGAGGCATCGATGGTAATGTCCTCCTCCCCTTCCTCCTCGTATATGTAGTAGCTGGTGCTCGACTACTGCTAGCTCCATCCCCATGTGAAGTGGTCGATGCACGCCGAATAATCAACCCTTTCCCACGACCACGGACTCCTCTGACCCTTCCTTTGCTGCTACGGCTTCTTGTTTGCCTCACATCTATAGAGCAAAGCTCTCTATATAGCTCGGCAAAAAGAAGCTCCTCATCATCTTGAGGCACATCATATGATGGAAGAGGAGTGTCTCACAGAAGGCCAAAATCTGTCCACATTCACCTAAATAAAAAAGAGAAATTAGAATCAAAACATGAATTACTTGTTTATGCAAAATCTGAAATTTATGTAAATTATTGCAAATCTGAAATTTATGCAAATTTATGCATATTTATGCAAATTTGAAATTTATGCAAATCTGAAATTTATGCAAATTTACTTACTTGTTTTAGAGTCTCCATGTTAGGTATATTTTGCAACATCCTTAGATTGGTGCGGCAATATATTAATTTCTCCATTTGTTGAGGACTAAGTCTATTCCTCACCTTTGTATGGATGAGAGCAAAAGCACTCCAATTCCTCTCACATGCACCGGATGAGCAATCTTGAGATAACACCTTGAGAGCATATGTGCACAAAGTAGTGAATGAAAAACCAAAATTTTGCCACCAAAAAAGTGGTTTTACCATTGACTCTCTATCCCAACATGTAGGGGAAAGAAAAGCGGGATTTCCCCTCTCATCCATATAGCAATTTATTTGCTCCAACATGTCATTATGTAGATGTATGGGAACTACACGTGACATATATTGAAGCCGATCCGATAATACCTCCACATCATCATATAATTGCGGGCTTTTGAATGCCGGATGCAATAAGCCCGCAAACCCATGGATAGGTCGATGCATCCATGTCCATCTTCTCATTGTTATCTAATCATAAAAAGAGAAAGAGAGTTAAATTTTAAAAAGAAGAATGAAATAAAAATTAAGATAAACATATTACATACATACTCATTGCATCATGGTTTATGGCACATCATACATGCATGCATGATGCATGCATGATTACATCATGCATGCATCATTGCATGCACATTGCAATTTGCACATAGATATTAAATATCAAATATAAATACATTTATGATGTGTGATATAATTGATGAATCATAAATGATAAATCATAATTTGTCAAAGTGTCTTACCTCAAGTACTTCACCTCTTTGATCTTCGGTGACAAGAGTGCATTCCCTTATCTCTTCCATAGCTCTTCTCATGATATGGATGAGAAGCCCTAGAGTAGCACCCTCACAATCCGTCATGCGTAGAACTTTGTAGATAGGTGTGATGACACTCAAAATAGCCTTCACACTATCCCAAAAGCTCTCATCCAAACATAGCCTTTGTATGCTTTTTGACTCCTCCAATGAGCTCTCATCCCACTCGCTCCAAAAGGTAGATACCACCGTATGTCGTAGAGGCACTTTGACTTCAAGCAACCTTGAAAGAATAATCCACATGTATGCAAAACGTGTGGTGGCGGGCTTCTTTATTTCAAGCTTGCTATGCTCTCTAAACATAGCTAACACTTTCACTTTTTGTGTGAAAAATGTAACTATGCTTGAGGCTTGTAGTGTGCAAGCTTTTACCCATGATAGCTTTCCAATATCCTCCATGAGCAAATCAAGACAATGAGTTGCACATGGAGTCCACACAATATGTGGATACTCACCCTCCAAAAGCTTCCCCATATGCCTACAATTGCTTGCATTGTCGGTGACAACTTGCACTACATTTGATGGACCCACCTATGCATAAAATTTAAAAATCAATATTCAGAATTTAACATAAATGGAAAATCTGAAAATTTATAAAACATATAAAAATAAAATTAAAAACTTACCTCTTCGATGGCCTTCTTGATATGTCGATAGATGAACACTCCGGTTGTCTTCTTTTCTTTCTTTCCAACCTCAACGGCACGTAGGAAGAAAGTACCAATAGGGCATGACACAAGAATATTAATTATCCCTCTATTTTTTCTATCTCTCCATCCATCGGAGAGGATAGTGCATCCATACCTAGACCATTTCTCACGCATAGGGGCAAGTGAGAGATCTATCCTCTTCTTCTCCTCATTAATTTTGGTTGTCCTCATATCGGAGTAGCTAGGTCCACTCCATCCTTGACATGGACCCACTTCACTAATTGCTTTCACCATAGTCTTCCATTGGTATGAATTAAGAAGATTAAATGAGAGATTTTCCATAATTACCGTTCTTGCAATCTCTATGTCGGCTATCTTTTGTTTCTCCTTGATCCATGTGAGAGAAGACCGTACATGCCCGGGAGCTTGCCCTAATCCGCTTTGCCTCGCATGTGATTGTGAATCCCTTTGTGTTGGTGATTGTGATGATGAACCAATATTTGAGTCTTGAAAATGTGACTCCCCTTCATGTGAAGAGGTAGAGGCCGATGCACGAGAAGGGTGGCTTGCATATCCTCTTACCGATGTAGGTAATGTGCTAGGAGAGCCCATCATTTTTTGCCTAATTTCGGATGCAATATGGTCGGGGATCTCCTTGCATGCCGCTACTTGCCCTCCAAGCTTGGTTAGGTGTTGAAGAAGCCTTGTAGCCCCACTTGTGTATCTCTTGCCACAATATTTGCAAGTCCAATGATGGGAGTTGGACTTCTTCGTATCTTTCTCCACACCAACACAATGGAGCTCAAATGCCTCATGCTTGTCTCTCACCATTTTGCTTAGAAAGGGCTGACCTACAAGAGGAGAGAGCACTTCAAAGGTCAAAGTTCTAGAGCACTTCAAGAGCAGCTGAACATCAGAGAGCAACACTCGCGGACGGTCGACAGAGCAAATATAGCCCAAATGAGCCGTTCGCGGCATAAAAGACCGAAAAGCCTGGATAGCAATTTTTTTTCGTACGAATTCGTACGGATACGTACGGGTACGTACGGAATTTCAGATACGTACGGACGGGTTCGTACGCGTACGAATACTAACTATGCTCTGAGCTGCCCAATGTATCGTGGTCTCTGGATGAAACCATCCGTTGTCACAGTCAGGAAGTGCTCTCTGTAGTGTTGCCTCTTTATGGGAAGAGGCTCCCGTGGTGCTATCCATGTCTCCCTAATGTGTATCTGTAGTAGGTCCTAACGGATGATCCTGTTCCTCTCCGAACGAGAGAGGGTAATGTAGGGGGAAGAGAGGTCATACTGAAAAGGGGGGAGATTGGTAATGCTCATGCCATGGTCTGCTAACCATTGGTAGGTCTGTGCATACCATACTCTCTCATGCCCTGTCTTTGCCAAATGTCTAGAGCTCTCAAATGCAAGCCTGGTGAGTCGGCTGGTGGGGAGATCTCTGACTCTCAGAATAAAGGTCACCTGTTGAAAGAGGGCCTCCACTAGCATCGGTGGCGTGCCAAGCTCAGCTCGTATAATGTCGTGTGGAACAGAGGGCTTGCTGCGGAGGAAGCGTGAGATCATGGTGACTTGGGGCCTCTCAATCTGCGTCCACATCACCTCCGTGATCCTTGGTGCCCATACTGCTGCTGCGTACATCAATGCAGGTGTCACTAGAGTATCAAAGAGCCACCCCTTAGTTCGGGGCTCCTGAAAATATGCCTGAAAGCAGCATCTCTCCAATCTTGCAAGTGCCGCGTAGCCTCGCGTCAATCTATCTCTCGCTGCCTGTGCTATGGAGAATACCCCTGTGCTTCCCGAGAAGGTGACACCTAAGTAGACATAGGAGTCCACTACCTCTATCTGTCCTCCGGATGTGGTGAAAGAGGCGTGATGGCGTACTGTCCTAGAGGTATGGAAGATCATGACCTTGGTCTTGCCAAGGTTCACTGTGAGTCCTCTCTCCATGCAGAAGGTATTGAGCGCCTGTAAATGTGAGTGTAGGCCCTCCTGTGTCTCTGAGAGCAGGACAATGTCATCAGCATATAATAATATGTGTACTGACGTACCTCCGAGGTCTCCTCCTAGCCCTCCTACTCGCTCTATATAGTCCGTGATCTCGTCGATGTAGAGACCAAAGAGAGTGGGTGAGAGAGGGAAACCTTGTTTCACACCAATGGTGCTATGATAGGCCGCCGGGGCAGCGCACCCTGCCTGTGACTCGTGCATACAAAGCATGGATGGCCCATAACATGTCTGATGGTTTGTGTAACTCCTGGAGTCTCCGTAGTAGTCTCTCTCGAGGGACCGTGCCGAAGGCTTTGCGGAAATCCACAATGCAACAGTAAAGTCTCCGCTTCCTCGCCTTCGCGCTCTCAATCAAGCAACGAAGTATGAAGATATGGTCGATAGTGGAAAAAGTGCGACGGAAGCCTGCCTGACCGGGTGCTCTGATCCCAGACGCCTCAACGTGCGTACTGAGCTCTGCCTCTAGTACTACCCCATAGATCTTGACTAAGATGTGGCCTATCATAATAGTCCTATAGTTCCTTGGGTCCATCATATTGCCGGACTTATGGATAGGCGCAATGATATGCATAGTCCACTAGTCAGGTAATCCCTCAACCAAAGCACGGTTGAAGAGATGGGCGATCAGGTGGGGAACTACATCAACTGCGTATATAAAATGCTCGCCCTGTAGTCCTGTGTAGTCTGCTGAACAGCCATGCTGTAGCCTATGGTTAGCTTGTCGTACCATGCCTGTCGTGAATAGGGTGGACATCACTGGACGCGGTGTGGGAGGGATCGGCAATGGCGGCTGTCTTGGGACGTCATATAACCTCTAGGCGTAGGTGTGCCGCTATGGGCGTAGGTGGGCGTGGCTCGTGTAGGGCCCTCCACGCAGTGGCGCAATCCCTACTCATGAGAAGGTCAAACAACTCTGCCTCCTGTCGCTCCTCGAAAGCTCGCCGCTTCCGGCGTGTGAGGGCTCGCATCTGTCGTCGTGCCTCCCTCTTTGTGATGGATCCCAAAATACTCTGTGCTCTGAGATGTCGGTATAGTCGTCCACACTCCTCATCGTACCACCTATTCTAGGGTGTATGCCCCAGCCGTGTCGGATGTGCGGTGTTGTGGGTGGTGTATGGGAAGCTGAGAGTAGCGGATGTGTGGAGGATCGAGGAGAGGTGGGCGGTGAGGGTATCCAATGGGGCGGAGGGATCAAGGGAGTAGATGCGCTCTCGAACATGGGAACTATACATATGTGCTAGCTCATGTCTAACGTGAATGGTGGTATGGGCATGTGGCGGTATGGTGGCGGGGTGGATAAGCATGGTGTGCCGCGTATGGATAGGGGGAGATATGTGTGATCAGCTCCAATCGGTGTGGGTGGGATGGTGAATGAGGTGATGAGATGTGTCGCCTCCGGGGGTCCGATAACATAGTCTACCACACTGCCTCCATGCGGTGTCGTGGGTGGAATGCAGGTGAGACCACCCGAGGTGGGCGAGGTTGCCATCCCATTATATATAATGAGACGGTGTGCTTCTCCCATCTGGAGTAGGTGTCAGCCGTATGAGGTGGGTGTGGCGGGGTCGACTGAGGCTCTGAGTGTAGGCCTGTCCTCGGTGATGCGAAGCATCTCAGGGTCATCAAAGTCATAGATATCACACTGGTGGCTCTGAGTGTGGGCATTGAAGTCTCCTACAAGGAAGACTTTGCCCATCCCGGTGTACTCCCTAATGGTGTCACTAGGGTAGTCATATGGCGATGCGGTGTCTGGTCCCTCCCACTCTGAGGGCTGCTAATGGGAATGTGTGAAGCGCGAGCCGATGGGTGCAATATAGTAGACGACGAAATACACTGCTCTCTCCTCTGATAGCTGGAGGCGTATCCACATGAATCGCGCCTCTAGGTCTCTGGCTACCACCTGTACCCTGTGTGCTGTAGTGACTGTCTATAGAGCACGGCTACTCCTCCTGATGCTCGTGTGGTGTGCTGTCTCATCTGTCGGCGGTGAACTGACTCCCACATATAGCCCTCAATCCTCGGTAGGCTCCTCCCCGGGCTCTCATCTGTCTCTGTCAAGAAGATCATGTCTCTGCCCTCCATCACCTCCTCGAGGTGTCCTGGATGTGTCCACAAAGATCCATTGCAGTTCCATTGCCTGGAGGACACGTGGCATGCATGCGCGTCTGTGCTCTACCTACATCTGTGTGAGGTCGTCATCCAAATAGATCGGGGTGCCGGGTGTAGTGCGTAGTGCCGCTCGTCGTCTGAGGAAGTCTCTCCTCCTTGCCTCATCCGAGAACTGAAGGATAAGTGCTGTGCTCCGCATAGTGTCTCGTCCTCCTCTCCAAGCTCTGGTGAAACGAAGAGGCTCATCCGTGTGGTATCCAAGTAGTGTGCACAAGCGACTCCCGTCTTGCTCCGGTGATCTGTGTGTCTCTGTGAGGCGAAAGACACGAACATTGAGCCTTCGGGCCTGTCGCATCCGCTCCTCCTCAATGGTGGTGTGTACTATATGGATCTCCTCATGGTGGGTGTTCTTCTTTGCTTCCTGTCGAAGGTTTTTCTTGACAATTTTGACCCATCCATCCTTTTTAGTCTCAAGCTCACTCTGAACCACCTCTATGCACTCTTTCTTTATAGTCGTCCGAATGTCCTCTAGGTGTGGGGCAATCTCCCCCTTCTCACGTATGCTGTCCAGTTTCATCTTCATATCAGTAAGCCCAGTGTGCAACTCCTCCTGATTTTGTGAGTGCTTCTTGCGCATAGCAGCAAGCTCCTCCCGTAGGGACTCGTTTTCCTTCTCCAAGGCTGTTACTTTTGCTTCAAGAGCGACGACTCGGTGGGTAATCCCGTTCAGTCCAGAATCTCCTTTTTTATGTTTCCCTATCAACTCTCGAAGGGTATGCTCTAAGGTGGCTAATTGTTCCTCCAACTTGGGAGCCACAGAGAGAGAGAGAGAGAGAGAGAGAGAGAGAGAGAGAGAGAGAGAGAGAGAGAGAGAGAGAGAGAGAGAGAGAGAGAGAGAGAGAGAGAGAGAGAGAGAGAGAGAGAGAGAGAGAGAGAGAGAGTTTTTACGTCTATTAGGAGGCTGAACTCAGCCTATGAGACAAATCGATGTACATGGGTGTATCTTCTGTCAATCAGAAAAGAAAAAAGTGCTGAAAAAACTAGTAAAGCTGATATAGATCTCCGTAGTACGCATGTGGAGATACCCATGGAAGTGGGGGGTGTATGGACTGCGAGATCTATGATAATCTATATGCAGAAGGGTAGTACAACAAGCATGAAAATGCATCTAAAACGACTAACTAGCTCCATTCTGTGCTAGTGGGCAGGTGTAAGATGTGATACATAGGTGGAGGTGGAGTCAAGGCCACCCTTATGGCTGCAGGGGGGTCAGCCAAATCGTCTCTCCTCTATGGCGCGATGGTCACGGGCCTGGATCTCTGCAATCTGGTGTCGGTGCCGATCACCTTTGTGATTGGAGCTATAGACATGCAAAAAATATTGCATTGGTAAAGAGTGTACACCTTCATGTTACAATATGCATAAACATATCAATTATTGTCAAACCCTTCATTTTGTCTAGGTCGTATAACCATGTCCAGTAGGAGGGGAACCATTGACTTGGTTGAAGCCTTGCTTTGCAAGAAGGCTTCGAGTGTGTGTACAAAAGGTTGAATTGAGGAAGTCCAATGCGAGAGCAGCAGATGATGCTTAACGTAGAGAATAAGAATGCTATGTAGAATCTTAACCTTGTGATGCAAGGGTCATTGTTGAGCCGTATGCTTATGCTTAATTTCAAATCGCATATAAACTTTGTCACCTGGGCCATATGCAGCTAGTTGCAAAATAATCTTGTGGTTCATTGTCTTATTGAGGGTATGTGAAATGAGCAGATATTCTTACTACACATGTAATTTCATTGTGTTGCTTGTGAAGTTCCATACACCCCCCATACTCTAGTAGATCCTTAGTCTTGCAGCATACACATGCCATACAGTGCAGTTTTTTTCATTGCTCTCTTGCATTTATGGAAAGTAAGAATCACGCATATTCTTCATCTTGACCTCAATAGACATTGGAGTTTGTTAAAGTTATTTTTCCTTGTTTCTCGAAGCATGGCAGACATGCATTGGTTTGTGACCAGTGACGCTTATCACATATTTCAGCTATTGAGAACTCAGGTTTTTTGACATTATGAGTTTATGTATGTTTGAGAAGCCAGAGCCACTGGGGGTTATTTGCACAATCCAGATACCAGGTGTTATGGTGTGATGGGGGAAGGGCAAGAAGCAGTGCACTGCAGATTATCAAGCTTACCAATACTTAATGTGTTGACAATCCCAAAGCACATGGCATATAGATTCTCTCTGATCCTTGCATTGTGGGCATGGAAAACAGAAAAAGAATGACTCCATAATGAACATTACTGGAAATCCATCCTGTTCTAATTATTTTCATTATTCTGTACTTTAGTTCAGGTCATTGGTGCTCCAAATTCCATTCTTATGAAATAAAGGGAAAGAAGGCATGGAAAAACCTCGTCACAACACTTAATGAGTCATGTTCACGATAATATTCACATTTGTACCTATCATTACTTATCACAAAATTATTATTTGCTTGTTATTCTCCTGTTATTTGCCTGTGATCATTTGGTGAAGGACTGATTTCTGGGAATATGAATTCATTCTCATTTTGTTTTTTGGTACATCTCTGTTTCAGATACCTATCATCTCATTATGTTGTATTCTTGTAGGTGTTTATATCATATGGGGAGAAGTCCAAAGGTGAAATTTTGCTATCATATGGTTTTGTTTCTGTTGATACCCATCCAGGGGATTCATTGAATGTAAGCCTTTCATTGAGCCCCAATGATGAAATGTTGGAAGCAAAGCAGGCAGTACTGCACGAGTATGGTCTCTCCACGTATCCTAGTTTAATGCTGCTTTCACATGCTAAAATAAGAGGACAGATCTAAAATCGGTCAGTCCTTGTTAAAGAAACTAAACAATAACATGGCTTTTCTTTCATATATTATCCCAAGAGAACATATCTTCTTTGTTGATAAAACATTTCAGCTTTCCTCATTAACTGATATGTTCACCATTTCTCCTCTCATAGTTGGAACAGAATGCTGTCATTTTTATCTTGAAAACATTTTTCTGCTGATATCTTTTGCTCAGTTATATCTTAATGAAGTAAAGACCTTGCAAATATCCTGTTACGATTAGTGGTATACCTTCACAGCTGTTTGCATTTGCTTATCTTGCAGCTTCTCCATCAACATTGCAATCATACTATTCAGAGGTGTGGTTTTGATTGGCTACATGTTCTTTTGGACTTTGCCATATTTCATGGTTAATTACTTGGTGTTTGAATTTTTCCTAAAATCAAGATGGCAGCAGTAGCTGCCTCCAAGGGTGGATTAAAACTGGATGGTTTTCGACCATTTGCATTTGATGTTCCACTAGATGTGGATATTCAAGCTTATCAAACAGTTCTAGACACGATAGAGGCTGCACTAAGAAAAGTATCCAAATATTTAGAGGTGACTTATATTAGGAATTTCTGTATTCTACTGTTTTCACCTGAATTTGACTAAATCTTTACTATTGCCAAATCCTAACTAGCTTTTGATATTGATCTGGTACTAGGATAAGGGAAAGGACAATATTGTCATGTCGAATGAGAGTGATGCTAAGAATGCAAAGCTGAGGATGGCTTCCATTCTGTGTACCAGTGAACAAAGAATCTTGCAAAGAGCTCAATATGTAGGTGTCTTAACTTTGTTTCTTACTTTTCAACAAGTCTAACAGTCTATCAATTTTTAATACTGATATAATTAGATTGCATTGATTGTTCCAAAGATTATACGGACAAAGTTGCGGGAGCTACTTGCAAGGAAGACATCCTCAGGAGATGGTAAATCAAGCTTATTATACGGGCTTCGGAAGCTTTTCAATTAACTGTTTTTTCTCATCCCAACTTTCTGTGATCTTTTTCTGTGGATCATTTTTCTTACCCAAGGCCTTGTAATAAGAACATAATTTATGTTGCCATAGTGAGAATGAAGTTGTTTGATTTTGAGAATATAAGAACTTTTCTTTCACCACCAAATTGCCAGTTATTGGGTTCTCAAAAAATGCTTGTCATGTTGGCATATCTACCTCATCGTGGTACTGGTTAAATTTAAACCTTTGCATCCCTTTCGAAAGACAATCGGGCATTTTTGTACATCATTTTTGATTGGACTGCCATAAATTTACTTTTGAGAGGCTTTGTTAGAGGTTTGTCATGAGAAATAAAGTCTCCTTCCACACAATGCAAGTAATTTGTAAAGCATGATCTCAACTGGTGACAAAGTAAGTGGTTATGCCTTATTGTGGAAAAATACTCTCAAGAATCCGGAAATTCTAAATGGGGAAAAAGACTGGGCTTACCAGTTATGTGGACAGCTCAAGAGAACAATTGTTATGGATGCCAAGAAATGTAGTTTAAATTAATAGGTATGCACAATGTACCAAAACTAATCCATATTTTTATTTATTCTTCATTAACATTGTTAGTGGGCAAGTAGAACCACTTGAAACTGGAGAAGTATTGAAGGTTGAAACAAAGGAATGGAATTATCAAGCAGAAATGCAAGATTTTGAGCTTTCAAGTGCACTTCCAATGATTTTTTAAGTGTTTAGATAGTAGAAACCAATTAAAATAGAGTTTTCAACTTTGCCTGGTCTCAAGTTTAAACAAACTTAGGTTAGAAGAGCTAGTATGCAAGTGGAAATGACTTCTTTTGTAAGGATTATTATAGACATTTTACTTTGGGAAGGAGAGTATTTCTTGTTGTAGTATTTCTCACGTATCTTTCTTTTATATGAGTGTATTGGTCTGTCTATTTCTTGGAAAAGGTGACTTGGATTGTTGTTTTCTGTTTTCTCTATTTTTGGTTGCACCATTGTCAAGGTATAGCAGACATACAATGATCATGAGTTCATGGGTCGTGATTATACTCTATAGTAAATGCCTATTCTTCATTTTCCACTAAGTTAGGAAACTCAACCTTAGAAGAAACATTGTTTGCAACATCCAGACCTAACACTTTAGTTTGAATTTAGGGTAATTTTTTTATAAAATGATCATCTTCTTTGTAGTACTTGCAAAATTGTTTTTGCTTATCTACTTTCATCTCATCTTTACTTCCTTATCTGATTGTTTAGAACTTAGAGTTTTTCCTTCTAAAGGGAAGAGCCATCTTTACCCTCGTCTCTCTAACTAGCAACAAAGACTTGATATGCAACATGTGTAATAGACCTATTTTTCCTAGATTGAAGCAAAAAAGAAAAGCTAACTCCTCGAATGTTAAGGCATTTGAATTGCCTTCCATCATCAACCAAAGACTAGAAGCAAAACTTTGATAAGAATCAAGCAACCCATTGAGAATCATGGAGCAAAATTTCATTTGTCGCAATCAATTGCTTCTTTAGATCGTTGATCTTTGTAAGAGAAATATCCATAGAATTGCCTTCATTCATATCCTCACTCTCTAACTATTTGGGAAGATAAGTAATAAGAACCTCATTTCTTGCCTAACAAAATTGGCAGGAATACCTTAAGCATCCTTGGTTGTTTTACATGAGCAAATATCAAGGATAATAGCATGTTTGATACATAAAGCATTCAAGGCATGTGCCTAAGCGTTTATGCCATTCCATTGAAGTTGCTTTCAGTGATTGGGGATGCTAATGGTAAATGTGATATAATCAAAATAAGAGTTGCAAGGAAAACTCGAGCCCACATCATTCTGAACACCACCTACATTAGCTACATTTTGGAATTTTGTAGGTATGATAGAACATATTCCAACACCTTGCACACTATTCCACAATCTCTTTGCAACTAATACATAATGCAGCATGTGTACCCATAATGGGTAGTTGGAACCATCCAACATATCCTCCACATTCAATAGGCACAATACTATATCTTGATGCAAACAATAAACTATTCTCGCGAAAAATGAATAGAATTATTGAATGGATCTCTGCTAAATATGTAATAGACCTTGGGATGCTTGTATCTGCAAAAAAATACTTGAACAAAATTTGCACAAAGGGATGAGATTGCTCGCAAAGTCATTGCAAGGTCAAACCAAGCTCAAATCAATCTTGAGCTATTGAAAAACTCTTACAACTCTTAAAGTATACACCACCTTGAGAATATTCATCGATTTTTGCATCAATTTGAGAAAGTGAGTGAGGGTGTGTTAGTGATGCTCTTGAAGAAGCAACAAGATGCTTTGATATCAGTTATTGGAGTTTAGATAAGAAAATGCATATAAATAGCATAAGGAAGAAGAAAAAACTTAGGAGCACAACACAAAGTGTATTACTGAATGTGGAATATACAAAGATAAGTAGCTTGCTAGAGTTTATTGACATATATACAAACATAGTGAAAAATTTCCTAAAGAAAGAAAAATGTGCTTTGACAATCCTAAGTGTGTTCACACATCACTACTATATACTATCTACCTTTAGAAAGTATGTAAATCTAAATTTCAAAAGAGAAAGATAATAAGTAGAAAACTATGGGTAAAAAATACATTGAACTAGCATATATCCCTAAAACCTGAAAGAACAAACACCTATCCTCAATCGATCCAAAAAATATGAGAGAGAGAGAGAGAGAGAGAGAGAGAGAGAGAGAGAGAGAGAGAGAGAGAGAGAGAGAGAGAGAGAGAGAGAGAGAGAGAGAGAGAGATTTTACATCTATGATAGGCCAAAGTCAGCCTATGAGACAAAACATAAGATACATGATGTGGATGTCATCCAGCTGGCACAAAAGTAAAGCAAGATCATAAAAAGCTAATAGAATCTAATCTCAAACATGTGGTAAAATGCTAAGGCTGATGGAGCCCTATCTCTAGGGGTATATGCATGTCTATATACAGAGGGCAATACAATCATGAAGATGCGTCTATCTACTAGCTCCATCCAATGGTAATGGAGGGGTGGAGGATGTGATACATAGGTGGAGCTGGTGCTAGAGTTGCCTCTATGAAAGCTATAGGATCTCCTCTCATCAGGGCTACTTGCTCTGTAGTCGCCTCGTGATGTCGGGCTCAAATCTCCTCTATTTGGCGATGGTATAGCCTCACTCCTCTGAGCGCTGTGACTCATGGTCGACGTCTAGCTCGACTCACCTCAGCTTGCTGTAGTGTCACTCGTTGGGAATCAGGTGGGGTGGGGACTCTAGACCTCTAGAAAAAAATTGTGTCTCCTCTCCACCTGTGTAGCTGTGTGTGTCAGTGGTAAGAGTGCATTTCAATGCCTCTGAATCTCTATCAAGAAACGTCCTAATTGTCTCTGATCTCTGGAGTCCATAATCTCTTGTAGGGTGGGATGTCCTCTGAACAAAGTGTCATATATGTCTCTAATGTTAGTGTATGCTCTGCATCGACATACAAAATGCTCCTCACTCTCCACCTCCTCTCTACATAGTTTGCAGATCCGCTCTGCTCTCGCGACCCCACTGTGTCTCCCACTCTCGATCTCCAGTCTGTGTGATACGACCCTCAGTTGGCCAATCGCTACTCGTGAACTCTGTGACATATAGATGTCCATATAGTGTGATCTCTGTATGAATCCATCCAACATAATGGTGAGAAAATAGTCTCTGTAGTATGACATCCTCCCCTCTAAACTGGGTGATCTCCATACTCTCCTAATGTAGAGCCTCCATAAGTCCTATCTGAGCACCAGATTCCTCTCGCTCCGAGAGAGCTGATAGTAAGGTGGGTCGGAGTTGTACTGAAAAGGTGGCAAACTCTCCATATCGAGTTCATGTGCCACGAACCAAGTTGTGACATGTGAGTACCACGCTCTATCATGCCCACTCTGAGATAATTGTATAGCTGCCTCAAAAGCTCTACAAGTGAGTCTATTGTGTGGCAACTTCCTCACCCTCTGAATGAAACTCACTATCTATAATAGTGCCTCGAGGACCATGGGTGGTGCAGAGAGCTCTGCTTGGATGATGTCATGTACTATGGTCTGCTTGCTATGGAATAAGCATGACATCATACATACCTCGGGCCTCTCAATCTTTGCCCACTGATTGACCGTCAAGCTTGGTGCCCATATTGTAGTTGAATACATCAAGGTGGGGGTGACTAGTGTGTCGAAAAGCCACCCCTTCGTGCGGGGTTCTTGGAAGTGTGCTTGGTGGCACCTCCGCTCTAGCATGGCTAGGGTTGTATAACCTCAAGTGAGTCTGTCAATAGCTGCCTACCTCATGATGAAAGGTCCTAGTACAATGGTGAAAGTAGCTCCCAAGTAGGCGTATGAAGTAACCACCTCAACATGCCCTCCTACTATGGTGAAGATGACTGCACTCCTCACTGCATTGGATGTGTGAAAGATCATGACCTTGGTCTTGCCAAGGTTCATAACCAATCCTCTATGTGAACAAAGATCATCCAAGGCTCCGAAGTGGCATTGGAGCCCCTCATGTGATTTCTTAAATCAAAACAATATCATCCACATATAAAAGAATGTGAACTCGGGTACCTCCCAGGTTGCTCCCCTCTGTGCCTGCTCGTAGTATGTAATCAGAGATCTCATCAATGTAAGGCCCAAAAAGTATTGGGGAGAGTTGATAGCCTTGCTTAACACCAATGTTACTAGCAATGGGCTCTGATAAACCTCCAAGGCACCAAACTCGACCAAACACCTTCTCGTAGAGATTGTAGATGGCCCATATCATCTCTGTGAGGATCCCAAGGCTTAGTAGGTGCTGGAACAACCTCTCACGTGGAATTGTATCAAAAGCCTTGCGGAAGTCCACAAAGCAACAATAAAGCCTTTTCTTCCTTGCCTTTGCCCCATCAATGAGACAACACAGGATGAAGATATGGTCGATAGTGGAAAAAGCTCATTTGAACCCGGCTTGGCCTGGTGCTCGGAGGCCCTGTGCCTCTGCATATGAGCTAAGATTTGCCTCAAGAACTCCTCCATATAACTTGGACATTGTGTGGCCAATCATGATAGTCTTGTAGGTACCTGGATCCAAGGCGTCGCCAGATTTGTGGATAGGCATGATAGTACGCTTTGTCCACTCCTTTGAGAAACCCTCCCCTATAGACCGGTTGAAGACATGTGCAATCAATGGGGCTATAGTGGAGGCTACATAGATGAGGTGCTCGTTCTGTAAACCAATATGTTCGGCAACCCATTTGTGTTGCATAGAATGTATGGCCCTCTCCACCATCGCTATAGTAAAGAAAGAGGAGTGTGTGGGTCAAGGATTAAGTGGCTATGGGATGGGTGGCTATTGAGGCACATCATATAATCGCGCTGCATAATCTTGCCAAATCTGTGGGTCCTCAAGGGGTGTAGCCGGACAAGGCTGACGAAGAGCACACCATGCTATCACACTATCCATGCTCATGAATAGATGGTATAACTCGAGCTCTTGAATGCCCATCGCTTTCGCCGGGTCAGTGCCTTCATGTGTCAACTGGCCTCTCTCTTTGTAATCTCTCCCAAGGCTCGTCGCACATGTAGGTGTCTGTAAAGTGCTCTACACTCATCATCATACCAGCTATTCTAGGGTCTAGTCCCAAGGGAAGGGATACATCTTGTGTGAGTGGTGTGTGGGAAGGAGCTGATAGCTGAGGTGTGTAAGATGGATGAGATATGTGAGGTGAGAACTGAGAGGGGGGTGGACGGGTGTAGTAGGCATATGCCACACTCGAACTCATATGAGTATAGAGGAGCTAGCTCACATGTGAAGTGAATGGTGGTGTATGGGGTACATGTGGTAGGCCTATGTGGGGTTCTATTCCCAACGTTGGAAAGGGAGAGGTGGGTGTGAGGTGAGTCCGGGTCATACTAAAAAGGCGGCAATCTATCCATATCAAGTCCATGACAATCAAACTAGACTCTAATGTGAGTGTACAAGGCTCTCTCATATCTTGACTTGGCACAAAATTCCTCTCATTATGGGAGAGGTGGGTGTGAGGTGAGTCCGGGTCATACTAGAAAGGCGGCAATCTATCCATATCAAGTCCATGACAATCAAACTAGACTCTAGCGTGAGTGTACAAGGCTCTCTCATATGTTGTTTCGGATATCTGTATAGATGCCTCAAAAGCTCTATGTGTGAGTCTTTCTGCAGGAATCTCCCTCACCCTCTGAATAGAGCAGATAGTCTAGAATAGTGCATCTACAACCATGGGTGGTGCAACTAGCTCTATCCTAATGATTTCATGTGGCACTCGCTATTTCGCGCAAAATAGTCGCAATATCATATGTACTTGTGGCCTCTCAATCGCACTCCATTGGGTGACTGTGAGGCCTGGGGCTCAAATTGTCATAGCATACATCATAGATGGTCTGACTAGTGTGTCAAATAGCCACCCATTTGTGCGGGGATCCGAGAAGTGTGCATGGTGACATCTCTACCCAAACATGGCTAATGTTGCATATCCTCGTGTGAGTCTATCAGAGGTTGTTGTCTCATGCTAAAAGGGCAAGGCAAGCTCGTGAATGTGTCTCCGAGGTAGAGATAGGAAGTGATCACCTCAATCTCTCCACTGCCAATTGTGAATCCTACTCCATTCCTCACCGTGGGGGAGGTGTGGAAGATTATGAACTTAGACTTTCCAAGGTTTATTGTCAAGCCCCTCTGTGTACAAAACTCATGGAGGGCATCCAGGTGGTGCTATAATCCCTTGGGTGACTCTAAAATTAATACAATGTCATCGGCATATAATAAAATAAAGATATGTGTACCTGCGAGGTCTAAACCCTCTCCTTCAAATCAGAGAGAGAGAGAGAGAGAGAGAGAGAGAGAGAGAGAGAGAGAGAGAGAGAGAGAGAGAGAGAGAGAGAGAGAGAGAGAGAGAGAGAGAGAGAGAGAGAGAGAGAGAGAGAGAGAGAGAGAGAGAGAGAGAGAGAGAGAGAGAGAGAGAGAGAGAGAGAGAGAGAGAGAGAGAGAGAGGGGGGGGAGGGGGAGGGGGAGGGGGAGGGGGAGGGGGAGGGGGAGAGATGAGAGGGAGAGAGATGAGAGGGAGAGAGATGAGAGGGAGAGGGAGAGGGAGAGGGAGAGGGAGAGGGAGAGGGAGAGGGAGAGGGAGAGGGAGAGGGAGAGGGAGAGGGAGAGGGAGAGGGAGAGGGAGAGGGAGAGGGAGAGGGAGAGGGAGAGAGAGAGAGAGAGAGAGAGAGAGAGAGAGAGAGAGAGAGAGAGAGAGAGAGAGAGAGAGAGAGAGAGGAGAGAAGGCTAGTGTCATAGGGATAATAGTCTCCTTAGGTTTGATCAAATCCCTAGACAAGTTTTTTGTGTTTGCCAAAGGAGTGTAGGGCACAATGGCTCTCTCTTGATTCACTTTGGGTTTTGCATACTTCACCGGCACTACATTTTGAGGATGTGGGGGTTGTTGGACTAACACAAGTTGAAGTTGATTGTATCATAGGTGCCATAGGTGGTCCTTGGTTTTGGCCATATCTGGGAACCTCTCTGCCTTGCTCTCTAGGTGGATAACCATACGGTCCATACTGTGGTGGTGTAGAGGATCTAGGTTGTCTTTTGAAGGGGCAGCTTTTTGTGCTATGATTGGTGTATTTCTGTTCAATGTCAAACTACAAATTGGGTACCTGGGCTTGTTGTCTCTTGATTCACTTTGGGTTTTGCATACTTCACCGGCACTACATTTTGAGGATGTGGGGGTTGTTGGACTAACACAAGTTGAAGTTGATTGTATCATAGGTGCCATAGGTGGTCCTTGGTTTTGGCCATATCTGGGAACCTCTCTGCCTTGCTCTCTAGGTGGATAACCATACGGTCCATACTGTGGTGGTGTAGAGGATCTAGGTTGTCTTTTGAAGGGGCAGCTTTTTGTGCTATGATTGGTGTATTTCTGTTCAATGTCAAACTACAAATTGGGTACCTGGGCTTGTTGTCGATTGTATTGATAGGGTTGTGGGGGTACCATTCCTCCTCTTATGCAACCATGACATGGATGGTCCCCACCACAATACATGCACCTTCTTAACATGGGTACCATTAAGGGAGGATTTTGGTAGTTTTTTTTATCCCTGGACACCTACCTTTTTAGCGACTAAGTCCACAAGTTCTTCTATATTGTTGGTGTTAGAGGTTGCATTACTATTGGTATCTTCTGATTTTGTCAAGTTCTATGGGATGTTTAGGTCATCTGCTAGGTTGTCTTCCGATTCTATACACTCTTGTAGAAAGTCACTCAATGTTTGTAATTGTTTCACATAAATCAAGGTTCTTAATGTCCCGTTGGTTAATCTATCTAAGAACACTGATATCATTTTTTGTTGAGATGGTCTCTCTGTCTGAGGACACCTATCTACATACTGATTAAATCATTTGGCTGTTGTTTTTATGGTCTCATTAGGGGCCTACTTGAAGCTGTGGATCAATGAAGAGGAGTCCTGTTTGATACCCCTCTTGGTGAACTCACCAATGAATTCTTGAATGAATTGTTCAATATTCATGAAATGACTAGGGTCCAAAGGTTGGAACTAGGTCAACACTGTTCCATTAAGGGTAATGCAAAAGGATTCATATTGGACAAAGAAGTCATCCACCTACTCGGCATATAATGCTTTCTTGAATTTAGCAAGATGATCATATGGCTCTCGAGAACCATCATAATGATTCGTCATGCATTTTGCTACTTGAATTGGCCTTAATCTTCTACCTGGCTCTAGTGATTGAAGGACTATGGGGACAACAGAATGTACAACTTGTACTCTTGGTCCGACTCCTTGTGATGGTTTCATTGGGAAAGGTGTTCTATTCATACGTCCACTTCCTGAGTGTGCCTGATATCTAGGGTTGGTTCCCGACATGCAAAAGTGCACGTGTGGTAAGATTGGCATACTTTCTTGATTGGTTTGCCGAGAGGCTGGGTGTTCTCAACTTTGTTGTGTCCTAAAGGGGTTATGTGACATGGTTGCTTGGTCTCGGGGAGGGAATACTCACAACCCTAGTACCTCAATCTTGACTTTTTAAGTTCATCAAGAGGCCAATATCTCCTCTTATTCTGGTCTAGGTAAGTAACTCTAGATGAGTCTTTTGGATCTTGTAATTCATAGACAACAGTAGGGTTGATGCCTTCTCCTTATATAGGTGAAGTGGATTGTAGAAATTTGTCTAAATTACTTATTTTTATGCCATCATGGGTTCTCCTTTTGAGTCACTAGAAGTCTCAGAGTAGACATACTGGGTACTCTTTTGAGAAACACTCCCCACAAATGATATTATGCTGCTTCAACTCCCTAGGACTTGTCCAGATCTTAGGTTCATTCACCACTTAGTTCTTGAGTCCTCTTAGGCAATCTACCAACTCTATTGAATATCCTTGGGCAATGATTAAGTACTATAAATTTTAATTTCCTCCCTCAGAGCCCTCTGGTCACTTTTTCCTTATGCCACGATACACGATACCTA
>CM035425.1:73906794-73911794 GCA_020310875.1 Ceratopteris richardii | reverse complement strand
TGATGTAAATGTATCTATTGATTAACAATTGTGTACAATCCCATTGGCATGTCTAGCATTGCCAAATGGTGTAGAGAGGTGTAGGCTATGGTATAGTCCTTACACACACTCAAGCTCAACAGAATGAGCCTCGGGAATGGAGTGATCTCCCTGCGACTTTTTCGCATCCAATTTTATAGGAAATGACTTAGGATTTGAATTCAAATTCAAATCTTTGGCTTCCTATGATCAAGCATCTAAAAGTTTGGAGATATTCTCTCAATCAAGTGATCTACTTTTCCACGAATCACTTAGGTAGGGGATTAAAAAAGATTCTAAGTCAAATTAGACTTTTACAATGAGGTAAAGTGGTAATAAACCACTAGCATATGTTCCTATGGTTCTTCATGCATGTGGAGTCTTCATGATGTCTTCCAAGCCAAATGTGTAGGCTTTTGATTTACACCAACAGCTCCCCCTCAAGCCAAACATTTTGGCTTAAGTCTTCATCTTCAATCTTCAAGTACATCCTGCAATCCAATCATAGATTTGAACCTGCAAAGTTTGGTCCCATCCAAAGCTTTAGTTAGCAAATTTGCACATTGCATGTTGGTTGACACATAGGTCAGTTGAATGTCCTTGCTTAGCAACTTCTCTCTCACATAATGATAATGAACTTCTATGTGTTTGGTCCTGGCATGATAGATAGGATTAGCTACAAGGTGAAGAGAACTTGTATTATCTCCAAAGATAATTGGAGGCCTAGTATATAAGCCCAATTTTGAATACAAAAGCTTAATCCAAATTGCTTCTTGAGTGGCATTAGCTAGCCCTCTATACTCTGCTTCTGTAGAAGACAATGCAACAGTTGGTTGCTTCTTTGCAAACCATGAAATTGGTTTGTCACCTGCAAAAGAAATGTAACCTGAAGTGCTTCTCCTATCATCCTTGCATCCTGCCCAATCTGCATCTGAATAAACTTTTATGTCAATATCTAAAGTGTAAGGAAAGTACAAACCATGGTTCTGTGTACCCTTGAGATACTTCAAGATTCTTTTGGTAGCCTCTAAGTGAGGTATCCTTGGCTTGTGCATAAATTGACTTAGCACACTAACTCCATATGCAATGTCAATTCTAGTTAAGGTAGCATAGTTCAAGCTACCTACCATACTTTGATAACCTGTAATGTCTTGGACTTCATCACCTTCATGGGCACTTAGCTTTAAGTTCACCTCCATTGGAGTGCTTGCTGCTTTAGCATCCTGCAAGTGAAATTTCTTCAACATGTCCTGCACATACTTCTTGTGAGTAATGTATATTCTTGAATTAGTGTAAACTAATTCAAGTCCCAAAAAATACTTCAATAATCTAAGATCATTGATCTTGAATTCCTTCATCATCTGGCTTTTGATGCTTTTGATTCCATTTACATCGTTGCATGTAATGATGATGTCATCAACATAAACACAAAGATAGATTACCTCTGAATTACTTCTCTTAATGAACAGAGAAGTGTCAGCCTTACTCATGACAAAACCTTGGTCTTGGAGGTATGTAGTTAGCGTGTAATTCCATGTCCTAGGTGCCTGCTTCAATCCATATAAAGCCTTCTTTAATTTGCAAACATAAGTTACCTTCTTAGGGTCTTCATAGCCAGGAGGTTGTGACATATAAACCTCTTCTGAAATCCATCCATTCAAGAAAGCATTCTTGACATCCAATTGGTACATGTTCCAATTCTTTGATGCAGCCACACTCACCAACACTCTGATTGTTGGCATCTTGGCCACAGGAGAAAATGTTTCTTCATAGTCAATGCCTTGGGTTTGTGCAAAACCCTTGGCTACTAATCTGGCCTTGTACCTATTAATTGTGCCATCACAATTTCTTTTCAATTTGTAGATCCATCTGGATCCTATTACCTTCATGGAGTCCTTCTTGGGTACTAACTCCCATGTATCACTCTCCTTGAGTGCTTCAATCTCCTCATCCATAGCTTCCTTCCATTCTGATTTTGTGATTGGTTCTTCATATGATCCTGGTTCTTCATTTAGCAAATCCTTTGCAAGATAAATTGAATGTTTAGTAACAAGAGATGTATCATACCCATATCTGATAGGTTTTTTGCTCTCTCTTTGAGACCTTCTGATTGATTGAGTTGAAGATTCTGGTATGTCCTCAAGCTTCTTCATCTTCATTTTGCCTTTGGACTTCCATGCCTTGAACTCTTCAAGGTTGATTGTATCTTCATCATCTGAACTTGAGTCTTCTTTCTGAGTTGGTTCCTCCTTTGTAAGTTTTGGAAATTCCTCTTCCAAATCATAGGGTAGTTTGACCTTCCTGCATTCATTCTCATACCAAGAATCATTCTCATCAAAGATCACATCTCTGCTTACCATAAATCCCTTGTTGGTAGGGTTATAAAACCTGTAACCTTTTTTATTTAAATCATATCCAATGAAAATACATTTTTCAGCCTTTGGATCTAGCTTTCCTCTTACCTGTGAAGGAATGTGTACATATGCTACACATCCAAAAATTTTGCAGTGATCCAATGATGGTCTCTTACCATGCCATGCTTCATATGGTGTCATACCATCAAGTGACTTTGATGGTAACCTGTTTATGAGATAGGTGGCATTAGAGACACTCTCTGCCCATAGATAGTTAGGTAATTTCTTCTCATTAAGCATAGATCTAGCTGTCTCAACTATTAACCTATTTCTTCTTTCAGCTACCCCATTCTGTTCAAGAGAGTACCTTGTGGTTATTTCCCTTTTGATGCCTCTGTCTTGCAAGAAGTCCTCAAATTCATTGGAGAAGTACTCACCTCCTCCATCTGACCTTAGCCTCTTTAAATTCCTTCCTGTCTGATTTTCAACTAATGCAAGATATTTCTTAAAACAATTAAATACTTCATCCTTGTGCTTCATAAAGTATAATACAGTCCATCTGCTATAGTCATCAATAAAAGACACATAGTACCTTGAACGTGAGACTGAGGGGTCTTTGCTAGGTCCCCATACATCTGTGTGTACAAGCTCTAGATAGTCTTCATGCATATATCCTTTCTTGGAGAAGGGTAACCTGTGAGACTTACGAAATTGACAAGCACCACACTTGTAAATCATATGTTGCTTGGATACATTAGGTATCCCAAGCACAAGGTCCTTTCTCCTATGTGCCCTAATCTCTTGTGCCAAATCTCAAGCTCTGAAAGTGTTTGATCTTTATAACTGTATAATGCAATGTTCTTTGTATTTTCCAACTCAAAAGTGAAAAGTCTACCTGATTTTTCTCCTTTAGCTATCCTTTTGAATCCATGTCTTGGGTCCTCCACAAATGCTCCATACTGATTGAATCTGACCTGCAACCCTTTCTCTACAATCTGACCAACACTCATTAAGTTCTTTGTAATTGTAGGTACATAAAGTACTGTGCTCAACAAATTCTGATTACCATCACAAGTTTTCACATTTCCAACTTTAACTACAGAATGCTTTGTATCATCACCTGTTTGGACTTGGTGTTTACCTTTTGGTTCCTCAAGATCAGAGAGTAGTGCCACATTACCAGCCACATGATTTGAACACCCTGAATCAATATAAAATAGGTGATCATCATTTGTACCTGACTTTGAAGTCATGTTCATGATCAAGAGAGAGTCATCCTACTCCTATGTGTAGTTGTTGTAGTCCTTTCTGTTTCTGAATCCTCCTTGGTAGTTGCCATTGTAATTGTTGTTGTAGTTGTTATTATAATTATTGTTGTGGCCTTGGTGATGGTTGAACCTTCCTCTAGACTGAGAGTATCCACCTCTTTGGTAGCCTCTTCCTCTCTGATTTTTGTAATTCCTATAACACTCATCTGTGGTGTGGTTTGACAAACCACAAATGTTACATGGTGATGAGTTATAGGGTCTCCCCCTACCTTGCTTACCTCCTCTGCCCCTACCTCTTGAAGATCTACCTCTCCCTGCATAGTTGGCTTTGGAGGTAGAGCATTCATCTTCCACCTTCTTACTCTTGCCTTTATCCTTAGATTTCTTATCAATGTATAGGGCAGAAGAGTTGTTACCTTTGATAGTATCTCCACTCTTGGTAAGCTTTGCTTCATGTGTGAATAGTTGACCCATGAGAGTTGTAAGATCTGGAGTGTGCATGTCCATGTAGAGATCCATTGTAGTGGTGAAGCTTTCCCACTTGTCATCATCCTTGATTCCATTAATTACCTGCCTTACAATTTGTTCTTCTTCAATTTCTTCTCCTATGCTTGCTAACTGATCTGCAACATCTTTGATCTTGGTCACAAATTCTGAAACAACTTGCTTAGGTTGCTTCCTTAGTGTTGTGAATTCAATCCACAACTGATTTTTCCTAGCCCTTGTATTAGAGGAAAAATATGATGACAAGGTTTCCCAAGTCTCTTGGGAAGTCTTACAATTTCTGATATGAGGTAAAAGAAAGTCAGATATAGAGTTGAGTAAATAGGACCTTGCCAATGCATCCCTTGCACACCATGTGTTGAGTTTTTCTTGCTCCTCCTTGGTTGGCAAACCTCTTGCTTTGAATGAGGGCAATTCCTCATCTCCTGAGATGTATCCATAGAGACTCCTTCCTTGTAAGTAGGTCTTCATCCTTAGAGACCATGCTTGATAGTTGTTCCTGTCCAATTTGTCAATAAATGAAGCAAAACCATCTCCCATTTTACCTTATTTGCTCTGATACCACTGTTGGGAAAAATGGATGGATGATCCAAGAGATTGAGTAGGTACTGCTAAAACCTGCTTTGTACCAGCCCTCTTTAGCTTCAGACTTGATTAGTAGACTTCCTTAGCTTCCCAATGACACCAAGAAATAGCCTATGTCCTTTGGAAATGATGTGTGCAATGATTGAATCAAAACAGATAACTTTCAAAGTCACAAAGTCAAGAAAACCTTCTATTTTGGTCTTGACACCTGCTCAATGTTTTGCTCAGTGTGACCAACACAGTAGCAATTGATAAAATTCCTTCTAGGGGT
>CM035425.1:73791794-73901794 GCA_020310875.1 Ceratopteris richardii | reverse complement strand
GGAGTCTAGCTTTTAGTTCTTTGACCTACTTTCTTAAGGCCTCTAGTTCTTCAATGGACTATTGAGGGATGGCAGGCTCGAGTTGAGATGAGCTGACATTGGCCAACTGCTTCCAGGGATCTACACATTCTAATTCCATCTTTTCATAGGACCCCAAAAAGTTGGCATGCTCCTCAAGTAAGATTCGTATGTCTTCTGAGGGGACCACTCGATACTTGGTAGGGCTAATTTTTGCTCTTGAGGTCCCTTCCATAGCCGCTTCAAAATTTTCTTAGTTTTGCTATTGTAATCTCTTGTTCTCTTCTAATGCCGTAGCCATATGCTTTCATAGTAGAAATAGATTGCATCTTAGTTTAGCATTGGTTAGCATTTACGCCTGGAGCATGTTTTCCAAGTCTTTGACTGCTTGATTATCCATAGTGGATATATTGGACTCCAATTCGGTATGAGCCTGTTGTAAGGTGGTGTACTCTACCAGTAGTGTTTGATGGTCAGCTTCCAGTGTAGCGACTCTTACTTGTAGCCTCTATGACTCTATCTGGAAGGCAACACTGTGCTCTTCCAAATGTTGATACTCATGTTGTAATTGATATGCACACTGAATTAACATATTGAATGAATTATTTACATTATGAGATGCGAGGGAAGGAGTTTGGAATGCAGAGGGAATGGGATCGAGAATGGGAGTTGTGGATGTTGTGTCTACCAATGAGGTGGTGATTAGTGAGGTTGGGGGTAGGGGAGTGGGTGATGGTGGAATCATGGGGAGATCGGGAGGTGCTGTGGGTGGTGAAATGTCCATGGGGTCGGACAGTGCGGTGCATGCGGGAGCTACCATGTATGTGGGTATGGTAGGTGAAGTGAGTGTGGTGTCTGTGTATAGCGATGTGGTTGTGAGTATTTGTGAACCTAGCATCTGAGGAGTAGGAGCACGAATGAATTGTTCCATGAAGGATATGTAATGAGGTGGGATGATTGTGGTGAGTGAGGTATGGGGGAACATGGATGAGGCAGATTGGAAGTATGGATCCCTGAAAAGGTGAGGGTATGAATATGGGTAACCAGGGAAACCTAGACTATCTTCTATGGATCACAGGTGTCCTTCTATACTAGGTATGAGTGGGTGTCCAATGGTGGGTTCGAAAGGCAAAAAGGGTGAAGTGATAAAAGGGTTAGTAATAGAAGAAAAAAGGGTGGCTTGAGATGTTGGCTCACGAAAGGAAAAGGAGGATGAAGAGGCTAGGGTTTGGATCATGGTTGTTAGTACAACAACAATTTCTATCATGGTTAGTGGCGGGAGTGGGGGAGATGGAGGGTGTTGGGGTGAGATTGGCGATGTCTGTACAAATGTTTTGGCTGTAAGGTCTATGGTGGTGGTTGGGGTAGTTGTCAGCTCGATGGTAGCTTCAAGTTCAATTAATGGGATTCATATATTCTTGCCGGCCTATGGTCATGTATCCACTCTACCCTTTCATATCGGATGGATTGTCGAACTGCTGTGTAGACAACCTCCTGAACTCCCAAGGATTTTGATAATAATTTGAGGGAAGTGATGAAATGTTGGTCCACACCTTCTTCTACTAACATCTGCTCTATCAGGGCTTAGCATGATGCGAATGAAACTCGATGCCTTTCTTGCACTGTTGTGATCATGCCATATAATCTTTGTAACTGGGCTGTGTTCGCAGGAGCACCTACGAGTTCTGGTACTCCTTGCTACTCATCTTGATATCTTTCTTCATGCCCTTCCTCACCTTCTTCAGATTCTTCATCTTCTGCACCATATTTGTCCTCTTCTTTAGCCACATCAATAGTGGTAATAGGTACCCATGATGTTGTTCCTTGCAGTTCAACTCCTTCCAATTGTTGTTCTTCTTCTGCTTCAAGATTCACTTCCTTTAAAATCTTCTCAAAGTCTTCATTGGTGAGTTCTTCCAAGGGTGCTCCTTTGGGGAACTCTAGGTCCATGGGAACAGGTGGAAATATCAGATTGGGACCTTCAGAGCTCTTTTGTGGTAGTCGTAATGTGAATGGCATGATTGTTCGAGGAGGGGGGGTGACGTCGAGGGTTAGTGTCGATCCATGGGGTTGAGCACAAGGTACTTATACAGTTCCTCTCATCCTCTTGGAAGGGGGTCAAGTTGATGTTCGACCTTTGAACTGCTATACTCTGTTCCAGATTAGGGCCCTTTGAATAGGAATGTCATAAGCTAAACATCTATAAATGATTCTTGTAAAAGTGCAACATCCATACAACACTGATTTACGTGGCTATCGCTTGTGAGCCAAGTGTATCTGATCGATGATCCAGTGGGGTAGGTTGATGGTGAGGTTCTGTGTCTCTGCTAGATACAAACTGAACCATATCTTCTTGGGTGGCATGGGAAATCTATCTTGGGTGAAAAAAGCAAAGTGCTACATGCACATCCGAAGGTGTACTGCAATATTGGGTGTCATGGCCACCATGTCCTTGAGCTTGGTGAGGTTCCTATTTTTCATGTTATCAGGCACTAAGACCTCCTTCTTTGTGGGTATATGCATTCCTCACATATCTAGGGCCTCTCACACTAAGTTGTTGGTTAACTTAAACCTCTTTAGCTCATTTCCCTTTGTTAGAGATGGGAGCACAAATGTGCTCGAACCTTTGGGTGCTTGCTCGGAGTCAAGGTGTTGATAAGACATTAGCATCTCATGAAGTCGAGCTTTGGGAGCTGAGCACCAAAGTATGCATCCAATCCTGCTTTCTCCCATACAGGGCATAGTGCTTCTGCATTTTGTAACTTTTCAAATTCCCCCGTAAAGAAATGGTATTTGCCTTGCTTTCCATTGAATTCCCACTGTGACTCCCAGAGGTATGATCCTTCTCCCAAAGGTCCTACAACTTCACTAAACCAATAGGAAGCTTTGCCGATATGCATGGTATGGCCACTTGGGGGGTCCCGTATAGGTATAGTATGAATAGCTTGTGATTCCTTTGGTCTTTCAATTGTTTCAGGCATGATTGGTAAGCTCTCTAGATCAACCACATGCTGACTAGTGCCTGCTTGAGAGCTGGTTACTGCTACGTCAGCCATGTTATGCTTATCTGCTAGAAGAAGAAAGTCATATTAGCATTGCATCAAAAACATGATAATATTGTGTTCCCTCTACAATACCAACATGCTATTGAAGTGGTTATTGCATTAGTAAGTGAGATATTTCTTGTGGTTTGTGAGTGTTAGTTGGTAAGTTAGTGGTTTGTCCCTATATGCATACTCTAGATGTGCAATGTACGTGGAATGCATCTATTCTAGTGTGAATGGATTTACAAACTTGAGTCGGGTGGTTTGATATAAGGTTTTATTCTCCTAACTTTTTGTGTGTGATTAAAACTTTCGAGTGTGACGCCCTTTACATGTTTTTGGCATGCGTCCTCTTGGATTTGGGACTTTTGGGGTACCCATTTCCAGACACTCTTAGGTGTGATTTCATGTGTGGAGGTGTTGACTAAAGATATGTGCCCTGAAGAGTATGATGTGAGTGAGTGTGAGTGTCGATTTTGGTTTGTGCGCTTATGTGAAGCTACTTGAGCATGTAAGAAGGTCTTGGGCAACCAAATTTTTCTAGTATTAGGGTCAACCTTCATTGACTACTTTGGGACCCAAATGGAAAAGGTCCATTTTGGGAGAATTCTAGAACACTTTTTTGTTGTAGTCACTCAAGCTGTTGGTTTGGTGCGTCATTGGGGATCTGACACCAGACTAGAGGGTTGTTCACCCTTGCATACCCAAATCTACTTCACAACTTGAGTCTTCATGCCTTGTACTCTCCATTGACTATGAGCATAGGCTATCCGCTTCCTCTGCTTCTTGTGCTCCTTTGGTTGCTTTATCTCAATCATCTTTGGAAAAGAAGGGAATTCCACCAAATCCCTGACTTCTTTTTTGAGGATTTCATCATTATGCGTCATAGAGTTTTGGACAAGAACAACATTGTTATCTTCATGTGTACTCCTGGAAGGAACAAGAGTTGGCGCCTTTCCTAGTTCCTTGAGTGCTTGATTTTCTAGCTCAATATTGATGCGGGCTTGATTCACCCAAACCAAAAGAAGTCCACTTCTTAGGTTAAAGTTGATTGCATGATCATAGATCTAATCTTGACCCAAGACAAGAGGTTCAGTGAGATCCTCATCTTGAGACACTAGCACCTTCATTATCATAAGAATATTTGAATGTACAGGGGAAGCTCCACCTCGCCCATGCAAGGGGTTTCCACACCTCCCAATCCTATGAGATATGCTTCTATAGGATTGATGCTTAATTGCAAGTCTTGACAGTAGGAAAGTCTAACTGCACTAGTGGCTGCACCTGAGTCAATCAAGGCCCTTATAGTCCTTGCACTATTTCCTTGGCCTATCTCTAGGGTGACAAAAGGACTTCGATCAATTATTCTACGAGAACGTACACTTGATGCTTCGCACATGGCCATGTGATATCTTGGAGCTTTATAATCATCCGACCTAGGCTGATCTCTACCCTGACTTTTCAATTTCATTTGTTGAATGCATTCTAAGGCTTTTGCCTATGCTTCTTCTCAAACCCGTTTTCCCTCTTCCTTACGTTTCTTGGAAGTGTTGAGTCGATTAAGCATTTCCTCAGTGAGGGGTTCTTGATATAATTTGACTCGACATCCACTGATGTAACTTGATAGGATGTCACCTTCTAGGGTGGCTAGTTGGATAGCTCCACTTGTTGATATTCTGTTAATAATCATGGTTCCATAACCATGCTTCTCCAGCTTCTTGCATGTTGCTTCAAGGTGTACACTAGCACTAAATCTCCCACTTTCAAGCCCTTATCCTTCATATGGGCATCAAAGTATGCCTTTTGTCTTTTCTTAGCAGCATAATTCCTTGCACTCTCAATCTTGTTTCACCTAGGCGTTCTAGATCAAAGTTTGTAGATGAAAGCTCATGGCAGGTCCATTGATGCTCTTGTGCTACTCTTAGTGTGGGCATCAAGAAATCTAATGATAGCACTGCATTTTGGTCAAACACCATCTGAAAGGGTGTGGCTTGGAGTACCGTTTTATAGGCGACTCGATATGCCCAAACAACATGGTGTAGCTATTTGTCCCAATCAGAGAGTTTATTATTCACCAATTTAGTGAGAACATTACAAAGAATCTTGTTTGTGCTTTCGGCTTGGCCATCGGCTTGTGGATGATATGGAGCGGACTTCTTGTGAACCACCATGAATTCGTGTAACAAGTGTTCAATGACCTCATTCAAGAAGTGGGTGCCACGATCACTCAACAATTCTATAGGAAAACCATATCTGGGGAACACATTCTCAGATAAGAACTTACTTGTCGTTTGAGTGTCATTCTTTGTTGTGGCCTTTACCTCAACCCATTTAGTCAGATAATTGGTAACTACAATGATATACTCAACATGTGAACTCTTGGCTAGGGGATTAATCGGACCGACAAAGTCTATTCCCCACTTAGAAAATGCATATATACCCATCATAGGTTTCAATGGCATCTCATCAGTACATATCAGATACTGAGTTCATTGACAAATATCACATTGCTTCACATAGGTATGTGCATCCATGTGAAGTGTTGGCCACCAAAGACCTGCAAATAGTAGCTTTGATCACCCTATCTGGTCCAAAGTGTCCTATTACACCTTGATGAGCTGTCTCTAAGACCTTAAGATATTCACTCTCATGAACACACAACCTAAGGTATCCATCTTTTCCTCACTTGTATAGAGTACCACTTATGAGTGTGTAATCTAAGGCTTCCTGTTCTAAACTCTTTTGTCTTGCCAAGGTCATCTCTTGAGGGAGCATTTTCGTCCTAAAAAATTTTACTAATGCTTCACTCCAATCTAGTACTAAAGACACTCGATATAGTGTAGCATGTTCCACAGGTGATCTAATAGTACAAGTTGGGAATTTGTTGCACAACTTATGGACATTTGCTTCCATAGTTGGCCAATACACTCCTAGTCTATGTACCGTTTCTAGGGTTGGATGTTTGGAGTAATGTTGTTGTAGTGCTCCTACATGTGCTAATTGCAACCATTTTGCATGCTCATCATCATCTACACATCAAGCTAGTATGCCTTGATTAGTGTGTTTATACATGTTGCCTGCCATTATGTGGTATTTTTGAGATCTAACTACCTCCTTGTCTCTTTCTCTCAATACAGGATGTTTGGGTCCAAAAGTTAGAATAGGCACTATATTTTTTGCCCATTCAGGCAGGTAAATCTCTTCAAGTTAGTCTAGAAAGGTGATCCGCCCTAAGCTGAGTCTTACCCTTCCTGACCATGACTTCAAAATCATATTCCATTAGAAAGAGAAACCATCTTACTAATTGGCTAGTATTGCACGATTTATTCACTAGATAAGAGTAATGCTTGATGGTATGTAAAAAATTTAAACTTATTTGCAAGAAAATAATGTCTAAACCTCTTAATTGCATATACCATGCCTAATCCTTCTCTCTTAGTAGTGGTATTATTTCGCTCAGCTACATTCAATTATCTACTAGCATAAGCATTAGGAAGATCCATATTACCTTCACGAGTAGGTTGTGCAAGTACACACCCAATAGTGTAATTGGATGCATCCACATGAACATGGAATGGCTTGTTCCAATCTGGTGTAGTCAAGATTGGTGTCGAACATAGTTGTCGCTTAAGCTCGTTAAAGGAGTTTTCACATTCTTTTTTCCATTCAAAGTTAGTCAAAAGAGCATACAGAGGCTTTGCAATGACGACATACATGTGAATGAAACATAAGTAATGTTGGTGCATTTTTACCCAAGCGTACATGCTTGATATGCTTGATATTATGATCATTTGTAAGTCACATGTGTAGTCATGTGAACACCTCTTGTAAAAGAGTACATTTTATCTCTTGTAATTAAAAAAAGAAAAAGGAAAAGGATGGCTTACCTCGTCCATGATGTAACAACAAATTCGTGGTTCTAACTACCTAAAACCATGAATTTTTGAGCTGAGGGAATATCTCCTAACTTTGGGGATCACTTTTAGGTGGAGCCATTTGAATTTGAATTCAAAACTCCCTACAAGAATAGCTATAAAAAGAGCAAGAAGGAAGAGGTGATTAGCAAGCCTTGTACGTGACCATTTCATGTCATTTTGTAGAGATTGAAGAGCTTAATCCATAGCTCTATCATTCTATTCCCATTGTGCAAATATTCATTGCCAATGTGGTTGTAATCATATGTGAATCTATACATTTGTCATTATCTACTTCTCTGTTTTGTTCTCTGTTATACTCACTCAAAGTAGTAACTTCAAAAGGTCATATCGCGAGTTCTACTCAACATTTTTCAGTGTTTTAACATGCGTTGGATAGATCTTACTGTCTAGTTTTTGATACAAAGTTTCAATGTCATTGCATTTATAGTTTGGGAGATATCTGCATTTTACTACTCACTGGTCTATCTTTGCAGAGCCCCAAGAACGGTGGGCATGTTCCAGAAATTGATGAATCTTATTCTCAATGCTCAGTCCATCATTTAAAGTGTTTTGACTTGGATTGGGAAGCTTGCTAAATATATTTGATATGTCTAAAAGGAATTTATCTAATTCCTACCAGGTTGAGAGCACTGTTCAGTTTTTCCAACAGGTATATGTCCAAAAATAGCAAGTTTTGGGAGCTAGTCATTTCACAACTAGTCTGTCTTGACTTAAACTTTTGGGATACATGTTCCAAAGTACTTGGCTGATATTTTGGTGGTTGTAGGAAGCTAAAAAGGTCTACTAATCAACTTTGAAGTCTTAGTTGGCTAGTGTGAAGCCGGTTGTAGCAGCACCAACTCATCTCTTGATTGCATCCACCATCTCTCTCTACAAGTAATAACCACAATGCCCCATGAAAGCTTGTACCTCCTTGACATTCTTTGGCCTAGGTAGCTCTGTAATAGCTCTAACTTTCTCCTCGTCCGTGGATATGCGATCCTTTGACACTAGTGTCCTAGAATCTTGCCTTGCCTAACCATAAAAACACACTTTTTTGGGTTAAGGCAGACATGATATTCTCTACATTTGTCAAATATTTATCGTAGTTTAGGTATATGTGTTTGTCTAATGTTAGAATGAGCACATAGATCATCAACAAAGACTTCCAAGTTTTTCCTCAAGAACTCTTTAAACACATGACACATAAGCCTTTGAAAGGTAGCTGGCACATTGGTGAGCCCAAATGGCATTACCGAAATGCAAATATGCCCCACTTTGTGGAAAAAATCCATCTTAAGCTAGTCTTCTAGAGAAATGGCCACTTGATTATAGCTAGAGAATCCATCAAGGAAATTGTAAACTTCCTTGCTTGCTACCCTCTCTAATAGACATTCTGAGAAGAAGTGGATAACTATCTCTAATTGTGTCTGCGTTAACCTTCTTCAAGTTAATGCAAACTCTTAACTTGCCATTCTTTTTGGGCACCACTACAATGGGGGATACCCACTTGGTGTGCTCAATTTCATAGATAGATCTGGCTTCTACCAAACAATCTATTTCTTCCTTCATCTTGGCAGCATAGTTATCATTATATGTGTATAACTTCTGCTTAGAGGGTTTGGCATCTGAGGTCATGGGGATTGTGTGTGAGCATATGTCAGGATCTACACCTTTTAAGTCCTGATAACTCCATGCAAACACACCTCTGTATTCTCTTAGCAAGGCTATCAACTCTTGCTCCTCATCCTCTGTCAAATCATGTCCTATGTATGTACACCATTCTTCACCTTCTTATATGGTTACAAAAACTTTCTTTGTTGTCTCTTTGTTATCATAGGCCTCTCTTGCTAGGGCTTCTCATTTCGGCATCCTTACCATGAATCTCCTGTCTTCTATCTCATACTTCTTGAAATTTTCAGGGACATCAAACAAAGATTGCTCCTCATCTGGTGAGGCTTCTCTGTTCTTCCTCTTCTTGCCTTCACTCTTGGCGATCACATGTGTAGTTAACCTCACATCATTCATAATTTCTCCATGCTCTTGGGGATGAACTTCTACTTCATATAGGAATTCTTCTTCTGATGCACAAAAAGGGTCCATAATGATTTACTCTAGATCGGAGTCACTTGCTCCCTCAAGTACATCAATGCTCGGCTCAGATTCTTCAAGAATTGAATCACACATAAGTGGTTCTATTGTGAAGACTGAAATGTCATAGCCATCTTCATTGCAATGTTGCGTCCATTGTTCTTCATTGATGTCTATGTCCATAGTGGCTAAGATTTTTGCCCAACCATGAGGTTCAAACTTTTCATTCGGAAATACTACAGGTGCATAGGCTGGGTCTCGAATTGATCTATGAGTTTCGTTTGCATCTACCTCTCTTCTTCTTCTTCTGCCACTTTGCACATCCATAGGTGAGTGTCTTCATGCATCCATGAGGATCTCGATCCTATGGAATGCACTGATTCTGTATCATCTTTGTGGCTCTATGGATGGGATTCCATATAGGGGGCACATCTCTATGAGAGTAATCCTTGAGATTGACTTTGGTTGTAACACCTAAGTGTTGCAAATACAAGGAATTGGTTCCCCAATCCTACACTACTTGCAACTGCCTCATGAATGGTCTTCCCAAAATCATCTCATAGGCTTGATTTTTGCTAAAGTCACATATAACAAAAGTATGCTCAAACTCTATGCCACAATGAGTGAGAGTTATCCCTTCTAATAGTCCTAGTGGTCTCTCTATGTGACCATTAGCAATTTGAAATTTCATTCTCATTGGCCTGAGTGCTGGTTTGCCCCAAAGCTTCCATAGGGAAGTGGTAGCCATGAGAAGATCGATCAAAACTGCAGACAGTAGTAAATGCCCATTCTTCTTCCTGCACAAGATTAGTAGACTCTGTTTTTAGTGTAGAGGCCTGTGCAATAACCATTCCAGCCTCTTTCTTCTTTGCCTCTTTAGCAGCCAGTTTTGAACAGTTCTTTATGATATGATCATTCCCTTTACATGTTGTCAGGATCTTGCTCACGTGCACATAGAGGTTATGAACGCAAAAAACACGCAGAAAAATAGAGACTACAAGAGACGAGACCGAACGTAGTATTGGGTGCAATCTCCCCCCATGCACTCTGATGGACAAGTCTCTCAGAGTACATGTATTTATAGGTTTATTTCTATTATGTCCTAAAAATAGAATTTACATGAGGGTCGTTGCTTTTAAAAGCGTCTTTTTAGGTAAAACTACTTTATTTACAAAAGGTGTAGCTTTCTAAAGCGAACCACTACTTTTACAACAAGATAAACCTAAATATAACTATTCTAGAAATCTTTGATTTAGTCTTCGAATTTATTTATTTATGTGCATCCACTTGTATCCACGCCCTCATGCTTCTTCACCTGCTAGATCAGACACAACCACATTAAAACCTTTTGAACATTTAAAACATTAAAAATCCATTTGAACTTCCATGATTCCATAATATACAACATGCCTCCCAGTTGACAAGCAACTTACCTCATTTGATAAAATAATAAACATGGATGGCCAATCACATGTTTCATCACTGAATTAAAAAAATAAGCATGTTCCATGTAAAAACACATGCATGGAATCAAAAACCTGAAAGTTTTAATGTAATTGGGAATGATATGCAAAAATTAAAGGATCAGAATGAGGTGATAATTGTGTTTTAAATAAGTCAATATTCTAAGTCATTTTCAAAAGTATATCTAAAGTATGATCCTACATACTAAATACTATGTAAATGCATTACATATAATCAAAGAAAATTAGGCTAGCAAAAAGATTGTTGTTGTTGATGTGGCTATTGCAAACGGATCCTCTTGATAAGCAATTGGTAATCATTCTCCACATCGTGAGGAAAGGCAATGGCTTCATGAAGTGATGTAGGCTGGCATGAGCGAAGCTTTGCTTTAACCTCCTTATCTATCCCATCATCATACACATTCTCCGCATCGTGAGGAAAGGCAATGGCTTCATGAAGTGATGTAGGCTGGCATGAGTGAAGCTTTGCTTTAACCTCCTTATCTATCCCATCATCATACTTCTTCATAGTATCATTGGAAACATCTTCAAGCAAACGAAGAGTTACTAAGTATTGGTAGAACCGGTCCGTATAGGTTGTCAATGTATCACCTTCCAATCATATAAATTTTGCCCACAATTGTCAAACATGTAGGTTGAACTGTAAAGGTAGAAACGAATCCTTAAACTCTTCTTGAAAAGCCTTCCATGTGCGTGGACAATCTGCACTATGACAAAGAACATTCCACCATAGCTGTGCTCTTCCTACCAAGTAATTGGTAGCAAACTTGACTTTCTTATTTTTTGAATATGACTCATCCGAATAAAAATCGTTGAATAAAGAGAGCCATGACAAGACAAATCGGCCATCCTTTCGTCCATCGAATTGGAGCATGGCATAGCGTCCTTGTATAGATTGTTGAAGTGCTTGAAGTTCTTGGTGCATAATCTCTAATTGTTGCCCGAATGAAACCCTAGGTAAAGGTGAATTTCCAAAATCCTCCATTGTTGCTCTTGGACCCTTAAGCTAGTGCTTTCCTCTCGAGATGTACCCTCAGGGAAATGTACCCTAGCAAAATGTACCCTATCTCGATGTACCCTGATGTACCCTGACAGGATGTACCCTGTCTGGATGTACCCTGGTGTACCCTGAGAAGTGTACCCTTACAGGATGTACCCTAAGACATGCCGCATCGCGTCGCACAGTGCCGCCTTGAAAAGTAAGAAAAACTGCAAGTTATGTTAAATATAAGAGGAGAGAACTAGAGTGACAACTCCAAGAAAGTGTAGTGGTAATAGTACTTCCCTTGTAAGTAGGAGGTTGTGGGTTCAAATCCTCCTACCTTAGGGAATCTAAAACTCTCTATTGCCACTCAAAATTAAAATTGCTTCGCGCATAGCCAATGGCTGCCAACGATCGCCAAGGGAGCCTTGGGTGCCAATGTATTGCCTAAGTTATTGCCTAAGTTATTGCCTAAGTTCATTGCCTTAGTCGATGCCTTAGCCGAAGGAGTAAACGTAGGTGTAAACGTAGGTTCTGGTTCTGGAACAGGAATCGGAACAGAAACAAAAACCAAAAACTGGAACAAGAACAGGAACCGAAATCGAAGATGGAGACAGAGACGGAATTGAGAACAGAGAACAGAACCCTCGGTATTGACACGTGCAGAGCTTTGATACCACTGTTGTCAGGATCTTGCTCACGCGCACATAGAGGTTATGAACGCATAAAACACGCAAAAAAATAGAGACAACAAGAGACGAGACCGAATGCAGTATTGGGTGCAATCTCCCCCCATGCACTCTGATGGACAAGTCTCTCAGAGTACATGTATTTATAGATTTATTTCTATTACATCCTCAAAATAGAAGTTACATGAGGGCTGTTGCTTTTAAAAGCGTCTTTTTAGGTAAAACTACTTTATTTACAAAAGGTGTCGCTTTCTAAAGCGAACCACTACTTTTACAACAAGATAAACCTAAATATAACTATTCTAGAAATCTTCGATTTAGTTTTCGAATTTATTTATTTATGTGTATCCACTTGTATCCATGCCCTCATGCTTCTTCACCTGCTAGATCAGACACAACCACATTAAAACCTTCTAGACATTTAAAACATTAAAAATCCATTTAACCTTCCATGATTCCATAATATACAACATTACAGTACTTACAAAACGAATTCTGCTTTTCTAATTTCTTCTCATCTTTATCTTCCTTCTTCAAATGTGTAGCATTTGCAGATTTCTGCTTACTACTTGAAGAGCTCCATTTTTTTTTGCCCTTTTGACTAGCCAGGAAAGCTTGATTTGCAACATGCATAATGGACCTGTTCTGCCTGGACTGATCTTCCTGCAATAGAACAAAGGCTAACTCCTCAAATGACAAGACATTTGGATTGCCTTTCATCATTAAGCGAAGAGTAGAAGCAAAACTCTGATATGAATCAAGAAGACCATTCAGAACGGTCTGCACAAGTGAGCTATTTGGTATAACCTCATCAGCAGAAATCAACTATTCCTTCAAGTCTTTGATCTTTGTTAGAAAACTATCCATACAATCACCTTCATTCATGTGCTCACTCTCCAACTGTTTTCGGAGGTAAGCAACACGAGCCTCATTCCTACTTTGATACAATGTGGTAAGTGTATCCCAAGCCTCCTGAGCATCTCTGCCATCCCAATGAATCTGCCCTGCAATAGGTGCAGCAACAACCGCAACACGAACAGGAATATGCAGAATATCATCATCTTCGACACCTTCTGCCTCAACTTCTGTATCTGCAGTTGTAACAGTTGCAGGTGTGATAGGACATTTTTCAACACCCTGCACAATGTTCCACAGTCCTTTTGCAACCGATACATGTCTCAACATATAAGCCCATAACGGGTAGTTGGTACCATCCAACTTATCCTCAATAGCCAACATACGGAATACATCAGTGCTTTCAGCCATGGCCGATGACTAAAATACCTTGATGCAGAAAATTGATTGTATCTCAAAAAGTTGAATAGAACTGCCCAGACGAATTCCACTAGACCTGTAGCAGACTTTGTGACGCTTATACTAGTGAACAAAAACTGGTATATACCTTCGGCACAAAAAGATAAAATAGCCTGCACAAGCACTATGATAGTGCGTTCAGAGGCCAAAACGAGCTTAGATCGCGATTTTGGCACCACAGAGCGAAGCAATTTTGATCTGGAAAACATGTTGAGTATGCTCACCAAAATTCGTGCGATTTTGAGACTGTAATCGGAGGAGTGTGGATGGTGCCCTAGATGAAGCGATGACCTGCTCTGATACCAATTGTTGGAGATAGACGTCTGTGGAAGCACACAAACAACACAAGGAAGGAGAAGAAGCTTGGAGCACAACACACAATACTGAATGTATTATTAGAGAATGTACAAAGATAAGTAGCCCATTAGGGCAATAGGTGTATGTACAAGCCAGGGGGAAAAAAACCTCCTAAAGAGGGAAAAAAGTGCCCCGACGGTCCTAGAGTGTTCACACACATCACTATCTAAATATATCAATAGCTTTCTTTCTAGATTTTGCAATTAAACTCTCCAATCTTTCGAACAATCCATCAAAATGCAACTGAGTCTTAGCTGAACTAGAGTAATTGAAGAGGTGGCTAGCTTCAAGCATGGTTTGAGCCAATTCTACCATCTTAGCACAAAGCTTGGTTCCTTCAATGTCTAGATCAGCTCTATGGTAACAATTTTCTTGATTTGTTACATTTGACCCTTCTTGGATTCTGCCTCATATGCTTTAAGCATCAAGTCTAGGTCCTATGGAGTGGGATCTGGGAAGATTGATCCTACTCTAGGGGGTGGCGGAATTGTATGAGGTGGGTTAGAAGGCGGTGGATTGGAAGGTGATGGGGATGGCGATGATGGTGGTGGTATGAGAGTGTCTCTTTGAGATGTGAGTTCAACTATTTTGGCTTTTGTTTCTTTTAAGCTTTCCTCTAGCTTGCTCATCTTCTTAGACCATTGCCTTTTCATTCTCTCTCAACTATCTTTCCATGCTCTTGTCCTTTTCTTTGTTATACTCTCAGTCTCACTAACCTTGGAACTCTTTTCTTGACCTAAGCCTTGGCCTTGCTGTAATGTCTGAGCTCTAGTGACTACTTGTACTAGGGTAGTGGAAGTTATGCTTCCAATAGAATCTACCACTAGCCCAATCACATTAATGGGGGTGATCTTTGGTGCATTGTGTGGGTTCTTTGGGAAGTCTCATAAGAGGTGCTCTTTCCCACAATCTTGATAGAAACCTTGAATTGTCACTGATAGGGGCTACATGGGTGCAAGTACAGGGAAATCATGAATGAAGTGATCACCTTGGCATCTGTAGCATGGTCCTCTAGGTGCTTGGGATCTGATTTGTCTAGGTTGGGGCTGAGAATTAGGATTTGCATACATGACATTAGCGTATTCTAGATCTCCACTAGATTCACTAGGGTCTTCGTAATAGTATGTTTCATTATGCTCAGGTGACTGCATATAGTAAGCCTATGGGCTTTCAACATGAGTTGAGTCAAAATTGTGATCATTCGAATCACTTTTTCAAAGAAATGGTGAGTCTAAATTGTCTCTCGTGTAGTGGTTGAAACCATGTAACATCAGTGTTCTTGAGTGTTAGACCAAAAGCATTGTATTGTGTGAATAGGTCATCAACTTGCTCAGCTCTCAATACTTGCCTAAATTCTACCACATGATCATATGGGTCTCCAATGCCATCGAAGCAATTCTTCATGGACTTAACCAATTCCATAGTGGGTAGACCTATGAAGGGGTCACCAATATATCCTCTTAGCCTATTTGGCAAGTTTTCTTATGGTTGAGCTAGTCCAATGGCCCTTATTTTCTCACTTTTGGGTCCTATTGTTATCCCAGATACTGATCAATCATATGTCTACTCCTAGCTCTCTGTCACCTCTTTATTCACTCTCTCTTCACCTTTACTAACTTTCGCTAATTATCACAACGCACTTACAACTTACACTTATTCATGCCTCGTTCTCTAGGTTACAAACATTCTTTGTTACTCAATCTAACACTCCCTTTTGTCCAACCTCTCGCCCACACTCACTTTTGTCCAACCTTCCTTTTTTTCCACTAAAACACAAGTTCCACTCCTCTCTCTCTTTCACCTTAGAGTCTCTCCCTATTTCACCCTTCCATTCTCAACATCCTATCACTCACTCCTCTCCCACTTCCTCTCTCACTCATGCATGAACCTTTACATCTTCACTTTCGTGCGCGCACGCACACACACACACACACACACACTAACTCACTTAGAAACTTAGACATTTCAATCTTCATAGACAAACCCATGCACAACTACTCAAACTTACTCACACACTCGTATTTACACACTCAACCCCAAGAATTTGCACACTGACTTTCACACATTCAAATGTTCATGCAACATCAGCCAAACCACAATAGCTTTACTTCTGGTCCTACTTTCTCTCTCTAACACACCTAGTAGACAACCAAGATAGTCTACATGCTCGCAGGCACTCTATTGGATGCAAATGAATGAATATGTCTATATTGCAAGTGCAGATGTGTGAGGCTTTATAAGGAGAGATAATGGGGAAGAGAGTGGAAAATAGGCCATTGCTTACATATGTGGATAAAGAGGAAGAGATCTGCTATCGACAAATCCAAAATTTTTCAAATGGAAGATATGTTAAGGTGTAGACAACGTTAGATTTCTTACAACCCCATGAAATGCAAACACTCAAAAATGTGCTTAACTTTTACTATGCCATCATTACGCCCCGAGCTTCCTCTATTTGAATTGATAACCATATAAAATATTGCTTACTAACATGTTGGCCTTATTAAGACTCCCTCATTTGAACTTATCTCTTCTCAGTTCACCTCTCTTTTACCCTCACCTATTTTCTTGTTATATTATGTAGTTCTACGATTGATGGAACCTTTGTACTCAGTTTTTAATAACTTCTTTAGCTTCAACAAGCTTAACCAAGTGGGGCTTCTATCTATCCTTCATCCATCTATAGAAATATATGTTAAATAGGAAATTTCCCACGTACAAATATATGGCTAGTATTATTCATAAGACATGTGAAACTCAAGTTTATGCAAACAGGCATGCTGCATATTTCTGCTAATAAACATAAACATGATCTAGCTGTTCCCTTCCATTTGAGATGTTTATTAAATCAAACATTGTGAAGCAACCAACCCGCATATGAAATTGCATTCGTGTGATCATTATGGCCATTAAGCACATGGGTCAAAATGTAAAAGAGCAATTAAGCACACAGTCCAATGTCGATATGCTTGAACATTTTGAGTATAAGTTTCAACTTCTCTTGCTATACTATCATGTAAGCTGAAAGTACATATATTGAAACTCAAAGCCTATGGGCATTACTACACTCCATATTAAGATACATTCAAATAGAATGCTTTGTTGGGATAGCACCGTTTCTGTAGGAAATGAAACTGTTGTAAAGAAACCCTTTAAGTTAAGTGTAACCTTCTGCTCACGAAGTCAACCCCGATGAGCCTTTACACCATCTGGGTCCTTTTGCTTTTCCTGTCACCTCATTCAAACAATTAGCTTCCATAACATGTCGTAATCGAAAATCCTCCGAATCATGCCATGATATCAAATTGCACACACACATGTTCCAAACTCTTTATTCATACTTGATCCTCTTGCCTGGTGTCCTACCATCTGCATCATGAATTGTACCTATGTATACACATACTTACCTCCATTGCAACCAGACTAACATGCTCCCATACCTGCTCTTACCTGTTCATATGCCGATCCTTCCACATTCCATTCTTTCCTGCAACGAAATTCACAAAGCATGTCATCCCAACACTCCTCATAATATCAATCATAAAATCAAAAGCAAGATCCCATCGCAAGTTTGATCCTCATTAGATCATCTTGCAACAAAACTCAACAAAGACATATGATCCACATGTTCCCTTTAATCCAAAACATAGACACGAACCATAAGACCAATCAAACTCCCGCAATCGCATCACGAATCTACCTCTCCAAGGCTCTTTTGCAACCTATAGATATCCAAGACACATGTCATTAGCTTAACCAAAAGCATGTACATGCCGGGAAATATCTTGGCAAGGCCCTCTTCTTCTGTCATGTCCTTTTTTACCTGCAACTCAACAAAAAGATCAAACCAAAAAATATTACAATAGAGAAGCGACAAAACATATATAATCGCACATCTATATCCAAGAGATCGTATACTTGCGACATATATATATAAGAAAAAATGAGGCTGCCTAAAACATAGTCTTACTCAAACCCCAAAAAACCGATTACATACGATGAGATGAGATACAAGCAGGGAAATCTCAAGGTGCACGTACACCACTACGAACTTTGTAAACAGACCATTTAGTAACATAGGAAAATCCAAGTCCAACAAGTTGCTTACAACTGCTCGGTTTGGCACATATAATAGTTATGCCATCATCAGTGTTGGATTCAGGTTGATCAATCTATCAGCAGCCAGTCTCTCAGTCTCGCAAATACATACATGCAAAAACACACCCATCCAAGGATCGCCGCCCTCCTCCTCTCTATCTCTCCCCCTCAAGAGTGGGAACTTGTTTCTTCTTTTTTTTTATATTTATTTTCATTGCACGAGTTGGCCTATGTTGCAATTGGATGCGACTCATGGACCTGACCACCCGGCTAAGTTGGTTCCACCCGTCTACCAACACAACATAGCACACAGTGACATATACACATAGCATATACAAATATACATACGTGCTAGCCCATAGCAAAGCTAGGTGCGGCTCGTAGTCTCGACTGCCTGACCTAGATGGCTCCACCTACTATCATCCCACTATGGCACGAAGCACCAAAACAGATATACACACATAGCCGTCCAGGCCTATGACGAAGCTAGCATCGGCTTGCAGTCCTGACCATCCAGCCAAGATGACTCTGCCCATGTACTAACCCGTCATAGCGCGCTGGCACACACACACACACACATACTTTTGCTCGTATTTTTTGTTTTCTTTTTTTTTTTGTCACTTTTCCTATCTCCCATGTCCTGAGAGTTAGGGAGAGGCAGAAAGGAGCATTTGCCCGCTCGAACCACACATCATGCAACCAAAAATACAAAAAATACAAAAAACATATATGTGGAGCTGATAGATCGATCATCCGTCACATTGCTTACTCTAGCATAACAATTATATACAACACAATTGACTAGTCACAAATAGACCTATCAAATGGGATTCCCCTATCCTACCTCTAAGTCCCTTCCTCATCCATAATGTCGCATAGCAACCTCAAAAATTCCTACCTTGTCTCGCTCACCGCAAGTGATCAATGCTCTCAGGCGATGAGTCAGGCTCTGCCTCAGGAGCCTCATCATCACTACCTATGACTATCTGATCTACCCAAGCCCAACAAATTCCATTTACCTCATTAGGTATCCCTTGAGAGCTATTGCAATAAAAGTAGGAATCCCCTACATACCCGGCCCAACAAAGTAGATATGCTTCAAACTACGAAAAAGGCAAATCAATATCAAGATCTTGGTTTAGCAAATGTACCAACCAATGAGCTTGCTCCACATCATATTCCATCTGTAGACTGTCGATAGGTATCTCCATGCTCACCAACACTTGATATGCAAAATATATCACCAGGTTGAAGAGAGCATTTTGATATACTTGGTCAGCCATTGGTCACCTAACTCCTAATGATTGTGTGTAGCAACATAATCGGTCTATTAGCATCCTCGATCTCTTTGAATAGAAGGTAAGCTATCTGATAAAATAGAGAAATCCCCTTTTGATCTGTTCTCGTATCGAATCACATGCCTATCATAGGATTGTCCAAATTAAACAAAAAAGTCCCATCATCCAATGGCTTGCTCGAAGTCCTCTCTATGCGTCCTCTCTACGCTCTGCTAGCTATCCTGACACCCATCTCCATAAAACCTCGATCAGATAACTTTGGCATACTCGGAACGAGCCATTCTTGACTTCCTCAGGCTGTTGCCAGTCCTACTCGTACTCTTTGCATGAGGCCTTTTACTCACCATGCCTTCTTCTGGTTCACTTTCTAATGTGCATCCTTTCTTCTGTCCTTCATGTCTGGAAATCCTCTTTTCACAACCATCTTGGTTCTCCTTATCTCGTTTCTTCAAGAGGTCTTTCTTCCGATCATCTAAGTCCTTACTAGAACCATCGTGGTCCACACACCACTTTTCTCTCCTAGATCTACCCCTGCCCTTGTGGTCTTCCTTGCATATATCTTTGCTCATGGCATTATGCACTTCCTTTGGGCCAGAGATAAATGACTGTCTTGGTTCCCCATCAACTTTTGGTGATACTTTTGATCACGAGTTTCAGAAGAATGACTCTCGCCTTTCGAAGAGTTTCCCCTCCTTGCATAAGGATCATCCACCTTACTCACATTTTTCTCTTTCTTTGTGATTCCCATTTCTATTGTCTCTTCTCTCTCCGTCATGGCTTCCTCTTGACCTAATAATAAGCGTGCACCACTGGTCAACAATTTTCCAGTTTTACCCTCTTGCTTCGGAGTTACTTCCTCCAACTCAACTCCGACATCCATTCCTTGTGCACTCGGTTCCTTTTCTATCATTGTCTCTATCCCGGGGCGTATGCCATCAAGCTCAGCTTTCAAAGCTTCGACTTTTTCCTTCATGTGTCCTGCTTCCACTATGGTGGCCAATTCAAGGTCTAATCCCGTTTTGAGAATTTTTCCCTCGAGATGATTATCGATCTTCGATTCCTTTGGATTCATGTGCATCATATAGCACTCAACCTTGCTTGTACCTGCTAACCATCCGACCATTTCTTAATCAAAATCATCTTTGTAAAATAACAAATTTTCGTACTCTCTCAATTTGGGGTTTTGGGTTTTGGGTTTTGGATAGCTTTAGGTTGAACCCATCTTGAAGCAGATCTTTGTAAGTATCTGTGTTCAAAGAGAACCTAACTCGTCCCTTTTCCTAGCTTACTTTTCCTTTTGCCTTCTTTTCCATTTCGTCGATTGTTATCATCTTCTTCTTGTCAGACAAATTTGGAGATACTTGGATTTGTATTCGATCAGACTTTGGCCTGATTGTAATGAATCCCATGCGCAAGTCATGCACACAATTGGCTTATACTAGCCATGGCCATCCCAATAAGATAGAGAAGGTGGCTTTTGAAGTCCTCGGTCTAACTGTCAGGTAATCGATGCTAAACTCTAACCCACCAACACATGTGCTCACATTCTTTAGAAGACCAGCAAGCTTCACTTGTCTTTGGCCCGCCATCCTCAGGGACATTGGGGTTTCTTCCATGTGGTTTATGTGAAGAGAGATGGTGGATGCAATCCGAAGATGAGTTGGTGCTGCTATAACGGGCTTCACACCAGCCAACTGAGACTTCAAAGTTGATTAGTAGAACCTTTGAGCTTCCTAAATCCACCAAAATATCAGCCAAGTGCTTTGGAACATGTATCTCAAAAGTTTAAGTCAAGACAGACTAGTTGCGAAATGAGTAGCTCCCAAAACTTGCTATTTTTGAACATACACTTGCTGGAAAAAATGAATTGTGCTCTCAACTTGGTAGGAATTAGATAAATTCCTTTTGGGCATAGAAAATAGAATTAGGTAGCTTGTGAATCCAAGTTAAAAAAACTTCAAATGATCAATTGAGCAATGAGAACCATATTTATCAACATCACGAACACTCCTACCATTTTTGGGGCTCTACAGAGATATACAAGTGAGCAATAAAATGCAGATTTCTCCCAAACTGTGAATCCAATGACCACGAAATTTTGTATGTAGAAACTAGACATAGAGATCAATCCAATGCATGTTAAAACTTAGAAAAAAAGTTGAGTAGAGTGCGAGATATGAGCTTCTCAAGTTACTACTATGAGTGAGCATAGCAGAGAACAAAACAGAGAAGTAGAGAATGATGAATGTATAGATTCACATATGATTACAACCACATTGGCAATGAATATTTGCACAATGGGAGTAGAATGATAGAGCTATTGAATAAGCTCTTCAATCTCTACAAAATGACATGAAATGGTCACGTACAATGCTTGCTAATCACCACTTCCTTCTTGCTCTTTTTATAAATTTGAATTCAAATGAATCCACCTAAAAGTGATCCCCAAAGTTAGGAAATATTCCCTCAGCTCACTAGTTCATGGTTTTAGGTAGTTAGAGCCACGAACTTTCTCTTTACATCATGGATGAGGTAAGCCATTCTTTTTCTTTTTTCTTTTTCATAATTACAAGAGATAAAATGTACTCTTTACAAGAGGTGTTCACATGACTACACATATGAACATAAATCAAATAATATCAAGCATGTAGGCTTGGGTAAAATGCACCAACATCTCCCCCTCAAGATAACATGCTTGGCCTCCAAATATATCTTCAAATTTCCTTGATTTCCTGCAAGCCAATCATCAATTTGAATCTACTTAACTTTGTACCATCAAGAGCTTTAGTCAACATGTCTGTACATTGCATATTTGTGGAGACATAGGATAGTTGAATATCCTTGCTCATTAGCTTCTCCCTTACATAATGGTAGTGTGCTTCAATATGCTTGGTTCTAGCATGGTATACCGGATTAGCTGCAAGATGTAGTGAGCTTATGTTGTCACAAAAAATGTGAGGTGTTGAAGAATGAAGGCCAAGATCTATGTACAAAGAATTTAACCACATGATTTCTTGAGTTGCATTAGCCAAACCTCTATATTCGGCTTTAGTAGAAGATAATGCCTCGGTTGGTTACTTCTTGGATGACCAAGAAATGATTTTTGATCCTGCAAATGATACATACCCGGATGTGGTTCTTCTATCATCTCTAGATCCGGCCCAATCTACATCTGAGTAGACCTTTATCTCAATATCTAAAGTAAATGGATAAAACAAACCTTCATTCATGGTCCCCTTTAGGTACTTAAGGACTCTCTTGGCCGCTTCCATATGTGGTCTTCTTGGCTTATGCATGAATTGACTCAATATGCTAACACTATAGCATATATCCACCTTTGTGAGTGTTGCATAGTTCAAACTTCCAACCAAGCTTTGATAGCTTGTGATATCTTCAATTGGCTCTCCTTCATAAGCACTAAGCTTATGATTTTGCTCCATAGGTGTACCTACACACTTGGTGTTCTCTATCTTGAACTTGATGAGCATGTCATGCACATACTTCCTTTGTATGATGTATATACCTGAACCTGTGTAGATTAACTCCAATCCAAGAAAATAAGTGAGTGGTCCGAGGTCACTTATTTTGAACTCCTCCTTTATTTGAGTCTTTACCAGGTTGATTCCTTCAAGATCATTGCCTGTGATAATAATATCATCAACATACACACATAAATAGATCACTTCAGATCCATTGCTCTTTATGAACAAAGAGATACCTAGTTGTATATCCATCAAGATCCAATTACCTTCATAGATGGCTTGTTAGGTACAAGCTCCCAAGTGTCGTTCTCCTTCAAGGCTTCCATTTCTTGACCCATTGCATCTATCCAAGCTTTCTTGCTTTGTGCTTCTTCAAATGTGGTAGGTTCTTCATTGCTTGAATCCTTTGCAATTTAGATTGAGTGCTTGGTGACCAAAGAAGTATCATAACCATACCTCTCTGGTTTCTTCTTCTCTCTTGAAGACCTTCTAAGTGGTTGATGTGAGCTCTCGTGTCCATCTGTAGCATCTTGCATCTTTACTTTACCTTTGCTCTTCCATAGCTTTAGCCTTTCCAAGTCTTCTAGGTCAATATCCAAATCACTTTCTTCACTTTGCTTTGGCTCCTTTGGTTGAAGTGATGGAAAATCTTCATCCAATTCATAAGGCAGCTTCAATTTCCTGTCATCATCAAACCATGATTTGTTCTCATAAAAAATTACATCTCTACTCACAAAAAATCCTTTATTAGTTGGATTGTACAATCTATATCCTTTTTGGTTTTGGTCATAACCAATGAATATGCACTTCTCTGCTTTGGGATCCAATTTCCCTCTTATTTGAGAAGGAATGTGAGCATAGGCTAGGCATCCAAAGATTTTACAATGCTCTAGACTAAGTCTTCTTCCATTCCACACTTCATATGGAGTGGTTCCATCTAGTGACTTAGATGGAAGTCTATTTATGAGATATGTGGCTATAGACACAGCCTCTGTCCATAGGTAGTTTGGCAATTCCTTTTCATTGAGCATGGACCTTGCAACTTCAACAATAGCTATGTTTCTCCTCTCTACTACACCATTGAGTTCGGGTGTATACCTTGTAGTGAATTCCCTTTTAATTCCTCTTTCAATATTCTCCTCCACCATCTGATCTGAGTCTTTTCAAAGACCTACCTATTTGGTTTTCAACAAGAGAAACATACTTCTTAAAGCAATTTAAAACTTCATCCTTGTGCATCATGAAAAATAGAATGGTCCACATACTGCAATCATTTATGAAAGACACATAATATCTTGAGCCTGATATAGATGGCTCCTTACTTGGAGCCCACACATCTGTGTGCACTAGATCCAAAGGATTTTGATACACATATCCCTTCTTATTGAAAGGTTCTCTATGAGCCTTGCCGAGTTGAGCCTTGTCGAGTTGAGCCTTGTCGAGTTGAGCCTTGTCGAGTTGAGCGTTGTTGAGTTGAGCCTTGTCGAGTTGACAAGCTTCACACTTATAAGTCATGTGTTGCCTTGTGATATTAGGCAAACAAAGTACACTTTGGTCCCTGCAAATTTGTTTAAGTGTCCTCTCACCAATGTGAGCAAGCCTTTCGTGCTATATCTCCAACTCTTTGAGAGTTTGAGATCCATAGCTAAAAAAAGCTATGTTCTTTGTATCTTCCACTTCAAAAGCGAAAAGCCTTCCTATCTTTTCTCCTTTGGCAATCCTTCTAAAGCCTTGCCTTGGGTCTTCAACATATGCTCTGAATCTGTTGAATCTAACCTGCAATCCTTTTTCAACAATCTGTCTAACACTTATTAAATTTTTGGTAATTGTAGGGACATACAAGACTTTGCTTAAGAGGTTCATATTCCCATATGATGTCTTCACATTACCTATCTTCTCCAAAGAGTGCTTTGTGTCATCTCTTGTTTGCACTTCATGCTTCTTATGAGGATCTTCCAAATCATAAAGTAAAGCCACATTTCCTACTACATGATTTGAGCATCCCGAATCAATGTAAAAGATGTTATCATCATCCTTACCCTTCTTCATTGATAGATTCATAACCAATAATAAATCTTCTTGACTTTGGTCCTCTACATAGTTATTGTAGTCTCATCTTCCTCTATGGCCACTTTGAAAGTTATTGTTGTTGTAATTGTTGTTGTAGTAGTTGTTGTTGTAGCCTCTATTGTATCTACCTCTATTTGATCCATAGCCACCTCTATTGAGTCCTCTTCCTCTTGAGTTCCTCAGGTTCCTGAAACATTCTTCAGTAGTATGATTAGATAAGCCACATATATTGCAAGGTTGAGATGATTGGAATCTACCCCTGCCTTGTTTTCCACCTCTGCCTCTTCCTCTAGCTCTTCCTCTACCTGCAAAGTTTGCTTGGAAAGAGCTACCTTCATCTTCATTCTTCCTATTCTTTGACTTGTCCTTGACCTTAGATTTATCAGAATATAAGGTAGAAGTTTGATTACCTCTTGAGGACTCACCACCTTTGCTAGTCTTTGCTTCATGAGTGAAGAGTTGGCCCATGAGTGTGTTGAGGTCGGGTACATGCATATATTTCATCTTTGTGACATAATTAGTCACACTTTGCTTGGGGATTTTCTTCATTGTTGTGAACTCCATCCACAATTGGTTCTTCCTTGCTCGAGTGTTGGAGGAGGAGAAAGAAGCAAGTGCATTCTAGGTCTCTCTTGATGTCTTGCATCCCTTGACATGAGGTAAAAGAAAATCAAAGATTGAGTTTAGAATATAGGACCTTGCAAGTGCATCCTTTGAACACCAATTTGAAAGTCTTTCCTTAGAGACCATGTTGGGTAGTTGTTTCGATCCAATTTATCAATTGTTGATGCAAATCCACTCCCATGTTGCTTGACTATGCTTTGATACCACTATGAAGAGAGATGGTGGATGCATCCGAAGATGAGTTGGTGTTGCTACAACCGGCTTCACACCAGCCAACTGAGACTTCAGAGTTGATTAGTAGACCATTTGAGCTTCCTAAATCCACCAAAATATCAGCCAAGTAATTTGGAACATGTATCTCAAAAGTTTAAGTCAAGACAAACTAGTTGCAAAATGACTAGCTCCCAAAACTTGCTATTTTTGAACATACACCTGCTAGAAAAAATGAATAGTGCTCTCAACCTAGTAGTAATTAGATAACTTCCTTTTGGGAATAGAAAATAGACTCAAGTATCTTGCTAATCCAAGTTAAAACACTTCAAATGATCAATTGAGAATTGAGAACCAGATTTATCAACATCAGGAACACTCCCGCCATTTTTGGGGCTCTTAAGAGATAGACTAGTGAGTAGTAAAATGCAGATTTCTCCTGAATTATAAACCCAATAACCATGAAATTTTATCTACAAAAAACTAGACTTAGAGAGAAATCCAACAAACTTTAAAACGCAGAAAAAGGTTGAGTAGAGCTGGAGATATGAGCTTCTGAAGTTATTGCTCTGAGTGAGTATAACAAAGAACAAAACAGAGAAGTAGAGAATGATGAATGTATAGATTCACATATGATTACAACTACATTGGAAATGAATATTTACACAATGGGAGTAGAATGATAGAGCTATGGAGTAATCTCTACAAAATGACATGAAATGGTCACGTCCAAGGCTTGCTAATCACCACTTCCTTCTTGCTCTTTTTATAGCTACTTTTGGTGGGAGTTGTGAATTCGAATTCGAATGACTCCACCTAAAAGTGATCCCCAAAGTTAGGAAATATTCCGTCAGCTCACTAGTTCGTGGTTTTAGGTAGTTAGAGCCACGAATTTTCTCTTTACATCATGGATGAGGTAAGCCATTCTTTTTCTTTTTTCTTTTTCACAATTACAAGAGATAAAATGTACTCTTTTACTTGTTCACATGACTACACATATGAACATAAATCAAATAATATCAAGCATGTAGGCTTGGGTAAAATGCACCAATAGTTTAGGTTGAGAGCCTTCATCATGTACTTAGTCATTAGGTTGACAGCCACCCCAATATCCAACTAGGCACCTGGGATTGCATATCCCTTAATCTCAACCGTCACAACAGGAGCATTCGAATCGATTTGCATTGTGATGCTCTGAATGATACCCTGGATGTCCTTCTCTCGTTTTTTTCTTCTCTTGCAATTTCCCAGGCTTCTTGATGTACTCATTGTAAAATTGCTTCCTATATGCAGGGGACATCTTAGCAATGTGCCGATGTCCAAAGTGACTTTCATTTCAGGCAGCAATTTCACAATGTCAATTTTCTCTATGCTTTGCTTTTCCTCATGACATTTCAGAGCTTTCAGACTTCAGGAATGGAGTGGTGCATGGCACAAACTTCTCAGTTATCGGTGGAAGGATCTCAAATTCTTTCCTTTCCTCAAATTCTTGTTGTTCCCTAAAGTCCTTTCACTTGGTTTTCCACCTCCCCACGCTCGGGTACCTTTTCCTTTCCAGCATCTTCACTTTTACCTTCCATGTTTTTCTTCACATACTCTTGCATCCGTGTGACCACAATAGGATCTTTCCATGCATCCTTACCTTAGTCATCATCCACAAAGTGCATAGATGAACTAGATCCTTCTTGAGGATTTGGTGTCCTAAACACCACTCAAATCGTAGGAACGTGCTCTTGTGCTCTCAGATTGGAAAATCTTCATCGAAGTGGCCTTCTTCACTGCAGTACCTACACATCAGAGTGTAGTCAACCGATTTCCTTTTGTTTGGGCATCTAGCTTGAGTATGGCGAAAACAGTGGCATCTCCAACACTGGATCAGAGGAGCCCTCCTCTAATCCTGCACAGTTTCTCTCATATATCCTCCTCCTTGACCTTGAGCACCATACCCATAAGCCTATCTATTTTCCCAATGAGGCATAGGTGGGACACTCAGATCAAGCAATCCTGTGTAAGTACATTCCCCCCATTTCCCGCTTGCATGGCTCGTCTTTCATAAGTTGTCTTATGATGACACCAATCCTCTGTGTGATTTGTCCTACCACAAAAGTTGCAAAGCATCCTAGGTGGTGATCTATCCGCGACAAGTCTCGAGACTGTGGGGCATTCAATAGCCATATGACCGTAGCCATGACACTTCCCACAGCATGTGTTAGACCTAAACACCTGATTTGGGTTTGCGATTACGTTCCTCGATCAGTGTAGGCTTCACCTCGTCTAGCGTGCTAGTGGCAGCTACAAAAGTCGAAGTGGTCAATCTCATTCAAACAATTAGCTTCCATAACATGTCATAATCGAAAATCCCCTGAATCATGCCATGATGTCAAATTGCAAACACACATGTTCCAACCTCTTTATTCATACCTAATCCTCTTGCCCGATGTCCTACCATTTGCATCATGACTTGTACCTATATATACACATACTTACCTCCGTTGCAACCAGACTAAGATGCTCCCATACCTTCTCTTATCTATTCATATGCCGAACCTTCCACATTCCATTCTTCCCTGCAATGAAATTCACAAAGCATGTCATCCCAACACTCCTCATAATACCAATCATAAAATCGAAAGCAATATCCCATCGCAAGTTCGATCCTCGTTAGATTATCCTGCAACAAAACTCAACAAACACATAGGATCCACATGTTCTCCTTAATCCAAAACATAGATATGAACCATAAGGCCAATCAGACTCCCGCGATCGCATCATGAATCAGCCTCTCCAAGGCCGTTTTGCAACCTTTAGACATACAAGACACATGTCATTAGCTTAACCAAAAGCATGCACATGCCGAAAAATACCTTGGCAAGGTCCTCTTCTTCCATCATGTCCTTTTTTACCTGCAACTCAACAAAGAGATCAGTCCAAAAAATATTACAATAGAGAAGCGACAAAATATATATAACCACACATGTATATCCAAGAGATCGTATACTCGTGACACACACACACACACACACACACACACACACATATATATATATATATATATATATATATATATATATATATATATATATATATATATATATATATATATATATATATATATATATATATATATATATATATATATATAAGAAAAAATGAGGCTACCGAAAACGTAGCCTTACTCAGACCCCAAAAGACCGATCACATACTATGAGACGAGACACAAGCAGGGAAATCTCAAGGTGCACGTACACCACTACGAACTTTCATAACAAACCTATCAGCAACATAGGAAAATCCAAGTCCAACAAGTCGCTTACAACTACCCGGTTTGGCACATATAATAGTTATGTCGTCATCTGCACATGTATATAAGTCACTTTGTGATTATTTGTAAAGACTTTTTGCCATTGTGAAGAAGAAGAGCTTGAGAATTTCGAATTTGCTTCTTTCCTGCAGATTTTCATCTTCTCTATGATCTTTTGTGTGTGTGTGAAGCTTGGAATGTGTGTGTAGGATTGTTGTCTATCCCTCCCCATCACTTTTGAGCTACTGTAGTGTGTGTGTGAGCAAGTACAAGTTGTGAAGTGAGTGTGTGTGTTTCCCACCATTCATTATTTTGGTCATAACTTGAAGAGCGGTTGTCAGATTTGAGTCAAGATCTACCAATAGATGCGTCTCATCAAGAGCTTCGAAAGGAACCCGCTATTGGCCATAATCAGAGTTCGAAACTGGGAGAAACATTCGAATTTGTAATTACTACTATAAGTGGTATCGCGGCAGACACTTTCAGAGATTAAGTGAGTTGGAGAGGTAGTTTAGTCTTTTCTCATGCATTGTAGCTGAACCATTTCATTATCCATCATGTGCGCACAAGTCCTCATACACTTGGTTAGGTCGGTTCTTCGGATTGATAATTAAGCATGTGTCAATCCACCACTATATGCACTTGTGTGGCAAATGAGATTTAGTCTCTTTGACACAAGTCCCTAAGACTTCGTGACTTAGGTACAGATATTTTTGGCACTGTTGCCAGGGAACACACCCAACCAAGGTGCCTTTGTGATGGTTATAGCTCTAGAGTGAAGGAATCGTACTTGTAGAAGTGAATTCGTTCAGTGGCAAGTAGTCAGACACTTCAGCACTTGTTACTTCACATCCCAGAGGTGTGTGTAATGAGTTTTTAGGTTTAGGGATAGGAGAGAGGGAGAGAAGAAAGAGTTAGGGTTAGGTTAAGAAGAGAATTGGAGTAGGAGTAAGTGGAAAAGTAATAAGAAAAATCCCAAAAAATTGCCAAGTTAGTGTAGGATAGGCCTCAGTCATCAGAAACTATAAAAACCAAAAAAAGTAGTTCATTTGACACTTGCTCAGAGAGTGGCATCGTCTGAAGACAGTGACCAGTATCGCCCGTGTGGTATCGTGTAATCCAAGCCTTCAAAGCTACCTAGTGAACTCAAGACTCAAGTAGGGTATCACAAAGGTAAGCTGCCTCAAGATTTCAATATCAAAAACACTGTAGAAGTGCATTAACACGTGATTAAAGGCGCATGCGGTATCGTGGGGTGGGATAGAGAGATTTTCAGAGTTTTATTGAGTGAAACAGAGGGTGAGGAGTGAAGAGGAGTGAGAGAGAAACCAGGGGGTGGAAAAAATTTTGCATTTGGAGCTATTTTGGCTACAATATCGCGATCGGTTGAGTTTTGGTATCACGATACCAAAATTCCCTAGTATCGCGATACTCGCCAAAGTATCGTATCATCGCATACCACTTTAGGTATCATGATACCATTTTTGGTATTGTTTCGTCAAGTTGGTATCACGATCGCGACTTGCCAGTGGTATCGTATCGCGGTCCACTTGGTATCGTATCGCCCCAGTCACGGTATCGTATCATCGACCGAGCAGTATCGTATCGCGTGCAAATCTAGTAACGTATTGTTGCCTTTTCTGGTATCGTATCGTGTAGAACAGGAGTATCGTATCGCGCAGGAATCAAGTATCGTCTCATGCATTGTTGTATCGTATCGCGATCGTGCACAGGTATCGTATCGTGAGTATTTTTGGTATTGTATCATGCAGGTGTGCGATATCGTATCGTGACTTGCACTAGTATCGTATCGTTAAGATTTCCAGTATCGTATCATGCTCTACAGTAGTATCGTATCGCGCCTTCGAGTGGTATCGTATCACCTGAAGCACATAGTATTGTATCGCATAGAGCAATGGTATCGTATCGCCTAAAGCACATAGTATCGTATCGCATAGAGCAGTGGTATCGTATCGTGTGAAAAGCAGTATCGTATCATTCAGTTCTCTGGTATCGTATCGTTGACTACCCAAGTATCGTATCGCGACTGGTAGTGGTATCGTATCATCGACAAACTGGTATCGTCTAGTGCAGTATCGCCAAAGTGGTATCGTCCAGAACACTAAGCATTTTCAAGGGTAAAATTGAGGCATTTGAGGAGCCAATTAGGGAGAGAATTATAGCCCAAGAAAGCCCCAAGAGGGTGGATGAACTTGACGTCTGGAAGGGTTCTAAGTAGCCGGAGAAGTGTCATATCATCGATAGGAAGTACCGCTTAGGTCAGTCACCGCTCAACCTATTCCGACACCTCTAGTGATTCAGAGGAGGAGACATGCAATGTCCTGTTCTTGGGAGAAACTTCATGTCTACTGTAGAAGGGGAGTACCGCACCTCTTTGCAATATGTATCCACTAATGCCCAAGAGATTCCCATCTACTTGGATGGTTTAAATAGATCAGTTGCCCGAACGGTGACCTCCATCAATTCCACAATTGTGCCCAGACTGGCTGTCAAATATGGAGGAGGAGCATACATGGATAAGTTGGGTCACATCTACGTGGTGACATAATACCCAGAAGTGATCAATGAGAGAGGAGGATTAGAAGGACAAGAACATTCAAGAAGACCAGACCCTGAGGAGTTGGTAACCACTCCCAGAGGCAAATCAGTGGTAACTCAAATCTTGAGAGGGGATTTTATACCTCAAGATGATTATTTACTAGAGGTTTATTTGATCCATGGGTCAGATTTACTGCTACAAACTGATTCACCTGCATGCCGACACGAGGAAAGTCCTATTACCTTTTACGAGTTAAAAGATCCGGAAGACGAGTCTAGAGTAACATACCTAGATAAGAACCAAAGAAGATATTGGCTTGCCGATGCCATAGATAGAGCTCGACTGAAGTATATGGGCTTGCCTGTATTCTTTCAGCGAGCAGGCAACTACCTCTCAGAACCCCTTCAGAACACAACAAGAGACAGAACATACAATGTCGGGACAAACAAGCCATAGGAGTGTTCCAAACAGAGCCCATGTACAATTTACAATGCCTGGAATGCAAACACACAATCCAGCACACCCTGGATTAGGCAACCAATACCGACCGCCAGTAAGACCAAGACCACCACTAGGAGCTCAGCCCAGAATGCATCCAATCATACCATCAAATCCTGTAATACCTAGATAGCTAGAGCCCATGAGAAGATTAAGACCAATTCAGATGGCCAAATGTATGAGAAATCACTATGATGGATTGGGAGAACCATACGACCACATTGCAGAATTTAAACAAGTTCTAAGAGCTGAACAAGTGGATGACTTCTTTGTGCAGTATGAGTTCTTTGGACTCACTCTCACAGGAACGGCTCTAACATGGTTTCAACCATTAGATCCTAATCAATTTGGAGATATTGAACAGTTCTTTCAAGAATTCATAGGGGAATTCACCAAAAGAGGGATTAAACACAACTCTTCATCTTTAATCCATAGCTTTAAACAGAACCCAAATGAAACTGTGAAAACAACTACAGGAAGATTCAATCAGTATGTTGATAGATGCCCGGTAGCAGAAAGACTACATAGCAAAAAATGATATCATTATTCTTGGACGGACTACGAACGAAACTCTAAGGACTTTAGTCTATGTAAAGAGACTACAGACATTGAGTGAATGTCTCCAGGAGTGTATTGATCTAGGGGACAACCTAGCAGATGATCTCAAGAGTACAACCAGTCCTACTAAATCAGAAGACACTCGAAGCACAATAACATCCAACTCCAGTAGCGTAGAAGAATTAGCAAAACTAGTAGCGAAGAAGTTAGGAGTTCACGGACAAAGGAACTACGAGCATCCATCTGACAAAGGAACTACGAGCATCCATCTCTAAGAGTACCCATGTTGCGAAGATGTAGCCTATGTGGAGGTGACTCCTTGCCATAGATAGTCCATCTATTGGGCAAGTCTATCCCAGGCACCTAAGAACTTAGGGAAGTCTCTTATATGAATTGGAACTCGTTGAGCCATCTCAAACAAAGGGGTGATATCGATATCACTCCGCTCTTAGAAATTTAAGGCCCTCGGTTTTAGGACTCCCTCGAGCCTCTGAACTTGAGAAGTGACTCTTCTTCGATAGTACTTCCTTTCCTCGGATTGTCTACGACTGTTCCAAAACTCCTCGTATGTTCTTTTTCTCTGCCTCTGTCAAGCCTCGGCCCTACGAGCAGCCTGCTCTTCTCTTTACGTGAGTTCTCCCTGAGGACGAACTCTCCTCACTCATGTACCAGGCACTAGGTCTACGTGCTCGGCCAACGTGTTGTGCATAGTTGCAATGCAACGCGTTGCGTAGCGTCTGCAACGTTTGCAACGCAACGGCATTGCGTTGCGACGTACACAGCGTGCTGCGTTGCAGACAACATTTTTGCCCTCTCCTTTGAGCCCGAAACCCGCTAGCGGAAGAGGGCATTTTGCACTTCTTCTAGCCTGCAGCGAGCACAACCCCAGGAGCCATCAGGAGTCCACCGAGAGAGAGAGAGAGAGAGAGAGAGAGACTCACCATGCCTAAACCAAAGCAAAATTGTTGGAAACACATGTCTAGCCAAGGGAAGTTTGGATTGGGTGGGAGTGAGAGATGGACATGTAACCTATGTGGTTACAAAGGGGGTGGTGGGATAGATCGTATCAAAGCCCACCTTGCCAAATATAGTGGCTTGGGCATTGCAGCATGCAAGCAGCCTATGCCAGCTGACATCAAGGATGAGCTCCTTGAGTGGGTAGCTCAAAGGGAAGCCAAAAAGTATCCACAGAGCTCTCGGCCCACCTCCACCTCTATTAGCTCCTGTGATCGTCCTTCACATGATGCTCCAGCACATCAGACTCATAGGGGATCCTCTAGTGGAGGGAATGATGAGCATGGACATGATACCATCGATCTTGAGGGTGACACTCAGCCACCGGTGAAGGCAGCTAGAGGATCACTTTCTTTGGCATCCGTACGTGTAGGTTTTCAGAGGCAGTGGGAGCTTGAGGCCAAACAAGGTATAATGAAGCTTTTCATACAGTGTGGCTTCTCTTTTAATGTTTCACGCACACCCGCATGGAAGGAAGCCATGGAGTTAGTGAGCACATTGGGATATCGATGGAGCGGTCCTTCATATGAGGAGTTGAGAACTAGTGAGCTTCTCAAAACAAAGGATATAGTGGAGAAGCAGTTAGAGCCCATGATGGGCACATGGGAGAAGTATGGATGCACTATCATGTGCAATGGATGACAGACATCAGGAAAAGGAATGTATATAACATACTAGTGCATTGTTGCAAAGGCACTATGTTCCTTCGAGCCATCGATGCATCACAGACTGAACTTACAGTGACAGATATGTCTAGGTGAAATTTCAAGTTTTAATATGCATTTGAATTTTGCATATGCTATATATATGTATTATGTATGTAGTATGTACATGGCTGATTTGGTGTAATTTTTGTGTCATAGGTGAGTTTCTATATGGTCATATCCGCTAGGCTATTTTCGATGTCAGTCAAAAGAATGTTGTGCAGGTCATTACCAACAATGGAAGTAATTGTGTGGCCATGGGTAGATTGTTAGAGGCAGAGTTTCCCTCCATTGTGTGGACCCCATGTGCCGCACATAGCATTGATCTTTTGATAGAGGATCTTGGAAAGATCCCTTGGATTCATTCTATTTTTTCCACCTGCCATAAGGTGGTCTCTTTGCAAAACTATTAGCTATTTTCATATCATACAGTGAGTTGGATATCCTAAAGCCTGTGAAGACCAGATTTGCTTGCATGTGCATAGTGATGGAGAGACTACTTCGGGTGCAGCAAGCTTTGATGCAGACAATTGTATCTACAGAGTGGCCTACCTGGGATGGACACACTACCCCGAGAGCAGATTTTGTATGGATTACATGCTTGTCAGATTCATTTTGGAGGGATGTAGAGGCACTTGTGCGTGCCATACATCCATTATATTCTGTTCTCCGCATCGTTGATATAGAGGGGAGTACATTGGGACTCGTCTATGAGTTCATGGATCGAGTTGGCGAGTCCCTTTCACGTTGCCCACATTTGACATTGGACAGGTATTTATTAAGTTATTACTTTGAATTTTTGACACTTAAAATTCTTATTATCTTAAAAATTAGTCTTTGAAATTTTATAATTTCTTTGTTTATAGGATTGAGCAGCTTAAGGCTGTGTGGAGGGATCGATGGGATTGGTTTCATAGCCCGATCCATGGGATGGCACACTTATTGCATCCCTTATGGAGATCTTAGCAAGCTATTGTGGATGGGGAGCTCTTGAGTGCATGGAACACATATGTATATAGGCTTTATCCAGCTGATGTAGAATTGCGACTTCACTTGGAGAGACAGCTCTTCGTATTCCAAAATGGTGGTGGTCATTTTGGAAAGGATATGGCTTGTTTGAGATCTGCTCAGTTGCGACCAGTATCATGGTGGGAGATGTATGGTGCTAGTGCTCCTCAGTTGGTAAGTACTAAGTCAAAAGTCTTTAGTGTATTGTGTGACGTGCTAAATATGTATTATAATTTATGTACTAATTATTTTTTGAATTATGTTGTAATGCAGAGAGAGTTAGCTATTCGTATCCTTTCATAAGATTGTAGCGTAAGTCCTTGTGAAAGGAATCGGAGCACATGGGCCCTCTTCCATACAAAGAAGAGGAATAGATTATCTACAGTGCAGTTGGAGCGGCTAGATAATTGCCACTGCAACTTGCGTCCCTTGGAGAGCGGCGAACATATAGGAGATGTGAGGGAGGTCAACATGGATACAGTAGATATAGAGAAAGTGAGAGATATTCCAGATATTCCTCCAAAGGATCTGGACTTATATACTATGTTGTACCATGAGTTGACCTTACCTCAGCATGATACCAGATCATCTCGGAGACGCAGAGGACCTAACGGTAGTGGTGTTGCATCCACTAGTAGCCAACCACATACCACTACTACTAGGGATGATGATGATGATGACGATGATGATGAGTGATGATTTGTCATCTGACACAATGTCGGAGTGACAAAGTTTGATTATGGACATTTAAGACTTTGATATTTCATGTTTGACATTTGATATTTCATGATATATATTTACTATTGTGATGACAGTGGACACTTATCACGACTCACTTGTGACTTTATATTAATCATTTGCCACTTATGATTTATGCCATGCGTCATGACTCATGTGATTTATGATTTATCATTTGTCATAATGATCTCTATGTTTTTATTTTGATGTATGAACGATGATATGATCATGTGACATGTATGGTGCCAGGTGTTATCATTTATGTTATGAATCATGATGTTTATTGTAATTTGTTAAAAGCTAAAAGTTAGAACTTAGAAACTAGAAACTTGAAAGTTAGGTGTTAAATGTTATGATCATTATGTTGTTAGAATCTAGAATCTAGATGATGATGTTATGATTATTGATGTTATGATTGTATTTGATATAATGATGATGTATTTGATATAATTGTATTTGATATAATCTTAAGGTTGTGTGGAGGGCTATGATATAATCACGAGTCACGACCAACTTTCAAGTTAGATTGATAATCTCTATTAGTTATGATATATGATATATCTCATATTGTAATAAGTATTTTATGGTATATATAGTCATATCCCACCTTATTACATATCATAAGACCCAAAATACGTGAAAAATACATATATACATTTTGAAAAATAAATAACTTTATCGCAACCTAGGTCCAGACGTTGCCCTCGTTGCTAATCCGTTGCTAACCCGTTGTCGTTGCTAAAACGTTGCTTTCCACTATGGTGTGGTGCTAGGCGAACCTATGGCACTCTCTGATAGATACGTGCCAAGCAACCCCCAGTAGAATCGCCAAAATGGGTAGGCTGCGAAGGGGTCACCAGTATATCCTCTTAGCATATTTGGAAAGTCTTTTTATGGTCGAGCTAGTCTAATAGCCCTTATTTTTCCACTTTTGTGGTCCTATTGTTATCCTTGATAATTATCAATCATATGTACACTCCTAGCTCTCTGTCATCTCCTTACTCACTCTCCCTTGACCTTTACTAACTTTTGCTAATTATCACAATGCACTTACAACTTACACTTATTTATGCCTCGTTCTCTAGGTTACAAACATTCTTTCTTTCTCAATCTAACACTCCCTTTGATCCAACCTCTCACCCACACTCACTTTTGTTCAACCTTCCTTTTTTTTCCACCCAAACACAAGTTCCACTCCTCTCTCTCTTTCTCCTTAGAGTCTCTTCCTCTTTCACCCTTCCCTTCTCAAGAGCCTATCACTCACTTTTCTCCCACTTCCTCTCTCACTCATGCATGAACCTTTACATCTTCACTTTCTCGCGTGCACACATACACACACACTAACTCACTCAGAAACTCAGACATTTCAATCTTCATAGACAAATCCATGCACAACTACTCATCTAGAAACTTACTCACACACTTGTATTTACACACTCAACCCCAAGAATTTGCACACTGACTTTCACACATTCAAATGTCCATGCAATATCAGCCAAACCACAATAGCTTTACTTCCGGTCCTACTTTCTCTCTCTACCACACCTAGAAGACAACCAAGACAGTATACGTGCTCACAGGCACTATATTGCCTGCAAATGAATGAGTATGTCTATATTGTAGCTGCCGATGTGTGAGGCTTTATAAGGAGAGATAATGGGGAAGAGAGTGGAACATAGGCTGCTGCTTACATATGTGGATAAAGAGGAAGAGATCTGCTATCGACAAATCCAAAAATTTTCAAATGGGAGATATGTTAAGGTGCAGACAACGTAAGATTTCTTCCAACCCCATGACATGCAAACACTGAACAATGTGCTTAACTTTTACTATGCCTTCATTACATCCTGAGCTTCCTCTGTTTGAAGTGATAAACATATAAAATGTTGCATACTAACGTGTTGGCCTTATTAAGACTCCCTCGTTTGGACTTTGTAGAAACTAAGTACAAATGTTCCCTCAATCGTAGAACTACATAATATACTAAGAAAATAGGTGAAGGTAAAAGATGGTTCAAAATGTAAAAGAGCAATTAAGGGCACAATCCAATTTCGATGTGCTTGAATATTTTGAGTATAAGTTTCAACTTCTCTTGCTATACTATCATGTAAGCTGAAAGTACATACATTGAAACTCAAAGCCTATGGGCATTACTACACTTCATATCAAGATACATTCAAATAGAACGCTTTGTTGGGGTAACACTGTTGGGGTAGCACCGTTTCTGTAGGAAATGAGACTGTTGTAAAGAGACTCTTCAAGTTAAGCATAAAGCATGCACAATTCTGTGAATTCCATGCATATAAAGTTAAAAAGCAAATACACCATCTGTGCATGCAAGCCCGGTTGAATAACCTTAAAGTTGCCTAACCTGAAATTTGGAAGCTTGTTTCCCCCTTCAACCATCCAATAGAATGGCCTCTACTGAACCTTGAAATGTTAAATGTCAATAGCCTCATTTGAGATTGTCACTCTATCTCTTTCCAAAAGAGATATGCATCACTACTGTGCATTCTTCTGCAATTTCCAGCAGTCCCTCCTCGAGACTCCTTTTGAAACTCCAGCCATGAGTGCCTTTTGTTTAGACAAGGCCCAAGCGTCCCTGTAAGAAAAGCCTCCCCTCCCCAGAACGACCACTCTCTCGGCTTCACTGTCCTTCTCTATCCACACCTGCACAGGCACACGAAGACAAGAAAAAAACCTAGAGAAGACTTCTCCTCCCCCGGTGATACCTGCCCAGAGAACCGAGGAACCACAAAAGATAGAGAAAAAGACCGCCTGCCTTGTTGCCCGATGGAATCCCCCCCCCCCCACCTCGAGTACTGAGCAAAAGGACGCGAAAAAAACTCCCTCTACTGCTCGGCATCCTCCCCCGAAAACGAGCTCTCCTCCTGGATGGCCTTCTTCCAAGCTATCCGAATGCTTCCGCGGACAGTTCCCCCCAACAAAAACCCGCCAACTCTCCTCGTGTTCTTCTCTAGGCCCTCCAACAGAGACCACCGCCCTCCTTAATTCTCCTCCTGTGCACCTGTACGAGCATGTGCCATGAAGGCCATTCCCCCCCTTGTACCCGATCGCATCCCTTCAACTTTGTTGGGCTTCCCCCAATGCGCCATTGGAATTTTGGAACTCGTCGGTCTCAATCATGACAGCCTCATAAGAAATGTGCACCATGGAACATCATAGTATCACATGAGCATCCTTGACAAATGAGAAAGTACAATGCACCATTATCCCCAACCATCTTCAAAGGCTAGTCGAATGTCCAGCACCACAAGATTGGAATCGACAAGCATTCTTTTAATTATGGTGAGCACATTAATACCCAAATGATCAGAATACCCAGAAAGGACAACCATGAGGGTATAGTGTTCGTGATCAAAAAAAATTCTGAAGTACCTGCTCGTGGCTTCACGATAGCTGCAGCCTTCACTTACCAATCTTACATGACAATAGGCATTCAATATGTGAACAAAAGTGCAAGAATCTGAATGAGTTTCCCCCAAATTGCATCTGCTGCTCAAAGCAAGTGATTACATGTTGGACATAGTCATATTCTCCACAACCGAAATCCAAACAGTAATGGCATTCCTATCTTCAAGAGGGGTTTATCAAATTTTTCAGGCTTTGCAGAGGTTCCAGTGTTTTTCTTCCACGTAACACACATTTTCCCTATTCAAAATACTTGCAATCAAGCATCCATTCCACACAACGGGGGCACTTTAGTGAAATAAAAAATCGATAATAATTCTAGTCAACACGGAGGCCTCAAGGTCCTCGTGTGTTCTCTCGGCCTTGGTAGAGGGAATTCATAAGCATTTCTTTGATTCATTGGGTCTCTATTTCTCTCGTTTTCCATTCTATTTATCTCTGTTCTTGTTATTTCTCTTCCTATTGGGTTCGCAAAGCTTACCTCGGGTCTATCTCTGCTCATGTCCCTTTGAGCTCCATGAGCTTGGGATGTTCCAACTTCTTCGTAATCAAAAGAGACATTGAATCTTGGTTGGGGAAAAAAATTTCACCCTTCCAAGTGTAGGCATGCCTACCATGCTTCGAGACCACAAAGACCCTCTCAGAAGTATTGTCTAAGTAGGTCATTTTGCCTGGCTATCAGGATCTTTAAATTCATATATTGTAAGCATTAGGAAGGGAGGGGAGAGATGGAGGGAGGGAGGGAGGAGGGGAGAGAGATAGGGATTGAGCATTTGGGAGTCACCAGAAATGGGGAGAACAAAACAATGAGAAGGTCGAGACCCTTCTACCCTAGGAGACCCACAAGCTTAAGAGCAGTCCCGTTTCTAAAAATCAACTTGGCCCAAGAGGCATCAATATTGCTCCATGCTTTAATTAACCATTTTGCCACTAACTTATTGGCCATTCCTTTGATGTCTAGAATGCCCAAACCACCTTGATCCTTTGTCTAATGCAAGTAGTCCATTTAATTTTGGGGATACCCCTTCTGTTTGGGTCACCCATCCAGAGGAAGTTCCTACAAATTCTCTCTAGTCAGAAGATCTCTTCGTCTTTTGGTCTCCAATAGGAGAGAAAGTAAAGCATCGAGGAGAGAAGGAATGTGTTAATCACCATTGCATGTCCAACCAAATTAATCTGCATACCTTTCTAGTGCATCAGCTTTATCTTTAGCTTTGAGAGCCCAGTTCCATCGCTGCCCCATCAAAACGTTGAATCCCATCTAAATACCTAAGAAGTGGAAGATTTGACCACTAGGGATCAACTGACAACCATGGTCAATAAGCAATTGATGCCCAATAACTACACTGAAAGCAATTTTAGAATGATTTATCTTGGATTTTGAAGCCTCACAAAAAGCATTCAAACAACTCCAAAAAGTGTCAATGCTTAACATGTCATTATGCACAGAGACATTAGTATCATCAACAAAAAGTCTCATGATCATCCAATCTTGATTGAGAGGAAGACTGAGGCCCTGAATATGACCTAATTGAGCTTGATGGTCAACAAGGTAGCTCAAACCATCAATAAGAGGGGCCAATGAGCACCCTTGTCTGATAGAACGTTTTAATCTATTCGCTTGAGAGAATTGACCATTGATGTTTATCTGAGCAATTGCATTTCACAACATAGTAGAGATCATCTTAATGAATTTTTGGCCATAACCCATGTCTTTCAATAATTGTAGAATGAAGTCCCACTCAAGTCTGTCATAAGCTTTGTTGAACTCAATCTTAAGGAAGACATCTTGCATTGATTCCTCAGCAAAAACCAGACCTTGCCAAACATCAATGATAGACTTGAGGATAGACCTCCCCTTAATGAACCCTTTTTTATCCTCACTGATCCATTCTCAAAGGTGACATGTAATACAGTTCGCAATCACCTTTGCCACGATCTTGTGACTGGTTTGCAACATCATAATTGGCTGCCAATTTTCGATTATATTTTCGCTTTTTTTGTGAATGAGTTTGATGACACCCTCATTGACACATTTGGGAAGCGCACCAAAGGAAATAGCCTCTTGCCACATCAAACATAAAGGGGTAGCCACCACATGCTTGAAGGTCTTGAAGAACTCATTGGTAAGGCCATCCAACCTGGCTCTTGTCATTAGGAAGGGAATCAATTACCTCAAGAATCTCAACATTCAAGATGGAAGATTTGCAAAGAGCTTTCAGGTTTTGCAACATTTTTTTGGTTCTAAGGCGGCCATGCAATCACGTTTGTGAGGAGAAAGAGGCGTGGAGTCCCCAAGAGCTGGCTAAAGTGGTTGGTAATTAGTGTACTATTTTCTTCATCCGTTTTGCATTCAACCCCATCGGCATCCATCATAAATGGAATCGCTTCCTTGGATTGCTTCTTCTTGAGCAGGCTGCACATCTCTTTAGTAGGCTTGTCTGTCCTACCTGCCCATCAATCTTTAAAGTATATTTGTAGACTCTTTCTTTGAATTTCTTCTTTCTATATCATCATGCTTCTGATTTTGTGGAGTCCAGTCTGGTATTGCGAGTGGCCTTTGTTAACTTGTAACTCCAAACACCATAAACCTTTTCCCTTCTAGTGTGATGAATGGCTTGAAGATTCTTATGAGGGCAAGATGTAATGAGTCTGCAAGATAGCCCTCCTCCAATACCTGGCGAGCGAGGAGAAGGAGGCAAAGGCCCTGCTCCAAGCCTCAGTTATCTCACACCAAACTGAGGGGAGAGAGAAAGTGGTCGGATTGGCATGAAACCAAGGGGCTTTCTTGAGACTAACAATGAGCTTGAAGGTAATCAATATCGGGTAGTGATCATTGATGACCAGGTCCATAGTTTGGGTGAGGGAATGGGGACCCCAATTAATGAGGATATTCTACAAAATATAGCTTTCCACAGGTCAGCACCATCTTAGAGGTTTGACCAAGAGACACCAATAACATCCTTGATCTCCACTAGATCTAGGTGTAACTTGACTTTTTCCCAAACTTCCTTCTCCTACCCATCAATCACCCGTCCCTTCCTTCCCCATCTCTCAGAAAGGATCTCCACCATTTAAATTCCCCACAAAGAACCACATTGAGGGGCAGAGAATCCAATGATTTCCAAGTGGAAATTCTTTTCGAATCGATATTAGGAGCATACAAGGAGATGATGGAAAATTGCAAAGGACTTCTAAAAGAAGCACCAACCCACCAATGGTTCTAGTCAATAAGGGAATCCACAATTCTAGTTGCCAACTTATACTGATGCCGATAGCCACGCCACCATTTCCCCTAGAGTGTGTAGTGGAGAGCGAAACATGGGACGAGGAAATACTCTTAAGTCTCTTTTGAAGTTCCTCCCTGTTGATTTTGATCTCTTGAAGGCATATCAAGTCCATGTTTATGCTTTTATCACGGATCCACTAGCTCATCGGTTGCTCTTGAGTGTTCCGATAGCCCTCTAACATTGAGAGACATGATAATCATTATTGGAGGTTGAGAACTTTGCAAAGAGGGGTCTTGTCCCTCTTTTTCTTGTTTTTCTCCTCGACCTTTTTCTTCGAGGTAGAGGGATTCTGATATAGGACTTTCCCCTCAAGGGGGATCTTCCACAGTATCTCGATCGATTGTTTTCCTTTGTGAGAAGCCTTATTCAAAAATGAATTTGTTGCCCTTTTTGGGATTATTGAACCAATTATCGAGCTTTCACTATCGTGGCTAGCATCGTTGCTCATGGTGAGCCCAACCTCTTTTCTAGTGGCATTTCCTTCTTGGTTGCCTTATACATAAATTTTATACAATATCACAATTTATCTCAACGTGAAGTCACTTCATTTAGATGTTGAAAGACCCTTGAATGGTCTCCAAACAACCTCAAAGGTGCTCGCTAGAAGGATAAATCAATATAGCAAAAGTGTATATTAATCCAAACTAAGAGATCTTTGGATCCTTTAAGAACCTCTATATGAGCTTTTTAGTAGGCCATCAATCATTCTAATGGGATGTTTGGGTTGAAACATATGCCCATTGGAACATAGTCAATAACTCATTGGGTGCTTTGCACATATATTTTGAACATTAAAAAAATGTAATGGGGACCCAAGTGCTATGCTTGCCCTCATTTTCCTCTTTCTATGGCAGATGATCAACGGAGCTCATATGCTACTCTCAGAAGCATTATGAGTTATTTCGATCTTCTCCTTGATTTAAGGCCCTGCCCTAATGCAAAAGTCGAACTTGAAACGAAGAAAGATACATTCTCATCTTTTGAAGATTCAATGCGCCACATGAATTCCGATTACTTCGCTTCTATGATATAAGTGATGATGAAAATATAGTACCAATGCATGAATCCAACTAATAGAAGCATGCTATTTTGGGTTCAACTCCAGTAGCACACGAGCTATGCCAGCTTCTACACGCTTTGTCATGCACCTCGTGCCCGCCATCGTGAACGGTGAAATGTTGAAGACTCCAAATGTGGCTACCGATTGAATGCCCCTCAATTTTCTGGTGGACTCTGCAGCACGACTGCCTTCATATCTTCTGAGCGACCGCCAGCAAGAGCAAGCAATCAGATAGGACTTCTTCTTGCTGCAGAAGAACAAGATTTCTACACTCTTCTTCTGAACGGGATATTTGTTCACTTTGGAATGGCTTGATCAAGCTTCTATGCTTTCCATCACACTCACGCCATCTTGCTTCTCACGGTGTCTTCCTCTGTGTTCTCACGTGCAGGCCATGAGCTTCGGAGCTCTCTCTGTCTGCTAGCAATACCAGTCTGCAGCTTTCTAGAACATTCCTTCTCATGTTCTCACTGCGGCTCCTTCTACTTTCGCTCTCTCTGGCTCTCTCTTAGAGCTCAAGAGATTCCCTCATCGTTGTGTATTCGGAAGCAGCTATGGTTAACGATGAAAATTGTAGCTGTTTTGTTCTCCTTTGCTTCCAGAACCTCCACCTTCACTGTGAAGCCAGAAACAATGCACGAGCTATGCTTTCGAGTATTTGTCTATGGTGTACGTCAAGCAATGCCACTGTACATGCTTGTTATCTTCATGGAGGCAATCTGCTTTCACTGGAGATGGGTCCGTAGGAAGAATCCAACAATCCTTCGTTTCAGGTATGAATATTATGTAAACAAAGATAGTTGGCTCAAGTAGTTGTGTTGTGTGGCATGCACCCTCCGCCTTCTTCCCGTGTTTGCTTATTCCTCCTCAAGGCGTGCAATCATCAGAGATCCCTTTTTGAAATTCATCTCTCCTGCTTTCGCCTTCCTTTTTGAGGTGTTGAGTATCTCCTGTAGTTCTTCGCAGCCACAGATAGTGGATGACAGAGCCCACGCAGCGCTTAATCACTAGTGCTTATGAGAACTTGAATTGCAGACTTTAGTGCGTATGTAAGTGCTTAAAAGCACTTTTTTTTTATTCCAAGCAAAAAGAAACTCCCTAACATACGTGAATAAAAAGGTAATGATGGAATGCAAATGAGAGATGATGATAATAAATCACACATGGAAGATGATACATAATTAGTGGAGAATGGGATAGTGCTTAAAAGCACTTTTATTATCAGGATATGGGAGGGTGGGAGGGATTAAGAGTATGATATGTGCTAATGATAAAGATAAAAACATAACTTGAAAGGAAAAAACAATTAACCTATGCGGGTGGGAGGGATTAAGAGTATGATATGTGCTAATGATAAAGATAAAAACATAACTTGAAAGGAAAAAACAATTAACCTATGCACTGATACCATGTTGAAATGAAAAAAGACTACTCCTAATCTATTCACATGCATACATCTAACAAGCTAAGGAGGAAGGAACAAAAGATATGAAAAAATAATGGAATGAATTAAAGTAGAAATGAAAATGACTTACATGAGGTGCTCTATGAGCATGGGGACTCCATGAGGAGTGGGATGCACACTCTAAGCAATGGGCTAGAGTGAATGGCTTGTTTGGAGTGAAGGGAGGCCTTGCTTATATGGAGTTTGGGAGAATTCCCTTGCATGTGGGATATATGTGCTTGCATGACTCTCGTTTATCTCTCATTTGTTTTATGGACTTTATATACATATCATTATGTACTTAGTGCATCTTCAAGGCTCATTGTCTCGTAAGTTATGTATAAGTACTCAAACATATATATGTGCATACGAATAATCGATAATCCATCTCGTGCAATAAGACAAAAGGTGTGTGTTGCAGCTCTCAAGAATCCATTTCTATGTTTATAAATACATATACATAACTTGTGATGTATGCATGGGATCCCTTATATCCCTTCAGCTAGCATCTATCTAGATCACCATCTAACATCCATGCAGGGCATGCATGGATGGATAGAACATCTATCTCTTGCATAGTGTTTGAGTTATATTCTATTAGAGTTTTTATTTTGAGTTCAATAGAGTTGAGTTCATCTTCTACTCATCTTAAGTCCATTTTCTATTACAACCATATCCCTTGCATTTTTCTCATGACAGGTACTATCCCCCTTTCTCCCTAAACTTGATCTTATAGATGTGTTCTGGTAATTTCTACAATTATTGGAATTGCAGAACTATTCTTTAGTTTCTTCTTACATGGTATCCGAGTTCAAGAAGGTGTAGAAGATTGCAAAGATTGTGAAAGCCAAGGAACCAACTCTAGAGCTTGTGGACATAAGGATTCAACAGTCAAGCTTGTGAGAGGCAAATGCTTCATCTCCACAAATTTTGAGAGGCAAAGTATTCAACATCAAAATTTTGGAAGGCAAAGGCTTCAATAGCTTGCGGGAGGCAAAAGCTTCTATGCTAGAGTTTGCAAGAGTTGAACTCATCAACAATAGAGCTCATAAGAGGCAAAATCTTCAAGGCTTCAAGTTTTTGGGACACAAAGGCATCAACACTATGGAAATATGAGCATCTAGAAGTGGAAGTGGAAGTGGATTTGGTGCAATGGATTCAGAAATGCAAACACTATGGCCTCATCCACCAACCTTTAATGAAGGAAAGTTAGATGGTACAAATTATTCACTTTGGAAATTCAAGATTATAGTTATCCTTAATTCTTATGTATTTTTGGAGATGGTGATGGGAAGTGACCAAGAGACACAAACTAACTTAAATCCATTAGATCGATTATGGTGATTCTCCTAGAAATAAAGCTTCCGCAAACTTGGAAGATAAGGAATGTAAATGCACTATATGCTATAGCGAGCGATTGTGTGGACACTATTCTTGTGTGTGAACACTCTAGGACCGCCGAGGCACTTTTTTCCCTCTTTAGGAGGTTTTTTTTCCCCGGCTTGTACATACGCCTATTGTCCTAATTGTCTACTTATCTTTGTACATTCTCTAGTAATACATTCAGTATTGTGTGTTTGTGCTCCAAGCTTCTTCTTCTTCCTTGTGTTGTTTGTGTGCTTCCGCAGACGTCTATCTCCAACAATTGGTATCAGAGCAGGTCGTCGCTTCTTCTAGGGCGCCGTCGACACTCCTCTGTTTGCAGTCTCAGATTCACACGAAAATTGGTGAGCATACTCAGGGTGTTTCCGAGATCAAAACAGCTTTGCTGTGTGGTGCCGAAATCGCGATCTGAGCTCGTTTCGGCCTCCGAACGCACTATCACAGCGCTTGTGCAGGCTATTTCGTCCTTTTGTGCCAAAGGTATATACCAGTTTCTGTTCGCCAGTTTAAGCATCTCGAAGTCTGCTAAAGGTCTAGCAGAACTCGTCTGGGCAGTTCTATTCAACTTTTTGAGATACAATCAATTTTCTGCATCAAGGTATTTTAGTCACCGGCCATGGCTGAAAGCAGTGATGTATTCCATATGTTGGTTGTTGAGGATAAGTTGGATGGTACCAACTACCTATTATGGGCTTATATGATGCGACATGTACTGGTTGCAAAAGGATTGTGGAACATTGTGCAGGGTGTTGAAAGACGTCCTGTTACACCTGTAACGACAAGTACTGCAAATACAGGTGTTGGAGCTGATGAAGATGGTGTCGAAGATGATATTCCGCAGATTCCTGTTCGTGCTGCTGTTTCTGTTGCACCTACTGCAAAGCAGATTCGTTGGGATGGCAAAGATGCCCAGGCACATGCATTGATAGCTTTATCTGTCAAACGTGTCATTATTCCTCACATTCGCTCTTGCAGAACAGCAAAGGATGCTTGGGATACACTTACCACTTTGTACCAGGCTAGGAATGAGGCTCGTGTTGCTTACCTCCGAAAACAGTTGGAGAGTGAGCACATGAATGAAGGTGATTCTATGGACAGTTTTCTTACAAAGATCAAAGACCTGAAGGAACAATTGATTTCTGTTGATGAGGTATACCAGATAGCTCACTTGTGCAGACCATTCTGAATGGTCTTCTTGATTCATATCAGAGTTTTGCCTCTACTCTTCGGTTGATGATGAAAGGCAATCCGAATGCCTTGTCATTTGAGGAATTAGTCTCTGTTCTGTTGCAGGAAGATCAGTCCAGGCAGAACAGGTCCATTATGCGTGTTGCAGATCAAGCTTTCCTGGCTAGTCAGAAGGGCAAAGGAAAATGGAGCTCTTCTACTAGTAAGCAGAAATCTGCAAATGCTGCACAATCGAAGAACCAGGATAAAGATGAGAAGAAATAAAAAAAGCATAAATTGTTCTGCAAGTACTGTAAAGGAAATGATCATATTATAAAGAACTCTCCAAAACTGGCTGCTAAAGAGGCAAAGAAGAAAGAGGTTGGAATGGTTGTTGTAGAGGCCTCTACACCAAGAACAGAGTCTGCAAATCTTGTGCAGGAAGAAGAATGGGCGTTTACTACTGTCTGCAGTTTTGACCCATCTTCTCATGATCAGTGCATGTCTGCATTAGACTCAGATGTTTGCCCAGTACTTTGACAGTGGGGCGACCAAACATATTACCTCGCAGCACAGTTTCTTCTCTTCACTTGAGCCTGCCCCTACAGGGAATACTGTCACATACGCCAATAACTCCTCTTATCCTGTTATGGGAGTTGGTAAGATCATTCTGACTACTGCTGATGGTAGTTCTTTCACTTTGTCAGATGCTTTATTTGTGCGAGAGATCAAAAAGAACCTGTTATCAGTTTCTGCATTAGCTAAGATTGGCTTGGTTGTGAAATTCGTTGATGACAGGTGTACAGTCCATGATCTCTCAAATGGCGATGTGATTATTGCTTCTGGCATTTTATGTCGTGGGTTGTATAAGCTCATAGACTATGAAAGATCTGTGAATGATTCGGCATGTGCAGTTCATGATTCTCAGGCTATGTTAGATGCAAAGCTTTGGCATGCACGCTTTGGTCATCTGAATTTCGCTAGTTTGTTACGCCTGCAGAAATCTGAAATGGTGTCCTCTTTGCCCAAACTTGAGGCACTTGGAAAAAATGTTTGTGAAGGCTGTATTTTGGGCAAAATGCAGCGTTCTTCCTTTCCAAAAGATGGTTCAGTTCGGGCTACGCAGAAATTGCAGCTTGTACATAGTGATGTCTGTGGTCCTATGCAGACACCCTCTTTTGGAAATTACCTTTACTTCGTGACTTTCATTGATGATTTTTCCAGGCATGCATGGGTATATCCACTCAAAGCAAAGTCCGAAGTGTTCATGTGCTTCAAACAGTTTTTGGTTTTGGCTGAAAATCTGTCAGCATGTAAAATGGGCACCCTCCGTTCTGATCGAGGGGGGGAATATATGTCTTCAGATTTTAATGCATTTCTGGCTGAACGTGGGATAAAACACCAGTGTACAGTGCCGTATACACCTCAACAGAATGGAGTTGCTGAACGAAAGAAAAAGTCACTCATGGAGATGGCGAGGTGCATTGTCAAAAGTCAGGCTTTACCACATAGTTTCTGGCTTGAGGCTGTCATGTGTGCAGCATATGTACTGAACAGGTGTCCCACTAAAGCGTTGCAATCTATCACTCCATATGAGGCTTGGCATGACCGCAAGCCATCTGTTGCTCATCTGCGTGTTTTTGGTTGTTTGGCATATGCATTAGTGCCTGAACAACATCGTAGAAAATTGGATGATAAGGCAGTAAAATGTATTTTTGTTGGGTACAGTTCTGAAAGTAAAGGCTATAGTCTGTATCATCCACAGACTAAACGCATTCTGGTTAGCCGTGATGTTGTCTTTGTGGAAGATGCTATTCAGCCATTGCTTTCATGTACTAAGGAGACATCTGTTAGCTCCAAAGACATGTATGATACTTTGATGCCTCTTTTTACAGGTGGACAGGCTAGTGCTGGTCCTAATGAGGCAACTTCTCAGCCTTTGCAGGTTTCATATGATGATGCAGATCATTCCATTTCTGATGCAGATTTACATGATGCACTTGTTGATGAGAGAGCTGATATTGACCAGGCAAAAACTATGCCAAAAATGGCTGGTGCAAACTTTGCGTGACAGCAAATTAGATGCACCTTTGTCATATCGTACTCGTTCAGGCTCTCATAGTACCTCCTTTGCATCAGATTGCTATGCTATGGCTGCATCTAGTCTCTATGATGAGAATGAGCCTGTTTCTTTTGATGAAGCACAAAATTCAGAAAATTGGATGGCTGCTCTGCAATCTGAATATGATGCTATAATGAAGAATGGTACATGGTCTTTATGTGACTTGCCTCCTGGCAAGAAGGCCATTGGCACTAAGTGGGTATACAAGCTGAAGCGTAAACCTGATGGTACAGTTGATAGGTATAAGGCTAGGCTTGTTGCAAAGGGTTATGCACAGGAAAGAGGCATTGATTTTGATGAGACCTTTGCACCTACATGCCGTATGACTACTGTTCGGAGCATTTGTGCACTTGCAGCCCATCATGGTTGGAATGTACATCAGTTGGACATTAAAACAACATTTCTGAATGGTGACTTGCATGAAGAAGTGTATGTTTTTCAGCCCCGTGGCTTTGTGCAGAAAGGGCATGAAAACCAGGTTTCCAGGTTAAAGAAGGCATTATATGGTTTAAAGCAAGCACCACGTGCTTGGTATGAGAAGATACATGCCTATCTGATTGCACATGGTTTTGAGACCAGTCCAACTGAAAGCACCTTATATGTTAAACGTGCTAATGATGTGCTTCTGATCATTGTTGTCTATGTTGATGACATGCTGCTCACTGGTCCTATTGAGACACATATTGCTGATTTTAAGGCTGATTTGCATGCCTCATTTGAGATGTCTGATTTGGGGCATTTGCATCACTATTTGGGCATTCAGTTTATGCACGTTGATGGTGGAATGGCTTTGTGTCAAACAAAATATATTGACACATTATTGCAGCGTTTTGGCCTTGAAGACTGTAAGCCTATTGCCACTCCTATGGAGACAGGTTTACGATTGAGTCTTCATGATGCTGGAGATGCATTTGATGTTGTTCTCTATCAGCAGGCTGTTGGATGCTTGATTTACTTATGCATTACTCGGCCAGATATTCAGTTTGCTGTCTCACAGATGAGCAGGTTTATGCATTGCCCAGGAGTCACACATTGGAAAGCGGTTAAGCGCATCTTTCGCTACTTGAGTGGTACTCGGCTACTTGGGTTGTTTTATCCCAAGGGGGGATCACTACCGCCAGATTTGCATGCTTTTTCTGACTCAGATTGGGCTGGTTGCTATGACACTCGTGTGTCCACCAGTGGTTTTTGCTTCATGCTTGGTAGCTCATGTATATCTTGGTTGAGCAAGAAGCAGCCTACTGTGGCCACTTCCAGTTGTGAGGCTGAGTATAGGGCAGCTTTCACAGCGACTGTTGAGTGTGTGTGGCTCAGATGCCTTATGGCTGATTTGGGTGTTGGCCAGTCTTCTGCCACCACCATCTTCACTGACAGTCAGAGCGCATTGGCAGTTGCGAGGAACCCTGTGTTCCATGCTCGCACTAAGCACATTGAGGTGCATTATCACTATGTCAGGGAGAGGTTCTCTGCTGGGGAGATCAGCTTGGCATATGTGCCCACGCAGGAGAACATTGCAGACCTTTTCACGAAGGCTCTGCGTAGGGAGAAGTTTGAAGCTTTCCACAAAGCTTTGGGCTTACTTCCTTTTGTGGAGTGATTTCCACATAGCTTGGCACTTCCTTATACATGAGTGTCAGCTCCTTGTTCACCGCATCACTCCCAAGGGGGATTTGTTGATATATTTAGGTAGTGATGTGTGTGAACACTCTAGGACCGCCGGGGCACTTTTTTCCCTCTTTAGGAGGTTTTTTTCCCCCAGCTTGTACATACGCCTATTGCCCTAATGGGCTACTTATCTTTGTACATTCTCTAGTAATACATTCAGTATTGTGTGTTTGTGCTCCAAGCTTCTTCTTCTTCCTTGTGCTGTTCGTGTGCTTCTGCAGACGTCTATCTCCAACAATTCTACCTCTGATTCAACATACATCCAAGGAAAGTGAGGCATGTAGTATACTAAGGAGTCAATAGAAGGTGCATAGCCAACCATTAATTGAGGATAGATGAAGAGTGCAAGGAGGAGACAATAAATCCAACTAAAGCAAAGTTGGTATAATCCTCATCACGAGAAGAATCACCTGCAGCTTCATGGTTACTAGAAAGTGGTGCATATTATCACATGGCCAATGAGAGATGTCAATCTAGTTCTATGCATCGCCAACAAGAATCCATCATGGTGATAGGTACATGTATCATTTCCTTTGTAATTGCAAACGATGAAGTTAAAAGCTATCAAATATTTGATGTATTCTAGAAAGGAGAATGAAAAGAAGGAACAACCTATGTGAGATAGATTATTATATAGTCACTATTAGAGTGGACACAAGTAAGGTTTGGTATGATTAGTTTGTTCATATTGGATTTTTTGTATTGAACAAGATACAAAAGCAAGGTATTGTTCTTCATCACTTATCTGTAATGAATGGAATGAAGGAACCTTGTAAAGCTTGCATGATGGGAAAATAACAAAAAGAGACATTCCGACAAGAAAGAAAGATAATTTCAAAGACTCCTCTACTGTTTGTATATGTTAATTTATGTGATAAGATGTCTATACAGGCCTTGGGAGGATCTTCTTACCTTTTGATTGTCGAGGACTATAACAGGAAGATGTGGATGTACTTCTTTGTGATGAGGCTCAAGATTTTGGTAAGATCAAAGAACAATAAGAACTTGTTGAAAATGAACCAAGAAAAAGTGCAAAGAAGCTTTAAATAGGAGGTAGTGGCGAGCTCAAATTAGAGGAGTCAAATGGATTTTGCAAGGGTAAAGGGATAAAGTGTTAATGAGTGACACCTCACACATAATCAAAATGGAATTATGGAATGTAAGAGTCACACCATAGTAGGGTGGGGAAGGCAAGAGCTTTCCTATTGAGATAATAAAGTCTCATCATGAAGCTTACATTGGTAAGAGTCCATCTGTCTCACACTTTGAAATTTTTGAGAGTGTGTTATGCTCTTGCCCCATGTCAAAGGAAGAGCAAGTTGGAACCAAAAAGCAAGAGATGCATCCTCTTAGATCAATGTGAAAAGCAAAGGCTTTCATATTGTATGACCACTTGGCAAAGAAGATGAAAGGGAGTCACTATGTGGTGTCCCTAGAGTAGCCACATACAATGGAGGAGAAGAAAGGAGCTTTCACTTTATCATCAATCAAAGGAGTAATTCAATATCTAAATCTGCCTATCCCAAGCGTCATCCCTACCTATGAATAGGAGGAAGAAGCATCATCGGATGGTGGAAGAGAGTCTACCAACCTAAAATTATCCAACCAGAAAGGTTGATGAAATGCATGAAGTACCTCTATAGTTAGAGTAATTAGGCCAAGAAAATAGTTCACTTTTGGGTGGACATTGAGGAGAGGTGTTAGAAATGGCCAATGCTCCACCCTCATGGAAGAATTAGCATTTGGCCAAGAAGTTTGTTCCCTTTTGGGTGGAAATTCGGGGGGGGGGGGGGGGGGGGGTGTGGTGCTAGACATGCTCAATTCCTCACCCTCATGTAGCACCACCATTGTTCCATGAAATTGTATTTTCTAAGACCCCCATTATAAGGAGAATCTATGTGAGAGTGTTATACATTGGATGGTTCTTAACTTTAAGGTCAAATGATGTTTAGAGTAGACTCTAGATAGGTAATTGGGAAGGTTATTTCTTAACCATTGGATTTGGTATTGATCCATGTGATGATCAACCCAAAACAAGGGCTAGAAACAAAAGTAGCTTTCTTAATTGGGGAATGGTTTATTTGATGTGGGCCATTGGATATGGGATTGATCCTAATTGTGTATTAAGCAAGATCAAAGCATTACATGTATGCATGTGGATGCATAAGATATATGTACACATATATTAAAGTGTGTCAACATGCATACATGTAAGTAAGCATGCATGTTTTCTTGCATGTAGATGTGTGTTTATGCATGCATCTAACATGTGCGTGTATTCATTTATACATACAAAGATATATGACTACCCAAAAATGTGTGTATATATGTATTTGTAGTGATCTGCCTCTCCCGCTATCTCTCTCTTCTTTGTTTCTTAGTTTACCAAACATCTACACGTTATATCTGCACACATATATATGCACATATGTATTGCATGTGAGCAAGCATGTTTACATGTATGTGTGCACGAGTGAAGCATGTGTTAGTCGTTAAACTTCTGACTTCAGACTCAAAACACTTTCAAAAGTCGGACGTTCCCAAACCCTTCAATCTTTACTCTTCCATGTTCAGGTAAATCAATTGGCAATACCGAGATAACTAATATTAAGCTACCTCTTAGCCACGTGGGTTCTTGGGAGTGGTAGGGGTCTGTTAGACAGAGGCCCTGTATTATTTTCCCAACTTCTCACACAATCATAAATGCTCTATTGCATCTTAGCTCAGTACTTGACTCTTAACACTGATAATTGTTCGGCGTACTGGGACTTAGGACTTCCGGACTGGAGCTGCTATAGCAACAGAGCAGTAGTCCGGTTCTGACTTATAACTAATAGAATACTCAACTTCATTAACCGAATGCCACTCAATATGCACTTCTTCGTGATAGATAGGTATACCGATCAATAACACAACATACAGCTATACTTGAAGGTATGCAAACTTACCGTATGCCAAACTCAAGCAACAAGTTCCTACCAACAGTCGACTCGTCACAAACTTATCATTGTTTCCACTCGCGTTCAGACCATTACCGATACGAGTCCTTCCTGGGATCGGAATCAACAGTGAACGCAGACTATTGTATCGAACCTGGTTACTTAACAAAAAATGCTAACACGCAAATAGTTCGCTTCGGCCTTACACAGTCCCTTGTTCAATAGAAGACTGATAAACAACACTTATTCCGTGATAAAATCAAGAACCGCATATAACTATCACCAAACAGATTCACAACACAATACTACCGAGTAGTAACTCTACACTACAGGGAGAATAGTCGAATAGACAGATCCGAACAGAACAGAACAGAGCTCAATCTTCTCATCGACACATCACACACAGATTCAAACAGTATGCTCACAATTCCCCAAAACGGGCTCTCTACCGCTCTTTTCTCATTGCCTTATATAGAAGATTTGTTACAAGGGTGCACGAATCTTTAGTTTTACGCGCATTTCAAAAAGGTTCTTTTACATTTAAGACGTCTGTCATAGTACATTTGTCCTTTTTCGGCGGACGTCTAACACTGGCACGCACGGTGGACTCGAACCCGCAGGTTCCTATGGTTCTGCTACGAGACCTTCTAAATACATGCTTCGGGCGAGCCTAAATGTTCGGGTAATTTTCTTTTTAATGGTTTCTATCATCTGAACTAGAGTAGTCGGTTCTAATAACTGAGCGTCCGTTCTAACGGAGCTAAGAGCTATGGCTTGGGTTAACAGAATTTCGGCCTGGGTCTGTAAGAAGGCCTCTTGTAAATAAAACTCATTGGATAATGCAGCGTCCCGGGATGTCTTTACTTCGGTGACTTTCTTCTGCATATCAATGACTTGATCCTTCTGATTTCGCAACTGGTTATCTAGTCGCTCGAGTTGCTGGTTCTGAAATTCGATAGTTTTGTAGTATGCATCTCGTTCTCTGCGAGCATTTGCTAGATCCTTTTGGTATTTGGCTTCCCTGGTTAATTGGTGTCTCAACATATTGTTCGCCTCGTCCAAGCATTCCTGGGCTCTTCGTAGCTCGTCTTCAACTTGTTTTGCTTCTCGCTGTTGTTCCTGATTCTTCTGGATTATCTCCTGCAATTGTGCTTTCGTTTCTTCTACCAATTCTTCGAGTGATGTGCTGATATCTTTCCTTTTCCTGTAGCGCGATCTTCAGTTCCATGATTTCTTCTTGGGCTGCGTTCAATAGTTGGTCTTTGGCGGCAAGTTGCTCCAATGCGTCATTCCGTTGCTGTATCAGTGCCTGTTGTGCCGAAACTTGGCCTTGGAGATTTGCTAATTCCGTCTGTAATTGATGATTCTCTGCTTTTACGGCATCGATTTCTTCTTGGAGAGGGATGATGTCGGCTTCCAGTAGGTTGACCTTGTGCTGCAGGTCTTGACGAATCGTATTTGTGACATCGCTAAGCTGCACTAGAAGTTGCTGAGAAAGGGAAATAAGCATTTGTCCCATGGCAGCAATCTCGGAGAAGACCGGAACGGAGGGAAGGAGAAGTGGGTGTTGTGGTTGCGCAGAGGTTTGGGTGTGGATTTGGGGGGATGTCGGGGGTGAATAATTGAGGGAGGATGAAGAGGACTCCGAATCCGGTGTGGGAATGGGGTTGACTGGTGGAGGTCTAGGAATGGCAGAGTCAGTGTTTGTTACCTGATTGCTTGGTTGTTGCTCATCTGCATTGTTGTCGGTTGTGGATTCGACGGCCTTCAGAAGTGTGTTTAGTGCATCCCTAGCGGATTGCTGCTCGTCTTTCTATTGCTCTGAGTCTTCTTCGGTTGAAACCGTTTCTGTTTCAGTTCGATTCTATTGGTCTTGTTGGTCTACCGATGATTCATTGTGCATTGAGGTGGCTGTATCATGGAAGGTCTCTTGCTCTGCGTCTTCAGCATCTTTGTCTTTTCCGGCAGAACCTTGTGCCTCACTTTTTGATGAGCTGATTCTGATTCTTTTGCGGCAGAATAACTGGTATATCTCTTCGTCTTCTTCTTCATCGTCTTCAAGTGGTTGTACTGATTCTTCATGCCTTAGAACCGGTCCTTGGGGTGGTGGTTGTGCGGCAAGGATGGCTGGGAAGAGGAATGATATGATATGGGGAAGGCGAGAGCGTGGGGTGGTTCCCTTTTTGACTTGCTTCACTATAGCTACACACTCTTTATGAATTCTATGGAAAAAGTACGAGGCGAAGTTCACGGGTTCTCGGGTAGCTAAATCTAAGGCAGAATAGAAGGGCCGAGAGATACCGTAGGTTCGTTTCTGAAGGTTGAGGATGTCGACTAGAAATTGCAGAGCAGATCTTTCGGGTTCGGGGCGGCAGAGAATGGCGTATTCGTTGGACAAAGATCGGGGGAACAGTTCGATCATGCGGGCGAGGGGGATACTAGGGCCATTTTCTCGGCCTTGCGGGGAGAGGCGGAAGGCTTCAGAGAATGCTTGGAAGGTGATGACGGTTCGTGAAGGTAGCGAGGGGAAGACCCATTGGCGTTCGGTGGCGGGGGACTGGGCAATGGCAGGGATGATTTGCGCGAAGAAGGGATGGGCTTCCACTGAGTGCCAAGGCAACTCAGCGAAGTTGGCCAACCCTCTGCAATGCAGGTATTCACCTACCTCGGTAGGGATACCATCGCGGAAGGCAGCATAATTGGCTATCGCTTCCATGGCGTTTGCTGATACAGACGATGAACACGAATACAGAACGCAAGAGGTCACACAGAACACTAACACACAACACAGTAGCGATTTTTGGCGTTGCCGAAAGGGTTAAGTAGGAACAACATGGTGGGGAGGGAAAGGGGGTGGGTATCATTGTGCGGTGCGGGAATGATACGGTTTGCATGCTGGCATGCGTGCTTGAGTGACTGGTAAGGGGGCGGCTGGTAACATAAAGATTTTACAAAACACGGCTATTTATAAAAAGGGAGAAAGAAAAAAGAAAAAGATTACACAAAACGCGGCCCACCGCCGAATAATTTAATGCGGACTAGTAGCGTGATGATACGGCCGCAACTTCGACCCATTGATTACTTTTGGAAGTGGATTTCCGGTCAATGTAATCAACCGAAAAGTTGCCGGACCGATTTGTTCTGAGATCTTGAAAGGGCCGAACCATCGTAGTTTGAACTTTCCTGCTTCTCTATCTGACTTTGCGTTATAGAAGAGTACAAGCTGACCTACCGAAAAGATTGGAGTCTTCAAATATCGATCGTGTGTCTTGGCTTGCCTTAGTTGTACTTCGCGCATGGTTAAAAAGCTGAGCCATTGGTGCTCATCAAGTTCTCTGAGTGCGTCCATTCGTGCTGTCAGCGAATCTTCCGGTAGCATCTTTTGAGTGATTGCTACACGCAGACTTGGGATGACTACTTCCATGGGTGCTATTGCTTCTAAGCCATAAGCTAGTTTGAAAGGTGTCAATCCTGTTGTTACCTTATAGGTAGTTCGGTATGCCCATAATACTGCAGGTAGTAGTTGATCCCATCTTTCCGGTGCTTCCATGATCAGTTTCCGGAGGATATTCAATAGAGATTTGTTTGTACTTTCGGCCAATCCATTGGCACGAGGATAATAAGGAGAACTAAATTTATGTGTGACCTAGAACGAATGTGTAAGTGCCTTCATTAAATTGTTTACAAAATGAGTGCCTTGATCTGAGACAATTTCCAGTGGTAAGCCAAAACGTGGAAAGACATCATTCAACAGACATTTTGCTACTGCAACCGCTGTAGCAGACCGTAAAGACCAAGCTTCTACCCATCTCGTTGCATAGTCTGTACAGGTTAGTATCTATCTGTTGTTACTGAAGACTGCTGGAGGTGTGATCGGACCGATAAAATCTAATCCCCATTTCTGAAATGGTTCTAATGGCATGACTGGCTGCAAGGGAAAGAAGTGTCGTTGCAGCGGTTGTCCAGACCTTTGACAGTTATCGCAGTGTTTGACAAATTGGGCCACATCTCTGTATATCGTTGGCCACCAGAGACCTCCTTGCAAAATTTTTCGGTGAGTCAAATCTGTGGCAAAGTGACCACCAGCAGGGGTCGAGTGAGCCATCGTGATGACTGAGTTAATTTCATGCGGAGGAACACAGCGAAGTAGGATTCCAGTGTGATCTACATAATATAGTTCTCCAGCAACTAACCGGAATCGGCGGCTAAAGACTGCAATTTTCCTTCGGACTGCCTTGGCTGTCTGGGATGGAAAGCATCCTTCGGTGAGAAAAGTTAGAATCTGATCATAATATGTAGGTGGTGCTTGTGATTCGGCAGTCTCATCGGGCAGTGGTTCAGAACTATAGATCGCTAGAGTCATGTCATCTATGCCTATCGGAGCTTCACCGGAATCTAGGCGAGATAAGAAATATGCTAAGGCATGTGCATTTCCGAGTCAGTGGATGACTTCATAGTCGAATTCCTGCAAGAGTAGCACCCATCGTGCTAATCGTCCACCTAAATGCTGTTGTCTTACTAGATAGACGAGGGCAGCATGATCCACATGGAAGGTGAATTTCCGGCCTAGTAGATAATGTCTGAACTTTTTGATGGAGTAAATTAATCCTAGACATTCTCTTTCGGTGGTAGAATAGTTCTTCTCTGCAGGTGCAAGCCTTCTGCTGGCATAATAAACGAGGCGAAACCACTTATGTGTTTGCTGCATCAGAATACTGCCAATCGCAATATCTGAAGCGTCCACAAAAACATGGAACGGATCGTCCCAGTCCGGTGGTTGTAAGATTGGGGCTTGCGTCAATAAATACTTGAGTCGATCAAATGTAGTTTGGCATTCTTGAGTCCATTCGAACTGTCGGGGAGTTTTTGTGATTAGCCTGTTCAGCGGTACAGCCAGATGAGCAAGCCACCGTAAGTGTCTGTCGTGCCACCGTACTTGACCCATAAAACGCATTACTTCTTTTGGAGTGGCGGGTACCGGGGCTTCTAAAATTGCCGAAATCTTATCTGGATCTACTCGGATACTTTGTGCAAATACAATATGACCAAGTAGTTTGCCACACGAAACCGCAAACACAGATTTGTTTGGGTTAAGACAGAGTCTGTACTCTCAGCACTTTTGAAAACAGCATCGTAGATGAAGCAAATGTGCCATCATCTTACAAAAAATCGAGAAGTCATCGAGATATACTTGCATAAATGAAGTGAGATAAGGAGAGAAAATCTCTTGCATACATCGCTGAAATGTGCTTGGTGCATTTCTCAATCCGAACCACATTACGGTGCAAGCAAAGACACCCTAGTTGGTAATGAATGCAATTTTTGGTATATCCTCTTCGGCCATTCTAACCTGATTGTAACCGCTGTATCCGTCTAAGAATGAATACATTTCGTGACCTGCTACCCTATCAAGCATGGTATCCAGAAAGGGGATCGAGAAAGGATCCGGTAGTGTTGCTGCGTTTAATTTCCGATAGTCTACACAGATTCGCAGTTGCTTATTTTTCTTTGGCATGATCACAATTGGTGAAATCCATTCAGCATGTTCTACTGGTACGATGAATCCAACTTTTAATAATCTATCAAGTTCGGCTTTTACCTGTGATGCATAATTGGGATTCATCCGGTAGCTGGGCTGTTTGTTCGGTTTAGCTTCAGGCTTCAACATGACTCTATGCTGATAGATGCGCGGATCTAATCCTTTCATATCTTTGTAATCCCATGCAAAGACATCTGAGAATTCGCGAAGTAGTCGAATCAAATCAGCTTTAAATGTTTCCGGTAAGTTTTGCCTTATCTTTACAGGTCGCGGATGCTCTTCGTCTCCTAGATTGTACATGGTCAACTGGTCTTCGGGGACATAAAACTGTTGAGGTTTCTCTGTATTGTCTGTTGACTTGAACAGTGGTTGTAATTCATCGTCATGTGTTGAGACAGTATCTTCCTGCTTAGCTTTTTCGGTGATAGGTACAATTGTACAAACTGAAGTGTTCCAGTTATCTATAACGGACTGTAGATCAACAGTCCCTAAGGACATTAAATCAGCGTTATTCTTCAGAAATTCCTCTTCTTCATCATCTGATAGTCCATCTAACATGTGGACTGGTTCAGCAAAATATGGTCTGGCGTGAAGTTCACAAGATTGTATAGCATCTAATTTTACCACATATCTACGATTGGCATCTTTGAACGTAAGCTCTTGTGCAGACCAGTCCTGTATTACCTTCGCATGCTTCAGCCAAGGTCGGCCGAAAAGAAGGTTGTAATCCAAAGTGGATTCCGGCAGATCTAGTATAACAAAGGTCATTTTGAAGGTCGTACCTTGTAAAGTAATGGGTACATTCCGCACAAGTCCCATGGGATGGACTCTAGATTGATCTGCCATTCTGACAAAAAATTGAACTGGTTCGATTTCGGTCCATCCTAACCTTTTGCATAATGCCGCATACGCAATGTTTACACCAGAGCCTCCATCAATTAATACCTGCGTAATCTTATGATTCTTATACCATACTGTAATCAAGGGAACTGAATGATCAACCGTAGAGTCAGGTTCCGGTTGAACTGCTGCTGTCGCCGGAATACAAGAAGACACCGGACTGAACTGTTGCTGGAACTGTTGTCGAATCCCCAGGTACTAGTGCCAGAAGTTGGCCTAGAGGTAGGGTGATAGATGCCTTGGCTAAAATTTCCCAAGCCTGTTGAGATTGGTTGTCCTGCTCCTTTGAACTTGAGGTCTCTGCCGATGCAGAAGTATCTGCTGGCATGTCTACTGCTGATGATAGCTCCGCTGTTGCTTCCTTTTGTTGTGTTCCTTCCTTTGTCGACGAAGCCTGGGTCACCGGAATAGGTTCTGGGAACACTGGTGGTTCTGTTGCGGTCCAGTGACTAGCCTTGTTATACATCCTATATTGTTCTCGTATCCCCGGTTCGAATATTTCTGCTGTCGGCTGCAGTTGTTTACCGGATCGGGTCTAGACTGTAGCAGTCTATGTTTCTACTAGTGTGATTTGTACCATGTTGGCCATTGGGTTTTGTCGTTCCTTCTTCCTTTGATCATACTCAGCTGCATCTTTGCAAAATCTTCTAATGTGTCCAAATTCACCACAAAAATGACAGCGTGGTGGTGGTAAATTGGGATTTTCTGGTGGTGGTCCGTTCTGCCAGCGGTTTGCATTATAATTGTTGTTCCTCTGTCCTCGGTAGTTCCGATATCCTTGCGGTTGATTGTTTCTCAGTTGCGGAGGTACATAGTGATTCGCTGGCTGTCCACGTTCTTGAATAACTACATGGACCGTTGCTGTTCCCTGTACTCTGGCGTTGTAGACACAGTTTCCAGTGGTGTGTCTGGCAGTGTTGCAGATAGCACAGAACGTTTGATTTAGTGCACAATTGGCACTAGTATGACCTGAATTTTTGCATGTGATGCATTATACTTGTCTGGTTATATCTTCAGCCATATTTTTGTTTGTTTTTAACCACTCCAGGTCTTCTGTAAATCCACCGACTTTAAATTCCAGTTGTAGAGCCATTGCAATGACTGCATCCAGCGTCATCGCTCCGACACATCTTATGATCATGATCTGCTTCAGTTGTGGGGTTAAGCCATTGATGAACCACTGAGTGATGACATCATCAGGTAAGTTAGCGTGGGCCTGTGGTATCTGCCGCAAGTGTGTTCTAAAAAGTGTAGCATACTCCTGGACAGTCTGATTTGCCTTCTGACGGTTGTTTTGTAAATAATCAAAGATTTTCGCGGGATTCTTCTTTAGCCTGAATCATTGCAGAAAAGCGTCTCGTACTGCGTCATAGGTACCGAAATGATTAATATATTTCGTAAGCCATCTGGCTGCTTCATTGACCAGTGTAGATTGAAAAACAATGGCCTTATACTCCTGATCCGGTGGATGGTTAAGAACTGCATAACTTATCTCGAAAGTGCGTACGTGAGCATCCGGATCATCTCCTGGGAATCCACCGAATTTTGTGTATGTTACTCCTGTTGGAGGCGGCCTTGGTTGACATAACTGTTGTTGCTGTTGTTGTCCGTTCATTGTGAGTGTATTAGGCCTTCCTTCTGTATGATTGGTTGAACTATCGGAACTTGTATCACCGGATGGTGTGCCTTCCGGTGTGTTGGTTTTACTTAGAATGCTTCGGATCTCTGCTTCGAACAGCTTTCCTTCCTTCTGGATGTCCAATATCCGAAATCTTTCTTCCAAGCACGATGGTTGGGTTGAGGATTCCGCAAAAAATGCTAAGCCTTCGCCGGCAATTGGTGATTCTATCATCGGAATATCACCGGAATGAACCGAAATTGTGCCAGAATGCAGTGTTTTTCCGCTTTTACCGATTTCTTTTCCTAGTTTCTGATCGTAGATAACTCTGAATCTTTATCCAAGATTGTTAAACTGGTTTCCCACGGCGTCTTGGTAGATTCTGGAATTACTATATCTTTGACAGGCTGGGTAGACGTAGCACCAGAATGTACCAAAGGCGTTGATCGTTCCACCGGAATATGACCGGAATTAATTCTAACGTCCTTAACTTGCTTGACCACTGGGTCAAACCGCGTTATACCTTCTTCTCCTAGGGTTGTCTTTAGCACTTTACGTGCTCCAACCTTATGGTTCTTAGGATACGTTTCGCCAGACCGAGTAACCGGCATGTATCATTGCGCAGTAACACTATCTGAGTAGTTTGCAACAATTTGGCTCTGTTGCTACTGTCAGTCAATCGAACGATAAACAGGATGTTTGATTCTGACAAACAGCTGGCACTCTAATGCCACCTTCCCACAAATAACTGGCAATCTGATGCCACTTTCCCACAAATAACTGGCAATCTGATGCCACTTTCCCACAGATAACTGGCAATCTGATGCCACTTTCCCACAGATAACTGGCAATCTGATGCCACTTGCCCACAGACGGCGCCAAATGTTAGTCGTTAAACTTCTGACTTCAGACTCAAAACACTTTCAAAAGCTAGACGTTCCCGAACCCTTCAATCTTTACTCTTCCATGTTCAGGTAAATCAATTGGCAATACCGAGATAACTAATATTAAGCTACCTCTTAGCCACGTGGGTTCTTGGGAGTGGTAGGGGTCTGTTAGACAGAGGCCCTGTACTATTTTCCCAACTTCTCACACAATCATAAATGCTCTATTGCGTCTTAGCTCAATACTTGACTCTGAACACTGATAACTGTTCGACATACTGGGACTTAGAACTTCCGGACTGGAGCTGCTATAGCAACAGAGCAGTAGTCCGGTTCTGACTTATAACTAATAGAATACTCAACTTCATTAACCGAATGCCACTCAATATGCACTTCTTTGTGACAGATAGGTATACCGAACAATAACACAACAGACAGCTATACTCGAAGGTATGCAAACTTACCGTATGCCAAACTCAAGCAACAAGTTCCTACCAACAGTCGACTCATCACAAACTTATCATTGTTTCCACTCGCGTTAAGACCATTACCGATACGAGTCCTTCCTGGGATCGGAATCAACAGTGAACGCAGACTATTGTATCGAACCTGGTTACTTAACAAAAAATGCTAACATGCAAATAGTTCGCTTCGGCCTTACACAATCCCTTGTTCAATAGAAGACTGATAAACAACACTTATTCCGTGATAAAATCCAGAACCGCATATAACTATCACCAAACAGATTCACAACACAATACTACCGAGTAGTAACTCTGCACTACAGGGAGAATAGTCAAATAGACAGATCCGAACAGAACAGAACAGAGCTCAATCTTCTCATCGACACATCACATACAGATTCGAACAGTATGCTCACAATTCCCCAAAACGGACTCTCTACCGCTCTTTTCTCATTGCCTTATATAGAAGATTTGTTACAAGGGTGTGCGAATCTTTAGTTTTACGCGCATTTCAAAAAGGTTTTTTTACATTTAAGACGTCTGTCATAGTACATTTGTCCTTTTTCGGCGGCCGTCTAACACATGCATATGCATATGTATCCCTTTGTTTATGGATTCTTGTATGCAAAACGTGTATATATTGATACATGTATGTATGCATGCATGCATTTTTACCTATATATACACACATTCATTATCTCTCTCTCTCTCTCTCCCTCTCTATCTTTGCTCTCTCTTTCCCTCCCTCTCTCTCTCCCTCTCTCTCAAGTTTATCGATTTTCACCCTTTGGATAAGGAGCATGGGGAAGAGTGATGAGAAAGCTGCACAAGTAGAGATTTGTATCCCACATGTGTGTCACAAAAGTAGTTAGTAAGCCTATATAGTGCACGAGATCATATTGGTTCATGTAATCAAGGAGAAGAGGGAGAGGAAGCACCTCCCCTCTGTTGCACATCTAATTGAGTTGCGATGGGTACCCATGGCTCTACAACTATTGAGTGGGTATGAAATGAGAGATGCATTACCTCAAAATAGTCTTGCTTTCATGTGCATGTGAAGATGAAGTGAATATATGCTTTTACAATATGGATTTCTAGTTCTCTGCATGTCTCTCAAAGCCAAAGAGGAACACCTCCATGATTATTGAACCCTTTTTTTTTTGCATGCATCTTCATGAATGTTGGAGTTAGACGTCTACGGAAGCACGCGAACAACACAAGGAAAAAGAAGAAGAAGCTTCGAGCACAACACACAATACTGAATGTATTACCACTAGAATTTACAAAGATAAGTAACCCGTTTGGGCTATAGGCATATATACAAGCCGGGGAAAAAAACTCCTAAAGAGGGAAAAAAGTGCCTCGGCGGTCCTAGTGTGTTCACACACATCACTACCTAAATATATCAACAAATCCCCCCTGGGAGTGATGTGGTGAACAAGGAGCTAGCACTCATGTATAAGCAAGTGCCAAGCTATGTGGAATCAATCCACAAAAAGAAGTAAGCCCAAAGCTTTGTGAAAAGCTTCAAACTTCTCCCTAGGCAGAGCCTTCATGAAAAGGTCTCCAATGTTATGGGCACATATGCCAAGTTGATCTCTCCAGCAGAGAACCTCTCCCTGACATAATGATAATGCACCTCAATGTGCTTAGTGCGAGCATGTAACACATGATTCCTCGCAACTGCTAATGTGCTCTGACTCTTAGTGAAGATGGTGGCGGTAGAAGATTGACCAACACCCAAATAAGTCATAAGGCATCTGAGCCACACACACTCAAGAGTCACTGTGAAAGCTACCCTATACTCAGCCTCACAACTAGAAGCGGCCACAGTAGGCTGCTTCTTGCTCAGCCAAGATATACATGAGCTACCAAGCATGAAGCAAAAACCACTAGTGGACACACGAGTGTCATAGCAACCAACCTAGTTAGAGTAAAAAAAAGCATGCAAATCTGGTGGTAGTGATCCCTCCTTGGGATAAAACAACCCAAGTAGCCGGGTACCACTCAAGTACCGAACGATCTGCTCAACTGCCTGTTGATGCTTGACAATTGGGCAATGCATAAACCTGCTCATCTATGAGACATCAAACTGAATATCTGGTTGAGTAATGCATAAGTAAATCAAGCATACAATAGCCTACTGATAGAGAACAACATCAAATGCATCTCTAGCATCATGAAGACTCAATCGTAAACTTGTCTCCATAGGAGTGGCAATAGGTTTACAGTCTTCAAGGCCAAAATGCTGCAATAATGTGTCAATATATTTTGTTTGACACAAAGCCATTCCACCATCAACGCGCATAAACTGAATGCCCAAATAATGATACAAATGCCCCAAATCAAACATCTCAAATGAGGCATATAAATCAGCATTGTAATCAGCAATATGCTTCTCATGAGGACCAATGAGTAGCATGTCATCAACATACACCACAATGATCAAAAGCACATCATTAACACACTTAACATATAAGGTTCTTTCAATTGGACTATTCTCACAACCATGTGCAATCAGAAGTCTATACTAGCCATTTTGGCATAGTTTTTGCCTTCTCAATATAAGCTATTTCATCAGCAAGTGCATCAATGTAAATCTGCATCAGATATAGAATGATCTACATCATCACATGAAACCTGTAAAGGTTGAGAATTTGCCTCATTAGTGTTGGAACAAGTTCATGGAAAGTCAAAGCAAAGGCTTGAGTCTTCAAATGTCATAAAAACTTATGCTATAATTGAAGCAAATGCTAAAGCTTTGAAGAGTTCACTTATGAACTCACCCTTGTAACTCTTTGAGTATTTACTTGATATAAAAGTGAAGGAATCAAAAGTGGTTGAATCCACTTGATGAGAAGGGAAAGAAAAGCCATGAACTCGTGATTGAGTTAGTTGATAATCAATCACTAAGAATTCAGAAAAGTGGTTTAGGTGAGCAAGATTCAAATTCAAACCTTGGCTCCAAACATGATTATAAAAAGGGGATCAAAAGACCCATGTATTATCTCGAGCCTATGAGATCAATCCGAGTGAGTTTTATTGTGAAGTGAGAGCTCATCTCATAGCTCATTCACCTCTCACACATTGAGCAATGTATGGTTGCCAATAACATTGTATTTGTACATGTTTTAATACATATATGATCATTATATTCTCATTTTACTTCTCTGTTAGTATTCGATAAGAACAGTGATTTTCTCAGAGCTTGCTATCAGTGTCTAGTTGATCATTTGCCATGATTTAAAGCATGATAGAATCAGCATCCTATCTTTTATAATCTTACAAATTTTCATTAGCATTGCTTCTCAGGATCATTAGATATTAGCATATCTTTGCTCACTGGTATGATGACTGTTGCAGCCCGTGAATGTCAGGATGGAGCTGTGACTTGCTAAACTCCTTTCTCTTCATGTATTCCATCATTTTTTAAGAAATCACTCATGATTGTTAGCTTAATAAGTTAATTAGAGTTTCCTGAAAGTAATTGAGCCAATTGCTATTGTGCTCAGAGAATTGTTCAAAACACTAAACAGGTGTAGGAACAAAAATAGCAAGTTTTTTACTCTTGGATCAACTCTTACCTATCTAATTTGATTCATCTTTTTGAGAGTGATCTTCCAAGGTACATAAGGTGTCTAATACATCCTTTGGCAAGCTAAAAGGGCCCACTACATATCTTTGGAGTTCATTTGGCTGGTATAGTGCAAAGTTTCTACACCACCACTTCATCTTCATCAAGTACAAATCCATCCTCACAGTGGTATCAGAGTAAGGTTGGACAACATGGCAAATAGATTTCCTTCATCAATTGCCAAATTTGTTGGTGCAAGGCAATCAAAAATTGAAGCTTTGATGAAGTTTTGAAGTCAAGGATTGAAGAAAAGATCAATTCATGAAGCATGAAGAAAGTATATGTTCAGAGAATGAAGATATGTATACATATGTACATTAACTTAGAGTTAGCTCACTTATACTTTTGTATATTTATGAGCTTGTACATATTTGCCTATATATACAAGGAAAATGTCGGGGCAAATATGAGAGAGCATGTGAATAGAGAAATTAGAATTTGTATGAGCTATTAGATACTTTAGAAGTGAGTAAGATCTCTCTCATCACTCAGATGTAAAGTTTTCCAGAAATGAAAAAGTTGCACCCAATATTTCTGAGAGTTCTCTTTGTGTGTTGAGTGTTTTGTGAAATGCTTTTGTAGAAGTCTAATTCTATAGTTGATTGACCTCTGTACAAATTTTCAGCTTCTAATTGTGATCAGGCTGAGAGAATTGAGTGTAGGAACATTTACATGTGTAAATGTAAAGAAGAGAAGTTGCAAGAGGCACAAAATTTGATGCTATTGTTTTGGTCAGTTCTCCTTCCACAGTGTAAAGTTTTGAGCAAGAAAGCACTCATTCTTTAAGTTGGAAGGTAAGCTACCTATGGCTAAAGCATTTGATTAAATGGGTTCTAGTTTAGGAGAACCAAGCTTTAGAAGTTGTAGGTGTGAAAGACGATTGTAAATAACTATAGTTTTAGACATAGGTGACTTGTTAAGAAGAAGTTGCATAAAGTACAGATGACCCCTTGTGCAAAGTTTTATAAAAAACTTTACACATTTGATAAGTCAATGAGTGAGTTATGTGCAACAGACTTTCTGTGTAGTCACCTTCTTCACAGTTTGTTCAAGATTTTGGAAATTGAGTATTAATCCTCCAAATTGGTGAAGGTTTTAAGTTATTCTTGATATAGAGGTGCTCTAAATTCAAGGATAACTTGTTATTTTGGAGATTAACACTCTCCATCAGTGGTATCAGAGTAGGAATCATCAAAATTGAAGAAAGGAGGACCCCGACTGCTGCAGTTATAAAGAATTCAACATTTGAAGATACAAAAGGTTAAAGCTTGAAAGCAAAGCTTGAAAAGGAGGCCAGAAGATATCAAGGAAGACAAAAGGAACTTCATTCGAAGCAAAGGTAACCTTATTCCTCATAAAACTTGAAGGATTTAATACACAAGTGAAGAAAGGATGGGAGATTCTCTTCAAATAGAGAAATTGGATAGAGAGAACTATCGAGCATGGTCAATGAGGATGGAAGCTCATCTTATGAGCAAATACTTGATAGATTATATTACAAGTGAAGAAGAAAAGCCTCAGTTCAGAGATCCTAGTGTTCCAACTAGGGATGAATTGTCAGATTTGAAGACTTGGATGAAGAGAGATGCTCAAGCTAGGAGCATTATCTATATGGGAGTTAATGACTACTTGCTACCTCACATTAGAGGTCTTGAAAGTGCAAGTGATATATGGAATGCTTTGGAGGAGCATTTCCAAAACACCACAAAGTCAAGGAAGGCATCCTTGTGGGCAGTGTTTACCACATTCAAGAAGAAGGCCTCTCAATCCATCTCAGATTATGTAAAAAGGATGAAGGACATTGCAGATGCATTAGGAGCAGTTGATGAAGATATTGAGGAGGATAAATTGGTAAGGAAAATCCTCACAAGTTTGAGAGGTGATGACAAATGGAAGCCATTCATTTTGTCTACTGAATTATCACTAGATCATTTTACTCCTGATTTAAATCAGTTGCTAGGACACATGCTAACTTTTGAGCAGGATGTCAAATGTGAAAGTGATAAAAGTACAGGTCAAGCAATGTATTCAAAGGATAAGAAGAAGAATAGCAAAGGGAAGCAACAAGCAAATGACGATGAAGGTACAACTAGCCAAACTAACTTCCTAAGAGGAAGAGGAGGTGGCAAAGGTAGAGGAAGAGACAGAAGAAATAAAGATGGAGTCAAAGCTTGCTGGATTTGTGGTAAGACAAATCACTTAGCTCATGATTGTTGGCATAATACTCAGAATAATGGTGGATATAATCAGAACTTTAATTCAAGAGGAAGAGGTGGCAAAAATCAAAGAGGTAATTTCAGAGGTAGAGGTAGTAGAGGCTATTTTGGAAGAAATGCAGGTAAAGGATTCAAAAGCCAACAATACAACAATACCTACTACAATTATGCTTCAGATCAGAAGGAGGATTCAACATAAATTATGAATGCAACTTGTGAAAGGCAAAGTGAAGACCAAAGAGTCTTCTACATTGACTCAGGGTGTAGCAATCACCTGAGTGGCAACATAGCTTTGATGATTGATTTGGAGAATAAGGTAACTAACCATGTAGTTCAAACATGTGACAATACAAAGCACAATGTGAAGTCAATTGGATCAGTGAAGGCTAAGGATGGAAGTACTCTCTTGAGCAAGGTTTTGTATGTTCCTACAATTCCAAAGAATCTGATAAGTGTAGGACAAATTGTTGAAAAAGGTTATGAAGTTAGGTTCACTAATGAAGGAGTTTTTGTGGAAGACCCTAGCAATGGGTATAAACAAATTGTTTCAGGGAAGAAAGAAGGAAGATTGTTCACATTGAAGATTCAAGGTAACATTGGTCATGCCTTGTTCACCTATGGAGGACATAAGATCTCTGAGTTAGATCTTTGGCACAAAAGGCTTGGACATTTCAATGAAAGAGGTATTAAAGATATGGTTAACAATGGTTTAGTGCTTGGATTGCCTAATGTTGCAGGTCAACATCTGACATACAGATGTGAGGCATGTCAATTAGGTAAGGCTCATAAGCAATCTTATTCCAAGCATGGTTTTATGTATTCAGAGAAGCTTGAATTGGTACACATAGATGTGTGGGGACCATCAAAGGATTTCAGTATCAATGGTTCAAGGTATTATGTGATTTATGTTGATGATGCTACCAGATGGATTACTATCTATGTGATCAAAGATAAGTCAGAGGTATTCAATACATTCAAACATTATCATGTGTTTGGAGAGAGAGTTACATGTCAAAAATTGAAGAGACTAAGGTCAGATGGAGGGGGAGAGTATTTCTCTAATGAGTTCAGTGATTACTTGTGGAATGCAGGTATAAAAAGGGAAATTACTTGCAAGTACTCTCCTCAACAAAATGGTGTAGCAGAAAGGAGGAATAGAACTCTTGTTGAGTTTGCAGGATCCATGATGAAGGAGAAAAATTGCCCAAATTATTTGTGGGCTGAGGCTGTAAATACAGCCACATATTTGGTCAATAGATTACCATGTAAAGCTTTGCAGGGTATGACACCATATGAGGCATCGTGGGGTAAGTGTTGAAGATCCAAGTCAAGGATTCAAGAGGATGGCAAAGGGTGAAAAGATAGGTAGATTATTCACATTTGAATTGCAAGACACTAGGTACATTTCTCTCTTTAATTATGGTAGTTAGACACACAGAATTGGAAGTATGGCATAAAAGGTTAGCACATATTGGTGAAAGATCATTAAAGCAAATTTGTAGGGACCAAAGTGTACTTGCAATCCCTAATCTGTCAAAGCAACACATGATTTATAAGTGTAGTACATTTCAATTTGGAAAGTCTCACAAGTTACCATTCATGAAGAAAGGATATATGCATGGAGATCTCTTTGATTTAGTTCATACAGATGTATGGGACCTAGCAAGGATGCTTCAATATCTGGATCAAGTTATTATGTCTCCTTCATTGATGATTGTAGTAGATGGACTATACTAGACTTTATGAAACACAAGGATGAAGACTTTTCATGCTTCAGAAGATATTTAGCTCTTGTGGAGAACCCAACAGGTAAAACACAAAAAAGGCTAAGTTCAAATGGAGGGGGAGAGTAGTTCTCCCATGAATTTGACTCCTTTCTTCAAGAGGGGGGAATCAAAAGAGAAATTACTACAAGGTACACTCGTGAGCAAAATGGAGTGGTAGAGAGAAGGAATAGGACAATTGTTGAAGCTGCAAGGTCTATGTTAAATGAAAAACATTTACCAAATTATTTATGGGTTGAGGCTGTATCCACAACCACTTATTTGATTAACAGGTTACCTTCACTTGATGGCATGACACCATATGAGGCTTGGAATGGAAGAAGACCAAGCTTGAATCATTGTAAGATTTTTGGATGTAATGCTTATGCTCATGTTTCTTCACATGTTAGAGGAAAGATGGATCCAAAAGCTCAAAGATGTGTGTTCATTGGATATGACAACAACCAAAAAGTCTATAGGCTATACAACCCAACAACCAAAGGATTCTTGGTGAGTAAATGTTGGAAAACAAAGATCCAATATCCTATTGGTCAAAATTGTCCAGAGTTTACAGCATGAGTAGCTAGTCCTTTAGTAGCCTCTACAACCAAAGGTGTTGGGCATCGTGGCTAGACAATTGTCCTCCCAAAGAAGCCGCCAGGTTTTGAGTCCCACCGTCGGTAGCGTGCAACAACATGGTTGTTTTCTGATCATGCTTTTCAAATAAAAGCACACAGACATCAACGGATTTTTTCGTGATTACACGATGGCATATGTTATGCTTTTTGTTATGCAATCGTAGTGTTTTTGGAGGATCTTTTGGAGGGTAATCTAAAACTATATAAGAAGAGCTTGGGTCATTGTTAAGATATCCTACACCTTTTGCAACACAAGCTTTGGAGCTTGTTCCCTCATTAGAGGTGGTGCTTCTTAGCACATGGGGTAGCCATGGTGCTATTTTCGAGCATGTTGAGGAGCGGCTATGGGGTTCTTCTTGGAGAAGAAGAGTGTGCTCACACTCTTGCTTATGGAGAGGATTTACCCCGTAGTAGCTTGGTGGTGTGGATCAGCCATTCACATGATGTATTTGAAGATTGTCTTCTGCATGAATATTTCGGTTTACTTCAAAGACATTGGATGGTGGTTAACATAAGATTTGCATCTTATGTTAAGAATTCAGGTACATATTCTCTTTATGCACACAGGTACTACTTGGAGTTTATGGAGGCAATGGCATCCATATCAGGAGGAGTCCTATTCAGCATAGGTACAAGAGAATCAGTACATGTATGCTTTATGCATATTTGGATGAGGTGTTCGAGAAGGTATGTTCATATGAGTTTGAGATTTCTGGCAGTAAAGTTGTTATCATTCTTTGCTACCTTTGTAAGTATGTGATCTTTCATACACGGATCTGACTTAGGGTCTTCCATATCCTAAGTTTAGATGAGGGTTTGCTGATTATCAGTTTTAGAGTGATCCTTCCTCTTTCTGTCACTCATATACACTCTTCTATAACCTATCAGGTCACGCCCTCATATATATATTCAAATTTCAGTCCATACATATGAATTTGTTTGTTACATTTGTATATACACTCTTCCATCTATTTTTGTTCACAAAGAGTGGTTGAGAGTTTTACTCCCACATTGTAAATGGACATTTGTATATATGATAGTGTGAGTAAGCAGTGGCTTATGTAACACTTTACACATGTTGTCTAATCTCTCTCTATCTTTGTCTCATCATTTGTATGATTAAATGTGGTATGTTCTTGTTTTGTCAATGTTGGAAGATTGTTGGAATTTATGTTGTAGATGTTGGACCTATGGAACTTGGACATGGTATTAGCAATGGGCCTACTAAATTTCCAACATTTGGTATCAGAGCTTTAGGGCTTTGGCATCAGAGCATTTAAGCTCTCAGATTCACAAGTTTCCAGAATTCCAAGTTTACAACATATGATTTAAGAGCATCTTCTAACATTTGACATTTGACATACACACTTAATCTAGATGAGTAGAGATTTGAGAATTAGACAATTCAATCACATGTTTATTCATCAGTGTGGAGTATGAAGTTGATGATCCGTTAGTAGCAAAATACTTTTGGAAAAGTATGAAAATACTTTATAGAAAGTATTGTTTGAAGACCCAGACTTGATGAAGAGAAGGCTACTTCAAATTCAAGGAAGAACAATGGTTTGGAGAAGATGAAGGAATTAGATCAACATCAAATCACAGGTATCAGTTTCTATTATCAGATTATCATTTGCAGTGCATCATATCTTAGAAGAACAATTATATAGAGATTTGAAGGATTCAAGGAGTGATTTTATACACTTTCATTATTTGAAAGTTAAAGGCTATATCAAACAGGTATCTAGAGGTTTTTCTAGAGAGTTTTGAGAGATCTCTTTCCTGCAAAGAAAGCACATCTAAGAAGACAAATGTGGAGAACATCAGTTTTGTTTTCAGCCAATCTTGTAAGTTGGTTAGAAGTGTTTTGATCACAATTTGTATCTAGAGAGGTAGCTCTAGAAAGGTAATTCATCATTCAGACAAAAGGTTGGTGAATTCAGTCATATCAGTCACATTTGAAGCAAAGTTTTGATTCAGAGATATGAGGAGATGGTAAAACATGATTCTATATTCACTTCCATTTGTATATCATGTTTGTTTTGTCTCTTACTCTTAGCACTAGAGGAAGAGAAAAATTCATTCGAAGAAGTTAAGAGTGCTTGCTACTTCAAGATGAAGAGAACAAAAGGTATGGAAGAGAAGTTTGAAGATGTTGACATCATCATCACGTGGAAGAAAGATGTAGAAGAAGAACGTCCAACATTTCCAAAGGGAAAGTAAGACTTCCTTTTCTCATATTTTCCGTATATTTTTCTTATATAATCCTCTACATCCAAAGACAAGTCTACGAGAACATCTTGTGTGTAGATAGTTTAAAGAAGAAGCAGTTTCTTGTTTTACATTATACTTGGTCATGATTTAGTAAATTTGACAAAGAATGGCATTGAGAGAAAGAAAGCAGCAGATTTTGAAGACAACTTGTATATTTTGACTCATATGTATGAGTTATATATAAGTTGAAGATTTTGAGCAAGCATCTTATATGTTTCCTCAAAGAATTCATGGAGTGTCAATTCAGAGCTACTTGGTATATGACAAGTTGCAGAGAAGTATATTTCTTCTTTATCTAACTCTTGAGGTAAAAGACTTTTTTGTGGCAGATGTCGGAGACTTGGGTTGAGGTTTTATGTTTGGAAAGGTTACCTCATATTCAATATTTTCAAAAAAAAAAAACGTCAAAAAATTCAGAGTTTTTGATGTACTAGTCAGTTGAAAAATCTACTTTCTATGATTGTCTTGAGTGTTGGATACATGCTTGTATTCAAAAAGGTGTTCCATTAGATCCTATCACTTGATTGAGAAGTGGAGTTAGCCAAAGAAAGTCGAGCAGGTACTATCACATTTCACCCAACTAGAATATGAAGATATGAAGTATCAACTTGCAGCTTTTGGAGTTCTCAAGGTGAGAGTTTTTCCACTTATGTTTCAAGAAGGAGTTGCAGATTCTTGAGAAGGATTTGGTTAAAGAAAAGTTTTACAACTTTATGTGAGAAGCATGGACACATAGAGACATTCAGGTAACAAATCAAACATTCACTCTTGAAGGTTTGATGAGAACAGATTCTACATAGGTATTTTGTTGGAGAGATCTTGGTAAGATCTAGATAGATCTTGAAGATCTTGAATATTTATGGGTCAGTTGTTTATCCTTTTTTTGAGAAGATTCTTAACATTGGAAGAAGTAAGTCAAAGATTCAGATGCTTTGAGATTAGTGTTGCAAAGGGATAGAAGAAGATACTTGTTATGTTGCAGAAGGTTATGAATCCTAAAATGCTTTCAGCAAGGTTTTGTTATGTTAGGATCAACTAACCTTATTCTACAATATGGGAAGCTGAAGAGTTATAGTGAAAGCTATTGGCAACTGTGGTGCTAATAAAAAGGGTTCAGAGGTTTTGTTTCAGATACATGTATTGATCATTGAAGATTAGATTTATTAAAAGAAGAAAGACGTTCCAGATTTCATAAAGTCTGATATATTTGAAGAATTCAGGATACTAGTGTTAAGTCATCCAGGGGGGTGATGAAACATGAAGACTTATTTTTAGCCATATGTGAAAGAATACAGAGTCATACCTATAAGAATTCCAGGTATTCCTATATCAGGTATTCCTATATTTCCTTTGTCAGTTTCTCTTTATGTTCCAACTTTGAAAGAAGAAGGAAGAAGGAGAATGTCTGGAGAAAGTTCTTGTTAGGGTGTTCCTATTTAGGAGAAAGTTCCAGAATTCTATTGAAGAGAAATATGATATTTCAGAAAGGTATGTTTTTAGAATTGTGCACATATATGTTTATACCAGGTACTGAAGGAAAGAGGTATGAGGGATTTACAGATTGAACAAGGAAGAAGACATGATGACATCATAGATTGATGAGACTTATGAGTTGATTTTAATTGATTTCAGTTGAATTGAGTTGACTTGACTTGAAGTACAGTCAGAGATGAACCAGCACTGTTCATAATACACTGAGTTGTGAGTTGCCAGTCACAGATTCTAGGATTCAGTTCCTTATTTTGTTAGTGTATTTACATGACACAGCAGAAGTACATTGAGAAACCGTTCATAAGGTAAATGCAAATATGTGGATCCTAGTGTATGTTTTCAGGTTTGAGACAACAGAAGGTAGTAGGTTCAGAGTCAATTCATGCTATTTTGTTGTCAAGAAAATGACAGCAAGTTCAAGTTTTTGAAGTTTGAACAAAGTCAAAATCAATTTTGAAGAAGACTTTTGAAGAAAAGATTTGAAAGTCAATTTGGGGAGTACAAGTCTGAAGCTTATGAAAGTTTACAGATGAATGAAGTTACATGTTCAGTTCGTTTTGTACCAATATGACATTGCAGGGGGGATTGTTGGAAAACAAAGATCCAATATCCTATTGGTCAAAATTGTCCAGAGTTTACAACATGAGTAGCTAGTCCTTTATTACCCTCTACAACCAAAGGTGCTAGGCATCGTGGCTAGACGATTTTCCTCCCAAAGAAGCTGCCAGGTTGGAGTCCCACCGTCAACAGTGCACAGCAGTGTGGTTGTTTTTTTATCGTGCTTTTCAAATAAAAGCTCATGGACAGTAACATATTTTTCCATGATTACACGACAGCATATGTTATGCTTTTTGTTATGCGATTGTAGTGTTTTTGGAGGAGCTTTTGGAGGGTAATCTAAAACTATATAAGAAGATCTTGGGTCATTGTTAAGATATCCTACACCTTTTGCAACACAAGCTTTGGAGCTTGTTCTCTCATTAGAGGTGGTGCTTCTTAGCACATGGGGCAGCCATGGTGCTATTTTGGAGCATGTTGAGGAGCGGCCACGAAGTTCTTCTTGGAGAAGAAGAGTGTGCTCACACTCTTGCTTATGGAGAGGATTTACCTTGCAGCAGCTTGCTGGCGTGGATCGGCCATTCACATGATGTATTTGAAGATTGTCTTCTACATGAAGATTTTGGTTTACTTCAAAGACATTGGATGGTGGTTAATATAAGATTTGCATTTTATGCTAAGAATTCAGGTACATATTCTCTTTATGCACACAGGTACTACTTGGAGTTTATGAAGGTAGTGGCATTCCATATCAGGAGGAGTCCTATTCGGCATAGGTACAAGAGAATCAGTACATGTATGCTTTATGCATATTTGGATGAGGTGTTCGAGAAGGTATGTTCATATGAGTTTGAGGGTTTCGGGCAGTAAACTTGTTAGCATTCTTTGTTGCTTTTGTAAGTATGTGATCTTTCGCACATGGATCTGACTTAGGATCTTCCATAGCCTAAGTTTAGATGAGGGTTTGCTGATTATCAGTTTTAGATTGATCCTTCCTCTTTCTGTCACTCATATACACTCTTCTATAACCTATCAGGTCACACATCTCATATATAAATATTCAGATTTCTATCCATACATTTGAATATGTTTGTTTGTTACATTTGTATATACACTCTTCCATCTATTTCTGTTCACATAGAGTGGTTGAGAGTTTTACTCCCACATTGTAAATTGACATTTGTATATATGATAGAGTGAGTAAGCAGTGGCTTATGTAACACTTTACACATCTTGTCTAATCTCTCTCTATCTTTGTCTCATCATTTGTATGATTAAATGTGGTATGTTCTTGTTTTGTCAATATTGGAAGATTGCTGGAATTTATGTTGTAGATGCTTGACCTATGGAACTTGGACTTGTGGTATTAGTAATGGGCCTACTAAATTTCCAATAGTAAAGATGTAGTATTTGATGAGAATAGTTCTTGGTATGAAGACTCATGCAGTAAGATCAAATTACCTTATGATCTTGAAGAAGATTTTCCAAAGCTTGTCAAGAATAGCCGTTCTAAAATTGAAGAACAGGATACCTCAGAAGATGATGAAGCAACTCAGATTGAAAAACTCAAAATGTGGAAGTCTAAAGGTAAAGATAAAATGCACGAACTTGGACAAGAGGCACAATCACCACATCATGGCCTAAGAAGGTCCATGAGGGAGAAAAGAAAACCAGAGAGGTATGGGTTTGATACTTCTCTAGTTACTAAACATTCAATCTATCTAGCATAGGACATAAATCAAGAGGAACCCTCAACATTTGAGGAAGCAAAGAAGAAATCAGAGTGGAGGCATGCAATGGAAGAAGAAATTGAAGCTCTTGAGGAAAATAACACTTGGGAATTAGTTCCCAAGTCTTCGTCAATGAAAGTGATAGGCTCAAGATGGATGTACAAATTGAAGAACAACTCAGATGGCTCCATTAACAGGTATAACGCAAGGCTTATGGCAAAAGGCTTTGCACAAACTCAGGGAATTGATTATGAGGAGACCTTCTCTTCTGTGGCAAAGATGCCTACAATTAGAGTCCTACTTAGTATTGCTTCTTCCAAGAATTGGAAGGTACTTCAATTGGATGTAAAAAATGCATTTCTTAATGGATGGATAACACAAGAGGTGTATATGGCACAACCACTTGGTTTTGAGAATCAAGTACATCCTGATTATGTGTGTAAGCTTAATAAAGCTCTATATGGACTCAAAAAAGCCCCAAAGGCTTGGAATCACATGCTTGTTTCATTCTTACAAGATAAAGGATTTCAACCTAGCAAGGCAGATCCATCACTCTTCATCAAAAAGAGTAATTTTGAAGTCATCTATTTGTGTGTGTATGTGGATGATATTATAAGTATAGGAAATGATGCAGATGGGATAAAGAAGATCAAGGAGAAGATGCAAGAAGAGTTCAAGACAAGTGACTTGGGTTCACTCACATACTTCCTAGGATTGTGTTAAAGTGGCATGTACGCGTTGGCATTTTATGGTTTTATTAAAGCTTTATTTGAAGGGTCTATGGAGGGTTGCAATGGAAAGTCATGTACCCCGTGTGAATGGGTGTGACAAGTTGTATAAATATATTACATGGATTAATAAAAAGGGAGCACCCACGTTTCTTGAAGCAAGTCTGTGTGTCGGTTATGGCTTCTTCTCTCCCTCTTTAATTGTTTTGTATATGATTGTCATCTTCTTCCTCTACTTCTTGTTATTAAATTTATATTGCTCTGCGTGCGTTGATGGCGAAAAGTGTGGATCTGTAATGTAATGTCCTGGTTCATTTCTTGAAGTTTATGAGCATGGTGACGTGATAGAATGAAGTGATGGTGTTCCCTCTCTCTCTTCTTCCCTGTTGCAGGAATGTGTATGCATTCCTGGCGCCGTCTGCGCTTAGCCCCCCTTGGCTCTACCGGCGTGAGCATTCTTTGTAAACAACCTTGTTTTATGTACCTACATCGTTAAGCATCCTGTAAGGATTTCGTCGTCAGTCGCTCTGTTCATCTGCGTCGATGTCCTTCTCATCTGCTGGTCCGCTTCTGTTGCCGATCCGATGAATCACAACATTGCGCATGCTGCCAAATACGCATCCACAGGTTGTAGTCAAGGATCCGTAGTTCTACACGTGATTAGAACTTCAATCTCACCCGGCATAACCGGAAACTCGAACCTGAGAATGCAAGACTTGTCTCTTTTTAATCTGAGCGAGCAAAGGATTCCTTCCGCCATTTATTGCTTACACGTGATTCGAAAGGCGACACAGTGATGTCAGCATTGTCTGCATATTCCTCCTGTTACCACCGCCGCCCGCGCACCGCATTGTTGACTGGCGATGAAGGCGACGATGGACTAGATGATGCCGACAATGCCGAACAGGCCGCTTCCTCTTCGGTCTCCCATCTACCCGGTCCATTGCCTCTCATTCACTCTTCTTGCTCGTGCTAGCCTGTACGCAGTCTGCTTGTTATGGGTTGCGACGGTAGCCAGCAACCTCGAATCCTTCCTCTCTTTATCTGTCGTTGACGTAACCGCTCTTGATTCTCTCATGCGTGGTGCTTCCTGGTTCATTCTGGCCCCACATTCTCTACCGTTTCGGTCCCACTCGGTCTGACTGTCCAGTCCGGTGTCCTTACAGAGTCCGGTGATCTTCTCAATCCGGTGCTTAACAAATCCGGTATTTACTATAATGTCCAGAAACCTGCATCCATTTCGGTCTCTCTCTGGTCCGGTGGTCACCGCATTCAGTGGCCATCGTGTTTGGTGTAGCTCTGGTCCAGCTAACTGGGGCCAACAACATTTCGTTAGCCCGCACCTGTTCGGTAGCCTTCCGGCGGGAAGAATTTGGCTTGGTGTCCCCGTGAATGGTTCATACGCTCTTGCTCTCCATTGATTTCGGTGATCCCTGCCGTGTGCGGCTGCTGCAGTGGTTCCCATCTTGCTGGCTCCTCCTGGCCCTGATCAAATGTCCGGTGATGCACCAGTCTGGTGTTTGGCACTCCGGTGATTAACACTCGATTCGCTGCTTCGGTGATGAACACTACACTCGGTACTCCGGTGATCACAATGGTATTGTGGTGCTTCTGGTGCTCACGATTCTGCGCTGATCACTCTGATCATGGTGCTGCTCCGGCAATCATAATTTAGTGATCCCCGTATTGAAATGTTCTTAGTCCGGTGGTATTGTTTTCGGTGCGTTCCCAGAATACCATTGGTATTATTCCGGTGTATTTTCGGCGGATCGTTGGTATTATTACCGTACACATATGAACTTCATGGCGGTAGTTTTAGAACTTATTCGGAGATTTGGCAGTTTAACGAAGGCTTCACTTGCCGCCTTCTTCCAAGCAGCGGAGGTTAATGTCAGATCTAGATTTCCAAGCCGTGGGTGTTTTTTATCCTTTCGCTGATGCGAATGCTGTTGAAAAAAATCGGATGCTGGAACAAAGGAGTATGTGCATGTGTGCATTCAGCAGTGTAACGGCAGAAATAGCTGGACAATTGTTCAAGGCCTTTCAGGCGGGCATAAGCAGGGCCTAAAATTGACGACTAGCTTAACTTTGCATATGACAGGAGAAATTTTTTTGTGCCTTTCATATGACAGGCTTCTTCTGAAGACACCTTGTCAAATGACAGACAGTTTGTGGGGATGACAAGTTTTGATATATGCTTGACATTAAATCCAGAAAAAGAATGCTTCTACAGAAACTTTACAAAATCGTATAGAAGAACAATCTTTAACTCATATTCCAAGAGCATACTATAAGCAGAACAACAATATTTATCATTTTGCATCTAACGTGCTGCCATATCTGCAATAAACAAACAATCTCAAATATAATGTATCGTGTACTGTGAAACTTTCTTTGCTACCAATGAAGTTGAAGCTAAACTTGTTGTTGTATTTAGATTATTTCCATCTATGATATTGCCATACTTTAAATACCTATTACCATATAGCATGCGTCACCTGGTCTATGGTCGTATGCTAAATGACAACGTAACACACAAAAGATAGGCTTTAGCACAAAAGCAAGAAGAAAACAAATGCAGGAGAGAAAGGCAAAAGAATATGAATGAAAAACAAATGCAAGAGTATAACGTGAATGCGAACGGGCAGAATTCTGAACATCACATGGCAATGGAATGTAATAAAAAATTGTATTTAATAGAGTAGATCAGAAGTTGGCAAAACAGTAAACCCATGCGTTTGTTTATAGTAGAAAAGATCGTACTCCAAAAGTTCATCCAGATATCAACGTCAATAAACCAGTAATGTACAAGTTATGACACAAATTTATAATATCAAATCAGAACATACAAAGAGAGGACTATATAAGACATTTAATAAGATAAAATCGAGCTATTTGCAAGACAATCCACATTATTACAAATTGCACGCTGATATAACATCACCACAAGAATGTTAACAGTCCGTTTACTGCAGAAACATAGCAGCATTTAAATTTCAATGCAGCATACCAATCAAATAATTGTAATCTCATTTTCACGCTTGAATTTTCATTAAAAAGATCAAGTGCATTTAAACAGAATCGTGCATCAAATTACAGCACCAGAATTGACAATGTAGAAATACCAAGGCACAAAGCCAATAAGAAAAGAAATATATTGCATAACAGCCTTTCATAAAGATAAATATAATAGATAAAGTTCTTATAAAATAAGGCAACAAATGTCTGCATCAGATTTCACTCTCATTTTTATGAAGAAGCAAGATCATAAAACTAAAACATGAGAAAAGGTGCTTCCTTAAACTCTAACGCAGTGAATCAAAACTATAGATTTGAAATCACTACTCCAAAGGCATGGCTCTTCTTTTTTTTGCATTCATCCACATATCAAATACATTCTTCCAATCTATTGATAGAATTCCACGAGCATCAATAGATAATAACATCAAAGCATCCAATGTGTCTAATCCCAATGAAGATCTAGACAAATTTTTTATAAAATTTTGTCGTGAAAATCCACGCTTGCATGAAGATGTGCTTGCAGGGATAACCAAACTCAATTGCCATAGTCTCATCATTTCTGGATATGTATCCCACCATGACTTCATTACACTACAAGATCTCCATGCATCATGCATGCTTTTATGTTGTGCAATTCGACATAGTATTCCAACGAAATCTTCTCTCTCACTCATGCATTTTCGAATATCAATCATTCGACTATCAATATTTAGTCGATTGTTTATTCTACTCAACCACTCTTGAGTCATTTTCTCTCGATCATATTCATCAACTGGATATGAAGATGGACTAAATAATTTAAATGCATTGTATACAGAGATGTCCTCAAATCGTTTATTCAATGACTCTAAAATATTTGTTACATAAACTTTTGCCATAGAAATACATTCATCAAGAGATCCATTGTACTTTGCAATATCACATGGTAATAAATTGAGATCTATACCATCATCATCACACTCAGAATCACTGAGTTCTTTTGCATTTTTCCTCTTTACATCTATCGAAATAGGCTCACATCTTAAAGCATGAATATGTGAATTGCCATTGGCATCCTTATATATCAACATGGAATCTTTTTCCATTTTCAAGAAAGAAGATAAATATGGTGAATTAAGACCAAACTTCTCTACATCAACATCAAGATATCTTATTTTCAACTTCTCTATTGTTAAGTCAAGCATAGCGCTAATAGATGTTACATCTATTTCATGTCTTTGGAACTCCATGTTAAGTTTGTTAAGCTCTTTTAGTACATCAGCCAAGAAGTGTATCATAAATTGTACCACCAAAATTGTGATTTTCTTATACCATTTTTTCTCACTTTGTTGCCATTGTTGAAGAATAGCTGGCATCATGTTTACAAGTCTCTCCATCACTTGTCCTCGTGAGAGCCATCTCACAGAGTGAATCTGTAATGCTTTTACGTCTAGCATATCATACTCACTCATAATCTTCCAAAGCTCACTATGGCGCTTGGAAGATTTTCCCAACCATGAGTAAACTTTATTTGCTACTTTATCCACAAAAGCATACACATGTGGATGTGTTATAAAACCATCTTTTGCCGCAAGTGCTTGCCTATGGGCAATGCAATGTACTCCCATTATGTAAGGCATAGACTCTTGAAAACGAGCAACTACACCTGTCTTATGCCCAGTCATTACAGATGCTCCATCTGTAGCAATCACAATGAGTTTATGCACATCAAGCATATTGTCATTCAGAAATTTATTAACAACATCATAAATGCATTTTGCACTTCCATTTTCCACTGCAAGTAACTCAACAAAGTCACACTTTATGTGGCCTTTTCTTGCATCTGATATATATAAAACATATAAAATCAAATGTTTATGAATCGTACGATCTGTACTCTCATCAATGAGTAGAGAATAAAATGGACTTGCACGTATATCAAGAATCAATTGCATTTTTATATAATCACGTATTGCTAATAACATCTCTCTTCCTGAAATTGCATTCATATAAGAACCATATTCATCTGATGCAGGCATACTTGGTGTTCCAAGCTCTCGTAATAGTCTACAATGGCTTGGATATTTCTCCAAAGAAATATCTTCCATTGCACAAAAGTATACAATTTTCATGCATACGATAATTCTTGCTTGTTCAGTATGAACAATAGTCTTCACACCTTCCTCAATAGGACCTTTTCCTGAATCATCCAATCGCTTTCTAGCATTGATCATACGCACTGCATCTTTATGATCAGATGTTGATGCATGGTCACGTAATGCTGACACCATAATACTCGAAGAGCCTTTCTGAGTATATATATTGACCTTTTTAGCATCTTCACAAAATGAGCATTTGATTCTCTCCTCATTTGTCATAGACTTTGACAGGTATGCCCATGGATGTAATAACGTCCATTGATTACGCCATTTTCTGCTAGACTTTTTACTAGCTTCTTGGCTTTCCACACTGTTACTCGCTACATTGCTAGAATTTGAATTATTGCTATCAATAGCATGATCCTCAATCATGTTTACATTTTCACTACCCATAGAGTGATTCATATTTGCATGATCACCTGCTACATCAGACATATGTGCTTCCACATCTTTAGATGCACCTGCAATCTCCAAATTGCTTGATTTCTTTGCCAAAAATACATGAAGATTTGGCTGACACTTCCTTTTTTTGATAGAAGATGATAAAGAAAAATCTTTAATAGAATCCAATCTCTTTGTAGGATCCATTTTCTCACCTAAAAGTATGTATCAAACAAGAAATAATAAGCCATGTTAATTAATATATTGTAATAATAATCAAAAAATATCTCACGATCATTTTGAAATTCTAATAACAACTAAATTAAACAACTAAATCAAAGAATTAACCTGTATACATTATAAAAAAATGGATGTTGAAAATACTTCATACACATTCAAGAAATCCATGAGTTTCTATTCGAATAATTAAAGCTTTAAGAATCCAAACTTTAAATGACTAACCTGATTCTCTAAGCTTTCCGATTCTTTTTTAAGTTTGATGTTATTTTGATGTTGAATGAAGATGTCACTAGCAGAAATAAAGAACCCTGTAAAAAAATCAATTGGTCAATGGAAAATAGACTTAGAACAATACTACGTTACATAATGCATAAGCAATTCAAAAATTCATGGTCATTTCATTTGCAAGCTTCAGCATATAAATTTAGACAATGGTGAAAACTAAGTGTTAGAAGCTCTTTATCACATCATGTGCAGAAATCTTTGAACTCTATCAAACATTGCAAGTTTCTTTCCTTAAGCAATGAGCATCGAGATGTCCAACATAACGAGTTTATTTCTGTACACTATACATTGATACATGTCCATTTTCCAATGTCCTTTCTGTACAGTATACATTGATAGATGTCTGTTTTCTAATGTCCATGAGACCTTAGGCAACAACACTGAGCATGCTGGAGATTTATATGCATGGATTAATACATATGAAAGCATCTTTGTACAATACACATAGTACAAACTCCAAAAAGGAAACCCACCTACGTGAAAAGTCGCAATGCAACAAGGCAAATCGAATTTGGATTTTGGAATGGCTATGTGCACCGAAATTCGAAGCTGGAGTTTGGACAGTGGACTCTGAAGATCGATTCCTCACTGCTCATGCCTATAGAGTGTACGTAACAGTACTAGGCATGCTGCATCAGCCGACTAGTCATTGTTCGTGTGTCTGGAGCCTTGAGCTACGAGCACTTGGAAGTTGGCATCGCGGGCGCTGAGAAGTACGACCTCCTTGCGTGAGTCGTGACTCGTAAGTCGTGAACACTGACGTGGACGGTGGGAGGAGGATTCGGGCGAGGGGAGCAATGCATTATGCGAGAGGAACGCTGGACAGTGGAGCGGCGAGCCTGGACCGAAGCAGAGTACAATACAGAAAAGAGTACAGTATAGAAAAGGGCTACTCTCAAGAAACCTGCACGCAACACTATGAAAAATTGTATATAGTGTATAACCAGTGTATAACCAGAGAAATTAGAAACTTAGAACCAGAGAAACGTTGGAGTCCCTGGGCCCTGGAGTCTGGACTCGTGACTGGATTCCAGCGAGTATAACCAGGGAATTTCCAGAGAATTGATATGCAGGTTTCACATTCCTTGTCCAGCAAATTCTAACCAGGCCCATGAACGAACTTGTATACAGGTTTTAGACTAGCATCGCGGACATTGTAATTTGTGTCCAGTGTCCACTGTCCATTCAACATTATTCAATATATATTTATGTATATATAAAAATGACAAGCACTTTACTTAATCTTACATGTCAAATGACAGGTGTATTTTAAATCCACTTGTCATGTGACAGGGAAATTTTATTGCCACCTTGTCATTTGACAGGAAAAAAAAAATCTTACTTGTTTTGACAAGTAAAATAGGCTTTGACAGGAAAAACAGCCGTCAATTTTTGGCCTTGGGCATAAGACAGTAATTATCAAGTAAGTTATGTCACAAGGAAACATGCGTTTTTATGTCATAACATGCCATCATCCAGAAACACACAAACATAATGAGCATAATCACACTTACACCAACGTATTTCACTTAAAGTTAAGCCTAAATACTAACAAGCGATACATACCGGCACTCACAAGAAATAGTGCTACTCTAATGATTGTCGCATTGGATGAAGAAGTGCCAAATCAAAATCTCTTTCATAGGACATCAATAGAGAGAAATAGAGAGATTGTGCAATAAAATTTGACAGAATCCTTGCCACTCTTTCCTTAGTTTACCATGTTAACATTTTTTGTGATGATCATCAATCTTATCTATTGTATCTTGCATGAGTTGTGTGGTTCCAGACAACACTCCATTCCTATTGGTTAAGAATTGATAACAAGCAATCATAATTGTAATAATATCAATAATCATATAAAAAAAAAAACCAGATACACTAAAAAGATATTGATCTTGGTGTTTGTCGTAAAAAGCATTATTTTGAGAGAGGATAGCGGTTTGTTCCTTAAAAAGATATTTTAGCATGTAGGAGATCAAGATCACATGGAGTTTGGTGTCCTTAAGTCCCATAATGGTGTCATGTTGAGTGGTGTTGAGCATTTGTATTCTTTGGTGTAATGAGAGAGTGTGAGGTAGCGTTAAGTCGGCAGAAACACTCCATGTGGATGTGAGGTAGCGTTGATTTGGCAGAATCATTCATTGATTTTCTTTTTGAGTACATGTGGTGGATGATGTGGGACTATGGGATACATGCCTTCATGTTGATTTGAGTCTTCATATATGGTTATTTGATGCTGATCATACTAATCCAAAACAGACAAGCTATGCTTGATCATTATTTGATGATTCATGTTGTAGTACTTATGGGGAGCCGAATATGCAGCATAGAAGTAAAGTTTGCTGATAATGTGCTGATTGGTTGATTCATCCCTCTTGCAAATTTACATAGATTGTACATGATAATGATGTAATGTAGAAAGACATATATGATGTAATTAATGTATAAGATGAGCAATGTAATTATGCCATTTTTTGTATTTCATGTTTGCATATAGGAGGGCAGACTATGGGTTGTGTGTAGTGTATTTGCATATCTTGGATTAAGTTCCAGGCACTTTGCTTTGCATTACACATTTCTCATAGTTTTGGACTTGTTATGGGCATTGTTTGCACTCCATACCATGGTATAACCATGCACTTTGGTTTGCAAGCCTTGTTCATAAGGGTAGCAACATTTAGACAACCTAGGCCATTGGTAAGCACGGTGCGCGATTCGAGTCCACCGTGCGTGCCAGTGTTAAAGTGGCATGTACGCGTTGGCATTTTATGGTTTTATTAAAGCTTTATTTGAAGGGTCTATGGAGGGTTGCAATGGAAAGTCATGTACCCCGTGCGAATGGGTGTGACACGTTGTATAAATATATTACATGGATTAATAAAAAGGGAGCACGCACGTTTCTTGGAGCAAGTCTGTGTGTCGGTTATGGCTTTTTCTCTCCCTCTTTAATTGTTTTGTATATGATTGTCATCTTCTCCCTCTACTTCTTGTTATTATATTTATATTGGTCTGCGTGCGTTGATGGCGAAAAGTGTGGATCTGTAATGTAATGTCCTCGTTCATTTCTTGAAGTTTATGAGCATGGTGACGTGATAGAATGAAGTGATGGCGTTCCCTCTCTCTCTCTCTCTTCTTCCCTGTTGCAGGAATGTGTATGCATTCCTGTAAACAATTGGAAGTAGTATACAGAGATCATGGTCTATTCCTTACTCAAAGGAAATACATTAAAGACTTGTTGATAAAGTTCAAGATGCAAGATTGTAGAATTGTAGGTACTTCAATGGAGGTTAATCATAAATTGAGCTCACATGAAGGTGAACTCATAGAAGATATCACAGGTTATCAAAGTCTTGTGGGTAGTTTGAACTATGCTACATTCACAAGGGTAGATATATGTTATAGTGTGAGTGTGCTAAGTCAATTTATGCACACACCCATGAAACCTCACACGGATGCTGCCAAGAGGATACTCAGATATCTCAAAGCGACCATGAATGAGGGATTATACTACTCGTATGTATCTGATTTAAGTCTAAAGTTGTTCTTTGATGCAAATTGGGGTGGTTCCAAGGAAGACATGAGAAGCACCTTAGGATACCTTACTTTTGCAGGGTCAAAACTTGTCTCATGGTCATCTAAGAAGCAACCCACAGTTGCTCTCTCTTCCACAGAAGCTGAATACACATGTGTTGCTATAGCTACTCAAGAAGCAATGTGGATGAAGACACTATTCACAAATCTTGGATTGGAGATTGGAACTCCAAGTATTTTTGGTGACAACATGAGTTCCATTCACTTGGCTGCCAATCCAATTTTTCATGCAAGGACTAAACATATTGAAGTACATTACTTCAATATGTTTCATTAGCATTGCTTCTTGGGATCGTCAGATATTAGCATATCTTTGCTCACTGGTCTCATGATTGTTGCAGCCCATGAATGCCGGGATGGAGCTTTGACTTGATAAATCCTTTCTTTTCATGTAGTCCATCATTTTTTATGAAATCACTCATGATTGATAGCTTACTAAGTTAGTTAGAGTTCCCCAAAAGGAATGAAGCCAATTGCTGCTGTGCTCAGAGAAATGTTCAAAACATTGAATAGGTGTAAGAACAAAAATAGCAAGTTTTTTACTCTTGGATCAACTCTTACCTTTTTTTATTCATCTTTTTGAGAGTGATCTTCCAAGGTATCATCAACAAATTTCACAACCAAGCCAATCTTGGCTAATGCTGAAACTGATAATATATTTTTCTTGATCCCTGACATAAATAAAGTATCTGACAAGGTGAAAGAACTACCATCAGCAGTAGTCAGAATGATCTTACCAACTCCCATGATAGGAGAAGAGGAGTTGTTAGCACATGTGATAGTATTCCCTGTAGGGGCAGGCTCAAGTGAAGTGAAGAAACTATGCTACGAGGTAATATGTTTGGTTGCCCACTATCAAAATACCAAACATCTGAGTCTAATTCAGACATACACTGCTCGTGAGAAGATGGGTCAAAAACAGTAAATGCCCATTCTTCATTCTGTAGAAGATTAGCATACTTTTTTTTCGATGTATAGGTCTCTACAACAACCATTCCGGCCTCTTTCTTCTTTGCTTCTTTAGCAGGCAGTTTAGAATAGCTCTTAATGACATGATCATTTGTTTTACAGTATTTGCAAAACAATTTCTATTTTTCTGATTTCTTCTCATCTTTGTCTTCCTTCTTCAAATGTGTAGCATTTGTAGATTTCTGATTACTAGTAGATAAGCTCCATTTACCTTTGCCCTTCTAAGTAGCTAGGAAAGCTTGATTTGCAACACGCATAATGGACCTGTTCTGCCTAGACTGATCTTCCCACATTAGAACAGAAACTAACTCTTCAAATGACAGGGCATTTGGATTGCCTTTCATCATCAAACGAAGAGTAGAAGCAAAACTCTGATATGAGTTAGGAATACTATTCAGAATGGTGTACACAAGTGAGTTATCTGGTATAACTTCATCGGTAGAAATCAATTGTTCCTTCAAATCCTTGATCTTTGTCAGAAAATTATCCATAGAATCACCTTCATTCATATGCTCACTCTCCAACTGTTTTATGAGGTAAGCAACACGAGTCTCATTCCTAGCTTGGTACAATGTGGTAAGTGTATCCCAAGCATCCTTAGTTGTTCTACAAGAGTGAATGTGAGGAATAATGGCACGTTTGACAGATAAGGCTATCAATGCATGTGCATGAGCATCTCTACCATCCCAATGAATTTGCACTATAGCAGGTGCAATAGAAACTACAACACAAACAGGAATCTGAAGAATATCAACATTTTCAATGCCATCTACATAAGCTTCAATACAAGTATTTGCAAGTGTAATAGGATGTTTTTCAACACATTGCACAATGTTCCATAGTCCCTTTGCAACCAATACATGTCACATTATATAAGCCCATAATGGGTAATTGGTACCATCCAACTTATCCTCAACAACCAACATATGGAATACATCATTGCTTTCAGCCATGGCCACTGACGAAAATACCCTAATGTAGAAAAATGATTGTATCTGAAAAAGTTGAACAGAAGTACCTTGATGAGTTCTGTTAGACCTGTAGCAGACTTTGAGATGCTTATACTGGCGAACCAAAACTTGTATATATCTTTGGCACAGAAAGATGAAATATCATGCTTAAGCACTACGATAGTGCATTCGAAGGCCGAAACGAGCTCAGATCGCGATTTCGGCACCATACAACAAAGTTGTTTTGATCTCCTAATCACCTTGAGTATGCTCACCAAATTTTGTGCAATTCTGAGACTGTGACTAGAGGGGTGTCGACGACGTCCTAGATGAAGCGGCGACCTGCTCTAATACCAATTGTTGGAGTTAGACGCTTGCGGAAGCACATGAACAACACAAGGAAGAAGAAGAAGCTTAGATCACAACACACAATACTGAATGTATTTTTGCTAGAAGTACAAAGATAAGTAACCCATTAGGGCTATAGGTGTATATACAAGGGGGTGGGAACCTCCTAAAGAGGGAAAAAAGTGCCCGGGCGGTCCTAGTGTGTTCATACACATCATTACCTAAATATATCAAGAATGAAAATTTGAGAATCTCCATATCTTTCACATGGAACCCCCACCTCCTCTCAGGAACCATCACTCGAATACCAAATGGGATATCCCCATTATTTTCCTACCAATCTCCTCCTATGCTTACGTATACCTTGTCCTCATGCACTTCTAGCACCTTCTCTAAGGCTCTATACACTATTCTAAGAGGGTCTCATAGCCTCATGTTCTTGTGCTAAGGCCTTGACACCTACGACCTTTGATCATTGATTCCCTACTATCCTTGACCTATGTAAATAGACCAATGGTAGGAAATCAAGACCTAAATAAATATGAGATATAATACCATACTTATTATTCATATACTTTTCATCCCTAAAAAGCTCTAAATGTTGTCCTATCCATCTCTCCAAAATGGATATTTACCAAAATTGAATTTATGCCATACGTAGGATGATAAGAAAAATGATTGTAGGGGTGTTTAGGGTAGCAAAACTCACATAAAATTCTTCAGTATCATGGCCTTTTCATTCCTCATGGGAGCGAAAGATCTACCTCCAATGCATGCATCATCTATCCCAAACAAATCCCTTTGCTTAGGCATTCGGTATGTTCTCTAAATTGGAGGTTTTCAAGATAGTAAGTATATGTTGTGCATGTGAATTGAAGCACACATATAGAGTGACACTCGCTTAAGCTTCATGCACAAAATCAGGGGCACCATACACCACTTGTTTATCACATATAGGCCATTAGAGAGCACTTGAGGAGATTATAGGAGGTAAATGAAGAGCTTTCATGATTACATTGAGGGAAGAGAGATAGCCTGGAGAAAATCGCACATGTGTGTGGTTGTTTTGCTCCATCCACCCATTGTCTTCTCTACATATATGTGAACATCTTGCCTATGATTTCCCTTCTTCATGTTTTCACATACAACATGGATCTAATACCAAGATCCTATACAAAAATCTTGATGGAGAAGAAGTTCCCATGGTTCCTACATATCCAGGATGTCTAATCTAGATTCCATTCGAATAGTGTTTAACATTCAAGAACACTGTTGTCCCCTTTGCCAACAAAAAATTCAACAAATAAGACTAGCCCTAAAATCTCAGGAAAAAGGGAAATCAATAATGGATAAAGGTAAAAGTATAGTTAATCAAAACATTTCTACCCCTTCCTGTCATAAAGTCTTGTTGCTAGGATCAACGTCTTCCAACCTTATATATTGAAACATACAAAACATACTTAGATTTCTTAGGAAGATGATTTTAATCTAGTTTCATATAATAACTAATGAGATAAAGGTGTTTTTCAATGTAGGCCTTTTCATACAACACACGAACCAACCAATGTCAAGCAATGGATCCTTGCCCACAAAATGTCAATGTAAGAAAGGAGTTTGTAATATGATGATCTTTACCATGCTAGGAGTCCCACACACTCACACAAAGATTCTCACACATGCATACACAAGCAAACAAGCTTCACTCATGGAAAAAACACAATAATCCTTCTCTTGCACAAATATGAAGTAAATACAAGGAAAGGATTTCACACATATTTTTAAAGCGGGATGTTACATAAAAATGCAAAGTTGAGGGATAATCTTGGAAATTTTGGAGCCCCCATTACCTCATTGCATTGCTTTAGTGCATGCACCATACTTCTTCCCTTGGTTCTTCACAGGCTTGACCATCTTCTCTCTCTTTTTGACGTCAAAAAGTTGGTTCAACAAGTCCCTCTATCATCCCAAGAAATGATATGCATGTGGTAGGTTCTGGGAAAGCATGGGTGTCAAAGCACATTGGGATTTTTGAGTTCTTTAGGAAAATATATGATAGAAATTGCAAGTTTTTTTTAACAATAATACATGTGTACCATTTAGTGTAGTGCATGGGCAAAAAAGAAAGAAAAAGTGTCTAAGTATGGCCTTGTAGGCTGGCCCTATGCATACCTACTATGGAAATGTAAAAAGAAAAAAATGGTGCAAAATGAAAAGGGGTGTAGAGTAGGGTGCTCTAGGGATAGAAATTGGTAAAGAATCTTGTCCTAATTATTGGAAGAATATTACTTGAGGATGCTATAGCTGACTTTGACATGATGATGGAGGCTTCCTTGAATCTATTGTAGAGCTTGAATTTTGAGATCGAGAATGATAGCTGACTCTTGGGCATCATTGCTTGAAATAGTGAAAATGTGTATTTGGGCATGCTTTAATAATAACCATCAATTGTGTTGGTATTTTTATGGTATGAAAATTGGTTACGTAAAATACTAGTGTCACCAAATACACACTAAATGTATGACTTGATTGTTCAAAGAATGGATCAATAATAGGCCATAAAACTTTGAATCAATTAGTCCATGAGATGCAATATATGTTCCTTTGTGTCACGGCCTAAATATTCCACAAATTACATGAGTTCTCTAGCCAAGAAAATCATCTTGTACTTGAAGCTGACTAAGGTTTGCAAATCAAGAACCTAATTCCACTAATCTATAGTTAATCCAACATCAATTCATGAATAGCTTGTTCTTGGATCCTTGAATGCTTCTTTGTTAAGAGCTTTGCTATCAATCACTTGAAAACATTAATAGAAAAATCTAGGTATACAAGTGATTTAGACCTCACATTATGATATACTAATCTCATGTATGGGATATGAGAATAGTTTTTTATGCAAGGGCATGTAACGTAATCCTAATTTGATGCATAATTGAAGTGAACACGATCTTAAAATTTGCACAAGAGACAAGGTTGTGCCATGAGCATGTGGATCCTACAAAAAGAGGTCAGTCTTGGGCTACTATCACTACTCCAAGAAAGATAGAAAATCCTTTGCAAATATCACCTTCGAGGTAGATGATTGTGACTTAACAAGCCATACCCATTGATTCACAATATGTGACCAAGTGTGCCATTGTTCAAAGGTTGGATTGGCCTTGGTTGGCACTTTAGAGCTCGCTTCTAGTTTAGAGCCACCTTGCATTGTTGTGCTCTTTATTGTGGGAGGGATTTTGAAATCTTGGGCCTATTTGATTTGGTTATTTCTAGTTTAGGCCTCCAAAATATTTAGCCCCTTCTTTGAATGAAATATGAGACTTAGGGATCCACATTTGCTTAATGTGCCTCGAATCATTGTGATGCTTGGTCGTGATTGCGGTGGCCTTCTATTGATGTTTAGTAGGTTAAGTTTGCTTGGGCATCTAGATGTATTTGAAGCCATTTGATGAATGTATATGAGATTTTGGAGCCCAGAGTTGCATGGAGTGTATAGGCATCTTTTCGTGTGCCATTTTTGCTTTCCTTCATACTCATTGATGGCATGCATGTGTTTGCTTCTTATGACTTGGTGATCTTTGAGGTACTGGCTTTGTGTATCAGACCAAGTTTTGTTGTTAAATGAAGAGATGTAGCTAATTGGGTCTTAGGAACTGAGAGATGAGCTTGAATGTTTTGATTTTTGAATAGTTCTCATGGGACCCACATCTATTTAAGTGGTGAATCTTGACATCGAGGTGCTTGTGGGACTTGCATTGGGCACTCTCAGTTGTGGAGCCATTATTTGTTTTTGTGAACTTTGTAGTGTATTATGCTTGTATCTTCTATGATATATACTTATCTTCTTAGACTCTTGAGCTATTTTAGGATACTTTGTCCCTTTTTGAAGCCAAATCTGAGTGTTTGATAGATATTTGACCCCACTTCATCATTGAATCCTCTATTGAGAGTTAGAATTGAGTCTTGAACTCAATCCCTCCTTGACTTTCTAAATACTAGAAATATGTTTTCTAGGGGAAGTCTTCTCCTTAAGGTGACCACTCAAGTGACTACTCTGTGATGCATGAAACCCTGAATCTTTTGTATCGTAGTAGAGATCATTGCCTACTAATTGATCTAGAACTAGATGTTTGCAGAGATAAGTATCCAATGTTGTATACCCTTTGATTAGCTCCAATTCTAATTGAAGTGTTGCAATCGTGATGCAACATGGTGGATTCTCCTTCACAAGAGCTTCACGATGATACCCTCTACTCAACAGATTCCCGCACCTTACAGGTATAGCAACATCACTGCACACCTAATCAGTAGATCATAACAATAAGATCATGCAAGATAATCGGCTCAGACCATCAACCGAGAGATCTTACTGAACCTCTATGAAACTAACACCCACGTCAGTATCTATAACAATCGACAGAACGAACCAGAGATTTCAACTTAACCGGCCAGGTACATGCAATGTCCCAACCCAGTCATCAGACGAGTCGTCACGCTATCTCAACCCCGCACAGATAACCAGACACAGAGGTGCACAAAATACTCAGAGGATTCAAAAACTTAAACAGACAATCGTTACAGCAATGCGCGGAAATCCCCCCCCTCCCAGACGAACAATCTGGTGCTTCACCACCCATTACGGTAAATCACAGTACTAGCAGACAACACGATACGGAACCGTACACAATACCCAGAGTACTCAGAGATTTCACAAATAGTGTTACAACAACGCTCTGACAATCACCCAGACAAACAGTCTGGTGATTCCAAGAATCGTCGTCTCCGACTCTCTTTACATTGCTTTATATAAGAAACTACAACTGTCGCGTAACCACTTTTTGCGTGTGCGAATACAAGATTCCGCTTTACATGTCCCCATCCGGCGGCCGACTAACATTGGCACGCACGATGGACTCGAACCCGCATGTTATATAAAATTACGGCTCGTCTACTATTCCTTCTAAGTACATATTGCGGGCTAGTCTAAAAGTTCGGGTGATCTTTTTCTTAAGTGTTTCTAACATTTGTTTAAGGGTGTCTGGTTCTACTAGTTGCGCATCTATTCTAACAGAGCTTAGAGCGATGGCTTCGGTGAGCAAAATTTCGGCCTGTGTTTGCAAAAAGGCCTCTTGTAGGTAGAACTCGTTCGATAGAGCTGCATCTCTTGAAACTTTTACTTCTGCAACCTGTTTCTGCAATTCAATTACTCGTTCTTTCTGATTGCTCAGTTGATTTTCTCACCTTTAAATTTCTTGGTTTTGATACTGTATTGTTGTTGAATAGGGATCTCTTTCTCGTCGGAGCTGTGCGATTTCTTTCTGTGCTTGAGCTTCTTTTGCCAGGTAATGTTTCAGCATTCTGTTGACATCTGTTAGAGCCTCACTTGTTCTATGGAGTTCTTCTTCTGTCAATTTGGCTTCCCTCTGATGTTCTTGGCTTTTCTTTACTTCCTCGGCTAGACTTGTTCTGGTTTCTTCTAGTAAATTGCCTAGCACCATCGTTGCATCTTCTTTTTCTTTGAGTAATTGATTTAGTTTGTTTATCTCTGCATCTGCAACGAGCAGTAATTCTTCTTTTTCTTTTGCCTCTGCCAGTGCTTCATCTCGCTGAACTGTTATTTGTTCCTGTTGTTGGATTATGGCCTGTAGCTGCTGTACTTGTTCATGAAGCGCATGATTTTCGGTCTTCACGGCCTGTAGTTCTTCTTGGAGGGGTGTGATATCTGCCTCCATGACTTCTAATTTATGCTGGAAATCTTCGCGAACACTTTCTGTAATCTGCTTCAGTTGTTGCGGCAGTTGTCTTGATAACTCTATTAGCATCTGACCCATCGATTCCAATTGAGCAAATACTGGTGTAGAGGGTGGTGGAAGAGGGAGACGAGGTTGGGAAGACGCTGCAGTAAGTAGTTGTTGTGAGGTTGGAGGGGAGTAGTTGGGGGATGAGGCAGAAGAAGCTGCGGGCTCGACGGGTGCGTTGGGTGGAATAGGAAGGTTTGGGTTCAGTGGAGGTTCCGGTGGTGGAGTGGGAATGGCAGAGGTAGTTTCAGTTACCTTATTTTGTTTGTCGGTGTCCGTGATGGTTGACTCAACGGCCTTGAGTAGCTCTTCAAAAACATCTTTAGCAATTTGTTGTTCATCTCCTTGTTGTTCCTGCTCAGTTTGTTGCTGAGAAGCTTCTTCGGTAGAAATTGTTTCTGTTTCAGTCTGATTTTCCTGTTCTTGTTGCTCAGATGATGATGACTGTGCGGATGACTCATGCTGCATGGATGTGGCGGTGTCGTGGAATGTGTCTTCTTCTTGCTTTTCTTCATCTTTATCTTCTTCTTTATCTTCTCCGGTTGACTTCTGTGCTTCACTCTCAAACGAGCTGATTCTGATTCGTTTCCGGCGGAATAGCTGGTTGAGTTCTTCTTCATCGTCTTCTAGCAGCTGTATCGACTCCTCATGTCTCAGAATGGGCCCCCGGGGTGGCGGTTGGGCTGCAAGGATTGCTGGAAAGATAAAGGATAGTATGTGCGGTAATCGGGACCTAGGCATGCCTCCCTTGTTCACCTTCTTGATTATTGCTACACACTCCTTGTGGATACGTTGGAAGAAATAGGTGGCAAAGTTCACTGGTTCTCGGGCAGCTAAGTCTATGGCAGAGTAAAATGGCCGGGATATGTCGTAAGTGCACTTCTGTAGGTTTAGGATTGCAACTAAGAACTACAGGGCTGATCTTTCTGGTTCTGGTCGACATAAAATCGCGTACTCGTTCGATGAATACCTAGGGAATAATTCTCTCATTGTTGCTTCGGGGAGGTTTGGGCCCTTTTGTCTACCTTGCGCAGGGAGTCGAAACGACTCAGCGAATGAAAGGGTTATTACGGTCCGTGTAGGCAAGGTTGTGATCGGCCAACTCTGCTGTGTAGCCGGCGTGTTGGCGATGGCGGAGATGATATTGGCAAAGAAAGGGTGGGATTCCACTAAATTCCATGGCAGTTCAGCGAAATTAGCAAGCCCACGGTTACGTAGGAACTCTCCTACGTCGGCAGGGAGTCCATTACGGAAGGCAGCGTAATTCGCCAAAGCTTCCATAGCGCAACAAAGACAGTAATCACACAACGCGGGCACACAAGGAATACACAAACATACAAAGCATGCAAACACAATAGCGATTTTTGGCGGAATGGAGGAGGTTATGTAGATGCGTTGCCGGGAAGGGTAATGAGGGATGGTTAATCATCGTGCGGTATTGAAATGATAATTCTTTAACTTTGGTGTGCATGCATGAGTAACTAGCAAGAGCATGGCGGCTTATGACATAATTAGGAATCAAGACGCAAATATTTACAGACATATATTATTAAACTCACAAAAAGGAAAGAAAAAGAAAGAAAGCGAGCGCCAAACGATGCGGCCCACCGAAAAACGTTTCAGTTCGGGTTAGGTGTGTGTTGGTATGGCCGTAGCTTCAGACCGTTGATTACTTTCGGAAGAGGGTTTCCGATCAACGTAGTCAACCGAAAAGTTGATGGGCCCACTTTTTTTGAAATTCGGTAAGGACCATACCATCGTAATTTGAATTTACCAGCAGACCGATTCGACTTTGCATTATAAAAGAGGACAAGTTGTCCCACCGTAAAAACTGGAGTTTTTAAGTGTTGATCATGCGTCCGAGCCTGTCTTAGTTATACTTCCTGCATAGTTAAAAAACTATGCCATTGTTGCTTGTCTAACTCTCTGAGTGTATCCAACCGAAATGACAGTGAGTCTTCCGGTAGCAGTTTCTGAGCGATTGCTACTCGTAAACTTGGTATAACTATCTCCATTGGTGCTATTGCTTCTAATCCATAAGCTAGTTTGAAAGGTGTTAATCCTGTTGTTACTTTGTATGTAGTCCGGTATGCCCATAATACTGCAGGTAGCAGTTGATCCCATCTTTCCGGTGCTTCTAAAATGAGTTTTCGGAGCATATTCAACAGAGATTTGTTTGTACTCTCAGCCAGGCCATTTGCACGAGGATAATAAGGAGAACTAAACTTATGTGTGACCTGGAACAACTATGTTAGTGCCTTCATTAAATTGTTCACAAAATGAGTGCCTTGATCTGAAACAAGTTCGAGTGGTAAACCAAAACGTGGAAAGACATCGGTTAGCAAACACTTTGCTACCACAACAGCTGTAGCAGACCGTAAAGCCCAGGCTTCTGCCCATCTCGTTGCATAGTCTGTACAGGTCAGTATGTAACGGTTGTTACTGAAGACTGCTGGAGGTGTAATCGGATCGATAAAGTCTAGACCCCACTTATGGAAAGGTTCCAATGGTAAGATGGGTTGCAGAGGGAAAAGATGAGGTTGCAAGGGCTGTCCAGATCTTTGACAAGTATCACATTGTTTGACAAACTGCGATACATCTCTGTACATAGTTGGCCACCAGAGACCACTTTGCATAATTTTCCGGTGTGTTAAGTCTGCAGCAAAATGGCCACCGGAAGGAATTGAGTGAGCCAAAGTAATAATTGAGTTAACTTCATGTGGTGGAATACATCGAAGTAAAATTCCAGCATAATCTACATAATATTGTTCGCCAGCAATCAACCGAAATCGGCGACTGAAAACTGCAATTTTCCTACGTAGTGCCGTAGAAATCTGAGATGGGAGGCAGCCATCCGTGAGAAAGGTCAGGATCTGATCATAATATGTAGATGGTATAGGTAGTTCTGTAATTTCATCATTCGTTGGTTAAGAGACATAAATCACCGGAGTTGTGTCATCTATGCCTACCGAAGCTTCACCGGAATCTAAGCAGGTGAGGAAATCTGCTAAGGCATGTGAGCTGCCTGGCCGATGAATGACTTCGTAGTCAAATTCCTGTAAAAGTAGAACCCATCGTGCTAATCGTCCACCTAGATGCTGTTGCTGAACTAGATAGACAAGTGCAGCATGATCTACATGAAAAGTAAATTTACGGCCCAACAAGTAATGTCTGAATTTCTTGACAGAATATACTAAACCTAGACATTCTCTTTCTGTCACAGAGTAATTCTTTTCAGCAGGGGCTAATCTGCGACTTGCATAGTACACTGGCCTGAACCACTTATCAGTTTGTTGCATCAAAGCGCTTCCTATTGCTATATCTGAAGCATCAACAAATACATGAAATGGGCGATCCCAGTCCGGAGGCTATAAGATGGGAACTTGTGTTAATAAACTCTTTAAACGATCAAATGCTATCTGGCATTCCTGGGTCCACTCAAACTGTCGAGGAGCCTTGGTGATTAGTTTGTTCAGTGGTATTGCCAAATGAGCAAGCCACCGTAGGTGTCGACCATGCCATCTTACTTGGCCCATGAAGCGCATAACTTCCTTCGGTGTAGTGGGCACCGGAGCTTCTAATACTGTCGTGATCTTGTCTGGATCTACTCGTATACCTTGTGCAGATACGATGTGGCCAAGTACCTTGCCACATGAAACCGCAAACACGGATTTGTTTGGGTTTAAACAGAGTCTGTATTCTTTGCATTTCTGAATGCAGCACCGTAAATGGAACAGGTGTGCTATCATCTTACCGAAAATTGAAAAATCATCAAGATATACTTGCATAAAGGAGGTAAGGTAAGGAGAAAATATTTCCTGCATACACCTTTGGAATGTACTTGGGGCATTCCTTAATCCAAACCACATAACAGTACATGCAAAAACACCCCAGTTGGTAATGAAGGCGGTCTTCGGTATATCCTTTTCAGCCATTCTGACTTGATTACACCCACTGTACCCATCTAGGAATGAATACATTTCATGTCCTGCTACTCTATCAAGCATTGTGTCAAGAAAAGGGATCGAAAAAGGATCAGGCACTGTAGCTGCGTTCAGCTTCCGGTAATCTACACATATTCGCAACTGCTTATTCTTTTTCGGGACGATAACAATTGGTGAGATCCATTCAGCATGTTCTATTGGTACAATAAATCCGACTTTAAGTAGCCTATCCAGTTCTGCCTTTACCTGTGATGCATAGTTTGGATTCATCCGGTAGCTGGGTTGTTTGTTCGGTTTGGCTTCTGGCTTCAGCATGACTCTGTGCTAATAGATGCGTGGGTCCAATCCTTTCATATCTTTGTAATCCCACGCAAAGACGTCGGAGAATTCTCGGAGTAGCTGGATTAAGCCTACTTGAAATGTTTCCGGTAAGTTTTGCTTTATCTTGACAGGACGCGGATGATCTTCATCGCCTAAATTATAAGTGATCAACTGATCTTTTGGAACATAAAATTGTTGAGGCTTCTCTGTATCGTCAGCTGACTTAAAAATTTGTTGCAGTTGAGCGTCATCTATAGCAGCAGTATCCTCCTTATCTTCTTCTGTTACAGTCATTACCGTACAAACTGCAGGGTTCCAATTATCTACAACAGATTGCAGATCAACAGTTCCTAGGGAAATCAAGTCAATATTATTTTTCAGAAACTCTTCTTCTTCATCATCTGACAAACCATCTAGCATATGAACTGGTTCTGCCAAATACGGTCTAGCATGCAACTCACAAGGTTGTATAGCATCTAATTTTACAATGTATTTACGATTTTTATCCTTAAAAGTGAGCTCTTGTGCAGACCAATCCTGTATCACCTTAGCGTGCTTCAGCCAAGGTCGGCCGAAAAGGAGGTTGTAATCAAGAGTGGATTCCGGTAAATCCAGTATGACAAAGGTCATTCTAAATGTTGTACCTTGTAAAGTGATTGGTACATTTCGTACAAGTCCAATGGGATGGACTCTTGATTGGTCGGCCATTCTGACAAAAAACTGAACTGGTTCGATTTCGGTCCACCCTAACCTTTTACATAGTGCAGCAGTAGCAATGTTGAATCCAGATCCCCCATCAATTAGTACCTGTGTGATTTTATGATTCTTATATCATACCGTTATCAAAGGAACTGAATGATCGACCGTAGAATCAGGTTCCGATTGCACGGTTGCTGTCGCCGGAATGCAGGAAGGCACAGGACTGAACTGTTGTTGAAATTGTTGTCGAACTCCCGGTACTAGTGCAAGTAATTGGCCCAAAGGAAGAGTGATGGATGCTTTAGCTAAAATGTCCCAGGCCTTTTGTGATTGGATTGTTTCCACAGATTCTAAAGATGATGCGCCTACTGAAGATGATGTGTTTGCCGCTGAGGAGGTGCCTGCTGCTGCTTATGTACCTACTGCTGATGATGTGCCTGCTGCTGAATTGGAATCCTGTTGTTGTGTTCCTTCTTCGGTTAACGGAGTCTGGGTTACTGGAGTAGGATCTGGGAAGACTGGAGGTTCTGCGGTGGTCCATTGACTAGCCTTGTTGTACATGCTTTGTTGTTCGCGTATACTTGGTTCAAATAATTCTGCTGCAGGCCGTAGTTGTTTACCGGAGCGGGTCTGAATTACTGCAGCTTGTGTTTCCACTGGTGTAATTTGCACCATATTAGCCATTGGGTTTTGTCGTTCCTTCTTCCTCTGATCATATTCAGCTGTATCCTTATACAATCTTCTAATGTGATCAAATTCACTACAGAAATGACAGCGCGGTGGTGGCAGATTGGGATTTTCTGGTACTGGTCCGGCCTGCCAATGGTTTGCGTTGTAGTTGTTGTTTCTTTGTCCTCTGTAATTTCGATATCCTTGTTGCTGGTTGTTTCTCATCTGCGGAGGCACATAGTGATTGGCTGGCTGCCCTGGTTCTTGTATAATAGCATTGGCAGTTGCGGTTCCCTGCACTTTTGCGTTGTATGCGCAATTTTCGGTGGTGTGTCCGGCAGTGTTGCAGATAGCACAGAATAACTGATTAAGTGCACAAGTGGCACTAGTATGGCCTGAATTCTTGCATGTGATGCAGTATACTTGTCTGGTCATATCTTCGGCGACATGTCTGTTTGTTTTTAACCACTCCAGATCTTCTGTAAATCCTCCAACCTTGTTTTCCAGTTGCAGAGCCATTGCAATCACTGCATCGAGTGTCATTGCTCCTACACAGCGTATGATCATAATCTGTTTAAGTTGTGAAGTCAAGCCATTGATAAACCACTGAGTAATAACGTCGTCCGGTAGGTTGGCGTGTGCTGGTGGCAACTGCCTTAGATGCGTCCTGAATAGGGTGGCGTACTCCTGTACAGTTTGATTTACCTTCTGTCTGCTGTTTTGCAGATAGTCAAAAATTTCGGCTGGATTCTTCTTTAGCCTAAATCTCTGCAAAAAGGCATCTCGTACTGCTTCATAGGTGCCGAAGTTATTAATATCATATTCTGTAAGCCATCTAGCTGCTTCATTGACCAATGTAGATTGGAAGACAATAGCTTTATACGCCGGATCCGGTGGATGGTTAAGAACTGCGTAGCTTATCTCAAATGTGCGTACATGAGCATCCGGATCATCTCTTGGGAATCCACCAAATTTAGTGTATGTCACTCCTTCCGGAGTCGGCCTTGGTGGGCATGCTTGTTGTTGCTGCTACTGTTGTTGTTGATGTTGCCCGTTCATGGCGAGTGTATTATGAATATCTTCTGGATTTTGGGGCTGAATATCTGAACTATCGAAATCTGTATCGTTAATCTGTGCACTTTCCGGTTCGATGATGTTACTCAGTATGCTTCGAATATCGGTTTCGAACAAATTTCCTTCCTTCTTGATGTCGAGTGTAGGGGAACTTACTCCAAAAAGCGGTGGCTGGGCTGAAGATTCACCAAAAAATGGTAAACCGTCGCCGAAAAACTATGATTCTGTTACCGAAATATCACCGGAATGTGCCGAATTTATGCTAGAATAAGGTGTTTTTTCGCCTTCGCCAATTTCTTTGGCTAACGTGTCTCTAGTCGTAAACAAATTTGAATCTTTATCCAAGATTGTTAAACTAGTTTCAGACTGCGTCTTGGTAGATTCTGGAGTTACTATATCTTCGACAGACTGTGCCGAAATAGTACCGGAATGTACCAGAGGCGTAACACGTTCCACCGGAATATGACCGGAATCACTTCTGACGTTCTTGACCTTCTTGACAACTGGGTCAGACCTAGTTGTACTTCTTCCTCCTGGAGTTATCTTTAGTAAATTAAGTACTCTAGTTTGACGGTTCTTGGGATACGTTTCACCGGATCGAGTAACCGGCATGTATCATCTTTTGTACTAATCGCATAGTATCACTATCGATAAAATTTTATAATCACGTTTCCACAAGTTTGCAACAATCTGGTTCTGTTGCTACTTTCGACAAACGAACGGTAATCTTGATGTTTGATTCCGATAGACGAATGACAATCTTGATGCCACCTTCCCACAGATAACACTTTCGTCAGGTAAATGGCAATCTTGATGCCACTTTCCCACAGATAACACTTTCGTCAGGTAAATGGCAATCTTGATGCCACTGCCCCATGGCCGGTGCCAAGTGTTAAATGTTAAACGCTTCGTTCTACTATCAGAGTGCGTTTAACCGACCTAAGTGGGTTCTTGGGAGTGGAAGGGGTCTGTAAAAACAGAGGCCCTTAGACTTGATTTTCCCAGGCTAACCACTTTACACCTAACAATGCCTTGCGGTCCAACTCTATCGAACCTCAACTACTATCGTAATCTTACAGTTCATAATCAAACTCGTTCAAGCCTCCCGACTACCCTAAAAGGGTTTACTGCTCCGTTCCTACCTTACTGTACTGTGAGAGACCTGAATAGGACTTCCACCTTACCGAAGAGGTATGTCTAATCCACAACACCGAATATCACCGATTACACTCAGAGTTCTCAGAACAGTATTGCAGTTACACCAACTCTACTCAACAGATTCCCGCACCTTACAAGTATAGCAACATCATTGCATACTTAAATCAGTAGATCATAACAATAAGATCATGCAAGATAATCAGCTCAGACCATCAACCGAGAGATCTTACTGAACCTCTATGAAACTAACACCCACGTCAGTATCTATAACAATCGACAGAACGAACTAGAGATTTCAACTTAACCGGCCAGGTACATGCAATGTCCCAACCCAGTCATTAGACAAGTCGTCACGCTATCTCAACCCCGCACAGATAACCAGACACAGAGGTGCACAGAATACTCAGAGGATTCAAAAACTTAGACAGACAATCATTACAGCAATGCGCGGAAATCCCCCCCTCCCAGACGAACAATCTGGTGCTTCACCACCCGTTACGGTAAATCACAGTACTAACAAACAACACGATACGGAACCGAACACAATACCCAGAGTACTCAGAGATTTCACAAACAGTGTTACAAGAACGCTCTGACAATCACCCAGACGAACAGTCTGGTGATTCCAAGAATCGTCATCTCCGACTCTCTTTACATTGCTTTATATAAGAAACTACAACTGTCGCGTAACCACTTTTCGCGCGTGCGAATACAAGATTCCGCTTTACATGTCCTCATCCGGCGGCCGACTAACAGAATTTGTGCTTACTACAGTAGCGTGTACCATGACATGCATGTTTCAAAGGATTAGTGAGTAGGAGAGGTAGTTGAGACAAGTCACATACATTGTAGCATAGGCACTTCATTTATTATGATGTGTGCACATGTTTTCATACATTCGATACGTCTAATTTCTCAGATTGATTATTAAACATGTATTAATCCACCACTATACATACTCGTGGGGCGATTGAGGTATAGTCTCAGTTGACACAAGTCCCTAAGGCTCTATGACTTAGGTACACACTGCCCAAACACTGGTCAACAACGACAGAGATGTTACCCTACATGTATACGAAAATGTGTCTGAGTGGAACTTCACAAAGGTTTCTGAAAGAAATTGCAAGAGGTTATCATTGATAAATACATATGGATTTATGTGACAAAGAAACCATTAGTACTAGGTTTGAATGATGCTTTACAAAAGGAAGTCATCCTGTAAAGCCTTTTTTAATGCGCATAAAAGGTATTGATTAAGAAGATGCTTTATGATGAGGATGTGACTAATATTGCTACTTACACATAGAAGAAAACATGCATATGTATGGTTACCATGCAACCATGACTAAGGAGGAGGTCAATAAATCATACACATGCTTTTGTTTACACAAAATATAAAAATATATTTTTGGATCTAGAGAGGCTTCAAACATTAGTGTTTTGGTTCTATGATAGCATTCACTTCTACTAATTTGCTTTTCACATTCATTTTTATTTTGATCTTACATATGTTTGGAATTTTTTATGGAGGTTCTAATGAAAGACCCCAACTCCTTTTAAATTTTTATTAATATCAAATTCTACATCATCAGTGGCATGGAAGAGTGAAAGATAAAGTACATTTGAAATTCAAATCTTGTTTGTTTCTTCAAGTTGTGTTAATTTTATTCATTGAATTGTAGCATGTTCTATTTTCACATGGAGAATTTTTCACGTACCAATTTGGATCAATCAAGGTTTTTGGTACACAAATAATGGAAAAGTCCCACTACTAAATGTAGTTACTTTAAAGACACATGTCATGGTAGTGGTTCTATGCAATTTGACTAGTTGTAGTAATAGTCATTTGGTTTTTTCAAACAACATTTTCAAGAGTTTCACAATTAGAAATGTTTTCATGAAAATTCCAACACATCATTGCAAGTGAAAAGTGGAAGCTATCAAGAAAACCTTTGCATCATGATCCCTGCCATGCACAAAAATTTTTCTGAGGGTATAACTTGGAAATGGGGTTATCTAAAAAACATCATTTGATTATTTTATTCTACTAACAATTCTTTGTGGTATGCCCTAATTATGTTCAAGGTACGCAATGGCCACCTTGGATGCAACCTTATAAGTGAAGATGAAGTGGGTCCACATGCAACAGAGGTCTCTATACACAGTCTTAAAGTGGTTCAATATGAGAAAATGAAGTCTATTAGAAATAATAAAGTACTTCAAAGCCTCATCCATAGAGTCCTTCCTAAGAGCTAATGAAGATCACGTCCCATAGAGGCGACCATTCAAATCAAGATTGAAGGGACGCGTATGGATGAGAATGATAGATTCTTTGCGTTGTGGCGATGAACCATATGATCTCAATACAACTCTAAACAAAGCTTTTTTCCCTGGGTTGTATATATGCCTATAATCCTAATGGGTTAATAATCTTTTTACATTCACTTGCTAATACATTCTGAAATGTCTTGTGCTCTAGGCTTCTTCTTCTTCTTCTTCTTCCTTGTCTTTTCCATGTCCTTCCACACACCTTGAACTCCAATAATTGCTTGCGTTTGCCCCTATAGGGAATATTGTCACATGTGCTATAAATTCCTCTTATCCTATAATGGGAGTTAGTAAGATCATTGTGACTACCACTAATGGCAGTTCTTTCACATTGTGAGATGCTTTGTATGTGCAAGGGATCAAGAAAAAGTTATTGTTAGTTTCGGCATTAGCCAAGATTGGCTTGGTTGTCAAATTTGTTGATGACAGATGTGCAATACATGATCTCTCAAACGGGGATGTTATTATTGCTTCTAGAATTTTGTGTCATGGGTTGTATAAGATCATAGACTATGCAAAATCGTTGAATGATTCAGTATGTGCAGTTCAAGAGTCTCATGTTATCTTAGATGCAAAGCTTTGGCATGCACACTTTGGTTATCTGAATTCTACAAGTTTGTTTTGCTTACAGAAATTTGAACTGGTGTCCTCTCTACCCAAAGTTGAGGCACCTTGTCAACATGTGTGTGAAGGCTATATTTTGGGCAAAATGCAGCATTCCTCCTTCCCAAAACATGGTTCAATTTGATCTGCTAATAAATTACAATTTGTTCATAGCGATATTTGTGGTCCTATGTAGATACCTTATTTTGGGGCTGCCTTTAATTCGTGACTTTTATTTTTATAATTTCTCTAGGATTGCATTGGTGTATCCATTCAAAGAAAAGTCCAAAGTTTCTATGTGCTTCAAACATTTTTTGTTTATGGCTGAAATATCTCAGCATGTGAATTGGGCGCCCTTCGTTCTGATGGGGGGGATACATGCCTTATAATTTTAATGAATTTTTGGCTAAGTGTGGGATAAAACATTAGTGTACAATACCATGTATACCCAAAAAAATGGAGTTGCTGAAAGAAAGAAATGGAAAGATGTATGGTTAAAAGCTAGACATTACCACATAACTTCTCGCTTGAAGTTGTTGTGTGTGTAGCATATGTACTTAATAGGTGTCCCACCAAAGCACTACAATATATCACTCCATATGAGTCTTTGCATGGTTGTGAGACATGTGTTTCTCATCTACATGCCTTTGTTTGTCTGACATATGCATTAGTTCCTTAACAACAACATAGAAATATGGATGATAAAGCAATGGGATGTATATTTGTTGGGTATAGTCCTAAAAGCAAAGGCTATCATCTATATCATGCACAAATTAAATGCATTTTGGTTAGTTATCATGTTGTTTTGGTGGAAGATGCAATTCATCGATCACTTTCATGTACTAAAGAGACATCAGTTATCTCTAAAGATGTGTGTAATACTTTCCTACCTCTTTTTACAAATGGATAGTCAAGTGCTGGTCCACGAGCCTTTATGTGTTTCAAATAATGACGTAGATCATTCCATTTGTGATGCAGATTTACATGATGAACTTGTTGATGAGAGACATGATATAGAGGAGGCAAAAAAAGTATGCCTAAATGGCTAGTTCAGACTTTGAGAGATGGCAAATTAGATGCAACTCTACAATATCATACTCTTTTAGGCTTTAAGTAAGCAATAAGTGAAGATGGGAATTTTCAAAAAGAATTCTTTTTTGTTAACTCAAAAAGATGGATGAATTTGATGATGTATAAAGTGGAGTCACTCTCTCTCTCACTCTTGTGCAAAAGAGAGAGATGACCCTACTTCATCCCAAAAAATCCCTACTCTAGCCTATGAAAAGGACTCTATTACATGCAATTCCTCTCCTAAAGCAAGAAGAAGATTAAGCTTAATTCCTTAAAAATAAGGAGTCCTTATTGATCCCATGTATGGTTCACTTTATTTTCTTATGTATAAAGGCCAAAGCCTAGAGAAACCCACTTCATAACTTGACCATGCTCTTGATGAACTGTCAACACTCTCATACTTTGTAATGTAGTGTAAATTCTAAAAGAAGTTGGAGAAGTTTGGAAAGTTGAGTTGTCAAGTGGTGAAGTTGTCCAACAAACCAGCATAGGACCAACCCTAACTCTTTGGATATGTAAATTAGACCTTGTAGGCTTGTGATTAGTGCAATAAAACCCAATAGGTACTTTGGAACATCAACAAGAACAATTTGATGCAAAATAGATCACTTGCACCTTGACTAGCACACAAAAACCCTTGAGAGAGTAGCCAATATAGTTTTAATTGGAAAAATTCCTCTGAAGCGAGTGTCACACATAGGTTTGGCTTGCTTAAATGCATAAAAGCCCTGATTTATATGAACCAATGAAGGAGTAATCACCTTAACACTGATTGGACGTCATCTCGATTTTTCAGGGATGTGCAAGCAATGATCCCTAGACTTTAAAACTCAGATTTCTATGCAATTTATAAACTAAATGACTTGAAAATTTGTACATATAAACTTGAAAGTTATAGCTTCCCAATGAACGCTTAAAAATTGGATATTGAAACTTTGTAGCGAGAAGAGGGATCTCTGCCAGTTGATTGAGTCTGAGGAAGAAAGAACAGAGAATACAAGTGGCACCAAGCAATGATCAAAGAGTATATGTATTGTTTCAAATAAACACTCTAATCAATGTAAAAATGATTTGGAGTTTTTAGAGACTCTTGAGGATATGATGATGCCTTTTCTTCATGAATTTGAAGTCCAAATTAGGCAGGCTTGGTAGTTTAGATTGATTGGAATCTTTTCCTACAATCTAGAAAAAGAGAAAGTTGAGTCATATCTACTTCTTGATTGATTAATTGAAAATAAATCTCAACCACTTTTAACTCATGTCTTTTAGGCCTTTTACTCTTTCCTTTTACAAAGGTAAATACCCTGAAGCTTACAAGAAATGATCATAAGTGATCAACCAATTAATACAAAGACATAATGTGCACATATGTGCTATTCTTCAAGATACACATATGGGTAGATGGTGCCATACC
>CM035425.1:73776794-73786794 GCA_020310875.1 Ceratopteris richardii | reverse complement strand
TTCACAAAATAAAGTAAGCCCAAAGCTTTGTGAAAAGCTTCAAACTTATCTCTAGCCAAAGCCTTCGTGAAGACGCCTACAAAATTATCTTTTGCATGTACATAAGCCAAATTGATCTCTCTAGCAAAGAGTCTCTTCCTAAAATAATGATAGTGCACCTCAATGTGCTTTAAGAGAGCATGGAACTCATGGTTCCTTGCAACTTCCAAGCGCTTTGATTGTCAATAAAGATGGTGTTGGAAGAAGGTTGATCAATACCCAAATCAACCAAAAGGCATTTGAGCCACACCTGCTCAATAGTAGCTATGAAAGTTGCCATATACTCAGCCTTAGAACTAAAAGTGGCCACATTAGGCTGCTTCTTGCTCAACCAAGATATGCATGAGCTACCATGCATAAAGCAAAAACCACTAGCAGACACACAAGTTTCATAGCAACCAACCCAAGTTGAGACAAAAAAGAGGGTAAATTTGGTGGTAATGATTCCCCCTTCGCATAAAAGAATCCAAGTATTCAGGTACCACTAAACTAGCAAAAGATGTGCTTTGACTGACAACTAATGCTTGCAACCTGGGCAATGCATAAACCTGCTCATATGAGAGATTATAAATTGAATATCATGCCAAGTTATGCATAAGTACATCAAGCGTCCAACAACTTGTTAATAGAGAAAAACATCAAATGCATCTCCAACATCATGTAGAGTCAACCATAAGAAAATTCCATGGGACTAGTAATAGATTTGCAATCTTCAAGGCCAAAATGTTGCAATAATGTGTCAATCTATTTTGTTTGATAGAAAGTTATTCCCCCATCAAGTTGCCCATAATCCCAATGCTCAGATAATGATGCAAAATGCCCCAAGTCTAGCATCTCAAAGGAGGCATGAAAATAAACCTTAGAATAAGAAATATGCTTCTCATTAGGATTAGTGAGTAGGATATTGTCAACATATATAAGAATGATAAAAAACAAATCATTTCTAGGCATGACATATACGGTGCCTCTTAGTGAGATTGTTCTCAAGTCCATATGCTAGAAAGTAGGCATGCATCTTCTCATACCAAGCATGTGGTGCTTACTTCAATCCAAACAATGCCATTTTTCAACCTCCACACTTTGTTTTCATGTCCTTTTTGCACAAAACCATGCGGTTGAAATACATAAACTTCTTCATGTAAATAACCATTCAAAAATGCACATTGAATATCCAGTTGATGTACATTCCAACCATATGAGCTGCAAGTGCACAATGCTATGAACAATGGCCATTTTGCACATGGTATAAAATTTCTCCTCAAAATCAATGCCCTTTGCTCGAGCATAACCTTTCGCAATAAGCCTAACCTTATACCTATCAAGTGTTCCATCAGGCTTAGGTTTCCACTTGCATACCCATTAGTGTGAATGGCCTTTATATCTAGAGGCAAATCACATAAAGAACAAATACCATTCTTCATAACAACATCATATTCTCATTGAATAACAACCATTTAATTTTATGAATTATGTGCGTCATTTAAAGAAACAAGCTCAGTCTCATCACAAAGACTAGAGACAACCTTGACCTCTCAACATTTGTGCCAATTATTTTGGCATAATTTTTACCTCTTCTATGTTAGCTCTCTTATTAATAAGTGCATCATGTAAATCTGCATTAGAAATAGAATTATTTGCATTGTTGTTTGGGGCATGTAAAGGCCGAGACATAGCCTCACTAGGAGTAACATTTGATTGTTTACATGTAAAAAGAGGCAACAAAGTACCATACACATCCTTTAACGTACTAATATCTCCTTGGTATATGGAAGTAAGGGTCAAATTGCATCCTCCACAAAAAGAACATCATGATTAACTAGAATATGTTTAGTTTGTGGATTTTACAGATAATAGCCTATGCTTCCAGAACCAAATACCATTCTTCATAATAACATCTCACTTCCTTATCATCCAATTTCTTGTATTTCAGATTTGTGATCAGACCAAGCCTCATATGGAGTGATAGATTGCAATGTTTTGGTGGGACACCTATGAAGTACATGTGTTGCACTTATAACAGCTTCAAACCAAAATCATCTATGTGGTAAACTCTAACATTCGACCATACACCCTACCATTTCCATGAGATATGTTCTTGCTCTCACTACTCCATCTTTAATGAGGCACATACGGCACTATACATTGATGTTTTATCCCACGCTCATCCAAAAATGCGTTAAACTCATAACCTATACTCCCCCTCCATCAGAACGCAAGCTGCCCATTTTACATGCTGACAAATTTTCAGCTCTAATGAGGAACTATTAAAAGCATGTAAATACTTCATAATTTAGTTTTAATGGATAAACCCATGCATGCTTGGAAAATTCATCAATGAAGTCATGAAGTATGGGTAATTTCCAAATGAAGGTGTTTGCATAGGACATACATCACAATGAACAAACTGCAATTTTTGTGCAACTCTAACTAAACCATCTTTGCAGAAGGAAGAACACTATATTCCATGCTTGCACAAAGAACATTGAGGTGCACTATGATTATGTCAAGGATCCATTCTCTACTAAAGAATCATATTGGCTTATGTGCCCACACATAAGCCTATATTCCATGCTTGCACAAAGAACATTGAGGTGCACTATCATTATGTGAGGGATCGGTTCTTTGCTAGGGAATCATATTGGCTTGTGCCCACACATGATAATGTTGCATGCCTTTTAAAAAGGATCTACTTAGGGAGAATTTCGCCATCTCCAACAAATCCAAGCTATATTTGAAACTATCATCAAGTCATTAGCTCCAACAATGTGTGTATCTACAAAAGAAAATCACAAATCAAATGTCTAGAAATTTCTCCCCCTCTAGTTGTAGGAAAATGGAAAACCAAACCAAATCCAAGAATAGAGTGGCATAAATAAACACAATCATAATGTTGTGATATATCCACAAGGTTGCTGATTGAATTTAAGCCAAATTTCTAATACCATAAATATACCCAGTGTGGAATATTAGGGATATTTGATATATAAGATAAAAATATCGATTAAGTTTATTTCAAATAAGAAATATATATATACACATAGTAGATACTTCCACCATAACTTGAATCCCTTCAAGAAAAGTATAAAGATAAAGGAAAGCTAAAAAATGACCCCAAATTTGAGGATCCTTTGAAAGAATCACAAAACCGCAAAGTATGGTTTAAAAAAAAAATTGAAGTCTTTTTAGCAATGATGCAAAAAGAAAATGAAAATAATCTTCAAATTTTAGTGGAACATTGCAATGAAATGTTGTCAATCAATATAATGGAGACCTAAAGCATGAAACCCATGGAAAGTATGTCGAAGCAACATGTACTTTCTTTTTATTACCAACCAAGCATATCTTAGTCTTGGAAACTATAAATTAAGGAAGATCTAGTGAAGCCTAAATAGACGTTATATCTTGAAGGATCTTTTCTTTATAGATGATGTGCTCCTTCATGCATAACCAATGGTGCCAACATTGACTCTAATGACAAAGATGATGAGGCATTGCAAAGGTACCTTAAGGCCCATGCCTTGCTCACTATCTTAATTGCCATATTGGAGTAACATTGTTTCTCCACCAATACATGAAGTTGCACACATAAGTAGACAACAATTTATTCCAATGCTTTGCATCCTAAAAGATAACTTCAAAAAGAACTCAATCTAATTAGTGAATTGATTAAATGTAAGCTTGAGCTCCTCATCCAATTTCTTATCATGAGGTATGTATGTATGTATTTACATATGCATGTATGTGTATGTATTTATGTATGCATTTATTATGTATATATGTATGTATATATGTATGTATGTATGTATGTATGTATGTAGGTAGGTATGTATGTATGTATGTATGTATGTATGTATGTATGTATGTATGTATGTATGCATGCGCATACACATACATACGAAAGGGCAAAAGACTTGCATCCAATCAAGGATTGTACGTATAAGTGTTATTCCGCATATTTATGTATACAAAATGATGAGTTGCTAAAAAAAATACAAACTAGTTAATACAAGAAGAAACTTAAAAAGTAGAGCTTGCATCCACTACAAAAAAAATAGTTAATAATGCACCTTCCCTACTTTATCCCAAAAGAAGTGGCGAAATAAAAGTAAACCTATACTTCTTTGTAATATTACTCATGTATGGTTTTACAACTTAGCACTTGTATCCACTACCAAAAAAGTACTCACTAGTGCAAGTTTGATAATTATCATTGATTTCAAAAATTAAATAAGAAAAAGGGCAAAAATATAGATGTCCTCCTGTTATATATTTCGATTGAGGAAGAATGATTTGAAATTTAAAATCTCCATTCAACGATCAAGGCCCACTAGGCTTCAACTATTAACCTGAGATGATAACATCATTTTTATAAATGCATCATTGACTATGGACTCTAATTTTCCTTAATAAGAATAAAATATTAAAACAAACCATAATACAATTTAACTCTAAAATGGAGGAACAAACATTGGTTATTGAATTCAAAATCATAATGAAGGCAAATAGTACAATAAAGCATTGTATTCTATCATGCATGAGGTCTGGAATGGTTACAAGCAATGTGTTTCACATTTACTTTTTTTAATATATGGAATTCACTGAGAAACACTACCAAAATTAAGCGATAAGGCTTTTATTCCTATTGGAGGTTATCATTCATATCACCCACAAATCAAATGCATTTCAGTTTATAAAGTCAGTTTCCATAAAACATCAAATTCAACCTCTAGACTCATGTAATAATGAGTGATTAGGCATTGACGAGGGAGAAACTATGCATAAACACTTACTTTAGACATTAATAGACAACCAATTAGAAATACCTTTGAATTATTAAACTCAAGATTTGCATGGTGCTTGTGCATGTGATTATTAGGCAATACTCATCTCTAAACATTAAGACGAGTACGGAATATCAATATTATTGATGCATAGGACTCAAACGTTGAATGACTCATATGTAATTGGAAGTCGTTGCTCTTATCGTTGACAATACTTGGTATTTATGTGATTTTTTGCATGCTACAAAGAAGGCAATGAGCATTAAATGTGAATTGAGGTAAAACATGGTTTTTGGCAAACGGTTGACTTTTTCAAGCCTATATTTGTATCAAACAGTTAGTTCAAGAGAGCCACATTGGCTTTAATGACATCTCTCTTACCAAATCACTAAATCAAACACCGATTTGCATGGATCTTCTCAAATGGATGTTGGGCTCTTGCATCATTAGTTTTGCATTCACTTCAAGAAAGATAATGGAAGAATTAAATTGTCTCAAACAAAGTGCATTTAGATGTCATTACAATCATTTAGCCTGAAAGGTCATAAACTCATTTTCACTCAAATGATTCTTGATAATGTTGAAAATGAACTTGTTTTCCTATAGTAGAAAGACATTTGATGTATGACTTATGTATGCGCTACACAACCTATCATTCAATTTTTTATTTCTTTCATAAGTACTTTCATGCATATTCTAAGCGCCAAGCATTGGAAGGTAGATAAGAGTACACTTTCTTGTTTATATAGAACTTAGAAGCTTGGATCATTTTATCCCAAGGGGGATATTAGTATAAAAAGATTTACATGATTTTCTAAATATAATTTAGGTTGGATTTATAACACTCCTGTGTCCGAAATTGTTCTTTACTTCATGATTGGTAGCACATGCATATATAGATTGACCAAGTAGACTACCATGGACATTTCGCGTTGATAGTTTGCATATAGATTATCTTTAACAATGATTGATTACTGTGTGGCCCAAACTTCGTGGCTAGATCAAATGCTAATCAACCTTATATCATCGCCATCTTTATTGATACTTGAACACATGGGTAACATTTAGGAACCTAGTTCTCACATAAAGCATATTGAGATGCAATATCAATACATCAACTTGACTATATGCCTACATAGGATAGCTTTCAAAATCTTTTCACAAAGGTGCTACCATGTGAGAAGTTTGAAGATTTTTACAAAACTTGGGCTTACTCTCTTTTGTAGATTATGAATGCTTAACATAGCTTTGCACTCCCTCATACAAAGAGTAATAACTCTTAGTTCATGCATTATTCCAAGTTGGATTGTTACTACATGATGGTATTAAAGTGTATGAGCACACTTAATCCTAGCATGATAGTGTTTTCCCTCTTTTGAAGGTTTTCCTTTGGCATGTTTACATTCCAATAACATCAGTGGGATATGCATCAGTGCACATTCAAAGCTTAGCAATATTATCATGCTCCTAAGCTCCATCATGCTGCATATCTGCATTCCTACTACTCAAACTTTAATGATTTATTCACTCTTTTAAATAATCATTTTCCTTCGCTTCAAATACGTCGATAGCCATAATGTGCTATTTCTTTTTATGCATTCCAAACTTAGTGATATTACTATATTTTGTGCTCCTAAGCTTTTTTCATGTTGTTAGTGTGTGACCCCACTCCAACTCCATGCTATGGTATTGAAGTTAATAAGCAACAAACACTTCTCATTCTCTAAGCCTTCTATAAGATTTAGTGAGCATAAGCAATTTGAGATATACATCAAGAGATGTTGAAGTTATAATATTGTCAAAGTTTGCATTTGGGCTCATTTTAACCTCCACTTAAAAAATTACCAAAATTCTGCAAAACTTTTGGGCTCATTTCAACCTCCACTTAACAATCACCAACACTATACAAAAAAATTATCAATTTGTGCATTTTTGTTTGTGTTTTTGTTTGCTGATATGGGTGCCTTAACATCTATTACATGTATTACATGGATCCATAGGATACGAATATTCTAGCAAGCATTCGTTTCTTTTCCATCATGATATAATCAAGTAGCTAAGGTTGATAACAATGATAACCTTACACTTCTCATCAAAAAGGTTAAGTGAAACATCAAACTCATAAATGAGGATGTATCACCTTTTCTTCATATTCATGCATAATGGCAACTTGTTTGATCATTCTTCGAACCCTTAATATGTAATTCCCATGTAGTTCATGTTTCTAGCCAACTCTTTTATCACTTTCACAATACATGGATCACTATGGCACCATATTTACTCCTAGGACCCAAACATCAAAATCATAAAAGAGGAGATCATCTTTTCTTCATGTTCACGCATAATAGCAACTTCTTGAATTATTCTTGCTGGGAGATCATCTTTTCTTGATGTTCATGCATAATGGAAACCTATTGAATTATTCTTGACAACACCTAATCATGTGCAGTTCATGTTTTAGGCGAACTTTCTTATCAACCTTGTCAATCTGATTGGCAAGCTTATGGAGTATGTCGTCAATTGTGATCTAGCATTTGATGGGTCCCTACAACATGAAACCACTCGAAAATTGTAAGTTATGAGGGGGGAAATGGAGAATTTATAATTACCCTACAATTTCTAACTCTAATTCCATCTTCATTTACTTTCATTCAGACACAAAAACACACATCTCCATCTTGTAGCACGTCTTTTGTAATTGCCACATTCACCATGTAGCTTCTTTTGGCTACTCAATTCTTTTTCCGAAAAGATTGGTCCCACATGATGTTTGTGTGACGCATTATCCCATTTATTTTGAGACTTTTACCCTTGCTGAAGCATGTTAACTCTCACTATGCTCTTGGAATCTGAGTAGTGTTTTGTGTCTCATCTGGTTTCCACCTGCACTCTACATCTTAGACATTGAACTTGAAATTGTCTAAGCTACACATTTGACCCAAAAACGATTGTCGAATCCTCACCGATTTTCTTTTAAAAAAGAAAATCCAACTTAGACATTGAACTTGAAATTGTCTAAGCTACACATTTGACCCAAAAACGATTGTCGAATCCTCACCGATTCTCTTTTAAAAAAGAAAATCCAACTTTTGCGATACATTCTTTACTTCGATGTTGCACTAGTTATGAAAATCGTAAAATTTCTGCAACGAAGAGTATGTGGGGGGAGCCAGGTAAAGATCGAATCAATTTAAATTTCAAACAATGTCAAGTCATGTAGCTTACATTCAAAAAACTTCCATTATATAGAACTAGTACTCTCTACTTGCAATTTGCAATTCGAATAAATAGACTGCAGATCAGATAGATAATTTACTCAAGTTCAAACATATTCATATACCAAATAAAATTAATCTCCACGACTTGGCTGAACAATCTACACTCTTTTACAGCATTCAAACATTGTATAATTTCCATATTTTAGAGCTACAAGTTGCTCTAAACGTTTGGACTTATGATCCCAGCGAGCAATGGCGCAGACTGCATGGCGTTGATTTACAAGGACGTATGCAAAATAACTCTAATGCAATACCTCCAATAAAAAACTCTTTTATGGAAAAAAGAATGTTAAGGATTTATCAAAATTATTATGGTATTACTCGTGACCTGGATTTCTATGCCGTATAATTTCATCTTGCATTGCAGATGGACGAGTCCCAACTGGAATCAACTTTCTTTCATTAATTCAAAATATAACATTACTAGTCGTGATTGTACGTCCTCCGCATGCAAGTTTGATTGGCCTTGCTGAAAGGATTCAAAAAAAAAAAAAACAGAGGGACCCCCTCGGTGGGCTTATGCTTCACACACCCCTCCCCCCCCCCCTTGAGGGGCGGTATTTGAACGGGACCACCGGTTCAGCAGAGGTTTGAATCGCTTCCAAAAAGAAAATTTCCTATGAATATGAGATGCTGCATGAAAGAGTAGGAGCAAAATGTACTCAAAAGGACATACACTATTACTAAAATGACAGGGCACTTCAAATCTCCGTAACAAAACAAATACAGAGTTTTCTTAAGCTCAAGGTTCTAAATTGACCACTAATACAACAACTCGAGTTTCCCTAGAAAACCATGAACTTAACGCACCTCACAGCCGTCCTAAGCTGAAATAATAAGCGTTGCTGCATGTAGGAGAGAAAATTAATCATAATATGATAATGATAATAACAACGCAGCGAACCTCATTGGCAGCCGAAACACTTACTTGGGATCTTAACAGAGCCCATCAAGGCAAGCTTGTATTTCAGATATTTGAGGGAGCCCAATTACAGCAATGTCTTCGGCCACATATTCATCATTGATGAGAGCATTGATTTGACCATATGCTTCGATAATATTCGACCTGCTCTCTCTCTCTCTCTCTCTCTCTCTCTCTCTCTCTCTCTCTCTCTCTCTCTCTCTCTCTCTCTCTGTGTGTGTGTGTGTGTGTGTGTGTTTGTGTGTGACATTGTTTGTGGAAATTAGGGTTTGTGCTATTCTGACATTGTTTCGAACAGTTTCAAGTGACCAAATCTTAGTAAGTCTTGCATCAATGTTTGCTTCTCCACAGACTTCAACTTCCACAAATCTATGTCCCAACTTTTTTATGCCATAATTCAACTATATTGGAATGTGAATTATTCTTGGAATACATATTTGCATAAAATCATGTCCTTGTGTCAAATGTAAAAACTCTTCACATCTTCTTGCCAGGACACACACACACACACACACACACATACATACATACATACATATATATATATATATATATATATATATATATATATATATATATATATATATATATATATATATATATATATATATATATATATATATATATATATATATATATATGTATATATGTATATATGTGTGTGTGTGTGTGTGTGTGCGCGCGCGCGCAAGAGACTAACATTACGACCACCACCACGTGCTAGAGAGATGACTCTCCTCCCAACCATATGCCTCTTTATATAGCTCTCTCCATGGGATTGCCTTCTTAGGCAGGTGGATTGCGTGCAAGTGTCCCACTTAACTCGAGTTAACTCGACTGGATGCTTCTAGAAGACTCTAGATCTCTTTGGGCAAAATACTCCCCCCATCTACCCCATGGAAATTGAACCCAAGACCTCTTTCTTCACACCCTTGAGGCTTAACCACTAAGCTAAGTGGATCACTTGTTTACAAGAGCAT
>CM035425.1:73751794-73759294 GCA_020310875.1 Ceratopteris richardii | reverse complement strand
AATAAAGCAAGAATAGTAGGTTTAGAAGTCACAAATACAACAACTTTTTGTGCATCTTCCAACACTCATTTTATCCATGTAATGTTGCCAATGTCTTCAAGAAACAAATCAACACAAGATAGGCGCATATGGAGCACAATATGTACCTTTGTCTTCCGAGAACTTGCACACCACTTTATTGGAGAAAGAGAAGAAGCTTCATGAAGCTGCATGCGAGAGCATAAAAAATCATGGGAAAGAAATGGAGTTTCATTACTTGTAGATGGATGGATTGATATTCAGAAATGCTCTATCCATTGAGTGCTGGCTTATTCTCGCAGGGAGATGTACTTCATCTCATCACATCATGCATCCGAAATAGGGAAGCCAATAGATGTACTTGCGGTTGAGTGGGCAAATGTGATAGAGATTGTGGGGCCATCAAATGTTGTTTGCATTGTCGTAGATGGAGAGCAACAGAGCTACAGGTGCAATTTTTGAAAATCTATACCCTCACGTCGTTGTTCGCTTTTGCATGGCCCATTGTTTAAATAATATTCTCAAAAATATTAGGAATTAAGATTGGATTTTGCCTCCAATTAATGAGTCAAATTCATTGATTAGTTTCATCAACAACCACACAGGCGTGAAGAATGAGTTTAGCAAGAGGTCTACTCTTGCTTTGCTCAAGTATTCAAAAACAAGATTTGCATACAATTTCACTATGTTACACAGAGTAGTTAAATGTAGTGGTGTCTTGAGAGGGCTCTTATTGAGCGATGAGTTCGCAAGGATGCCAGACGCTTCTACTTCAAAAAGAAAGCACTTAAGAAGAGGATGATGCAACATGGTGGGACAACATTTCTCACATTGTGGATATTGTGGATCCACTTGTGCACTTATTGAAAGTTGTGGATTCCATGAAGCCATGCATAGGTAAAGTGTATGAAGCTATGGATCACACAATTGAGTCACTAAAAACATTGGTAAAGGACAATGACAAATATGAAAAAATTGCATCTATTTGTGTTGCAGGTGGAATGTGTACTACTCCCCATTTCATGGGGCAACGTACATGTTAGATCCAAAATTCCAAGATAAAAAGTGGCTAATGGATGGAGGATCATCATGGAGAGGCTTTTCCCAGATAGTGAAACTAGAGGACTTATTAAATATCAACTATCCAAATAAAGGACCGGGAAAGATGCTTCATATGCATATGCAGATGCCAAGAAGGATAGATTACGTGTTGGTGTTGCTATGTGGTGGGAGGACTTTGGTTTTGATGATCCAAATATTCAGCAATTAGCCATTCGTATACTTATTCAGGCTTGCACAACGTGTATGGACATGTATCCTCTAAAAAGAGGAACAGACTTGGTGTGCAGCGTGCTAGTGAACTTGTGTTTGCCACTGCTAATTTGAGGATGCTTTGGAGGACTCGATGCGTGGTTAGAGGTATGATGTATCATTTATGACAATGTCACAGTTTTGAGTTGACTCTTTTACATATTTTATATATGATTTGTGACTCACTGACTTGTCATAATTCATTGTATTTGTCATGCTTTCAATCTTGAATCTTGATGGAGTCTAGACATTGATGATTGGTCATGACCTAAATCTTTAAATTTTAATTGATTAAATGTGGCATGCGCAATGTGAATTTAAATTTTAAAATGACAATGATTATTTGTGGAATGTGAATTTAGAATGATAAGTTTGAACTTTGAACTTTTCAACTTTGAAGTGGCAAGTTTGACATGTGCATTGTGTACCTACTAGTAAGTACATAGTAGGTACTACAGGTAACAATCACCAGAGGCAGTGACCAGTGTACACTTGATAATATAAATAATAATAATTTTATATATATTTCACATGTATATTGATATATGTATCTAAATCATAATATATTAGCTATAAGTAGCCTAGGGTGACAAATTTTGAAAAAAACATACACGTTCGCAACGTCGAGGGCAAAATGTTGCTATGTTGCTAACACGTTAGCAACACATTGCCTTGGACGTTGTGAAAACGTTGCTAACAACCTTGATGCACCTTCAACCTCAGGTGAAGCTTTCAGATGCAAACTATCCCACATAAAAAGATATAGCAAAGCATATGTGATATCTTCCATATCCTTCACGATATGGATCGCTGGTAAGGAGATATTTGTCTCAATCTGGACTAAGTGACTGGACTGCAGTAAAATCTACCTTTAGATACCTAGAGGGCAGTAAGTCAAACTGCCTATGCCTCAATGAAGGGGATTTCAAATTCCTGAGATACTACAACTCTGACATGAATGACAATGTGCACATACAAAAGCCTATTGGTGGATATATATTCACACTTGTAAGATGTGTTACTTGATGGTGCTTACAGCCTCAGACAGAAAGCATCTCTTCTACCACTGAGCTGAATACATTTCAGCTACAAAGGCTTCCAGAGAAGCTATTTGGCTGACTCGCTTGTACTAACTTGGCTTACCTTCGAGTTCCAATTCTAAATTATAACAATTAGAGCGCCATATGCTTTGCGAAGAATTCTATGTTCCATGCATGTAAGGATTCAAACATGCTTGAACACTACAGATTGTCTTACAAAGTCTCTCTCCAAGGTTCTCCCTCAACCCTGCCAGCTACTAGTGGTAGTTACTTAAAGGAGTAGCCTAGAGATTTTAAATGGGATGTTATTGGGGCATAAGGCCCTTAAGTTTTATGTATAGTGTACTCTTATATTTTCCTTCTTTTTATATTTATATGCTGTAAACGCTCTTTAAATGAGCATCACATACTTTATTATTTTTATCTTTCCCTTCGTAATGTGCTGCTGTAATGCCATGTGTTCTTGCTTGTACACAGCTGAACTTCTATTGCTCCTGTGCTATTTCCGCCCCCTCATTCATACATACATATGTATATTCATATCGATATATATACGTATACACATACATGTGTGTAAACACACAATTTTCTTCTGATCCTAAAATTTCAGAATTTCTGTGTCCAACCAGTCTGACAAAACTGTTTCTGGCACTCTGTGACTAGGCAACACATAAGATAGTATTTTGAAAGCATCCAAAAGTGGCTCCTAGAATGCAGAATCTTGCTCCTCAAATATTCACATGATACATCTCCTTATCCTATTTGCATGTATATTAAAGGCAGAACTTTTGAGACCCTTCTTGTATAAATAAACATAATAAATGGAATCCATGCAATGCTGTCTCGTCATCTTTTGGCGAATATTATTCAAGAACTTACTTGATTGGCTTGAATAATATAGTGCGAGCAGATGAATTTTGCAAATAAAGTTTCATCTTGTTGGCAACACTTGGCAAATCTTCTTTTATTGAGTCATTAACCTGAAAATGCCCAAATTCATGTAGAAGTTCCAAGCATGGGATGTTAAGAAAACACCATTAAGCTTGAACCTCAAGCTGTACCTTTGAAACCATTTCAGCAACCTTTTCTGGAGTTGCAAAAGCTTGACTTTTGAGAGACTTCCTTGTATCATCACCAGTTACTCCACTTCGAATATTAGCTGCCATGGATACCTTGACAGCTGTAACCTGCCCAAAATGAATCTCAGTTCAGGTAAGAAACCTTTCCCATTTGCAAGAGGGTTTTCTTTTGAAAAAGAAAAACACAAAACAACCTGGAGAGAATCACTTTATTTTGTTATGTACTGGTATTTAACTACTTTGAATGCACCAATCCTTATAAAGACGTGAATGTGTATCTACTATCTACATAATATTCATTATAGACTAGAACAAAAAACGAGCATGAGCATCAAGGATATATTGAGACCATTATATTTCCTACATTCATTTTGAATTATAATCTCTAATCACAAATAAAAATAACGAGTGACAATCAACATCAAGGATCTACTGAGATTGTTATATTTCCCACAATCATTTTGATTTATAATCTCTAATCACAAATAATGAGCATAATTACTGCAAATTATGATCAAGAACCAAAACTAGTAAGCTAATGTACAATAAGTTACATCAAAAGAAAAAGGGAGCCCGGGGGGGGGGGGGGGGGGGGGGGGGGGGGGGGGGGGGGGGGGGGGGGGGGGGTGGGTGTGGGGGGGTGTTTGGTTTTATATATCAGAAGCTAAATTTAATGCCCTTACTTATTTCATGTTTCACCTGACTAACCATCTACTATGATGCCACATTTTCAATATAGCAAGCATATGTTTGGGGAGTCTAATCAACATGGCTTCCAAAGGCAAATTCATGGAAAAATGATATTGGAGAAAACTTGGACTTCCAAGAAGGAGATGAAGCAACAAAGGTTTTGACACACTTCTCTTTGCAGAAAATATTCTTTTTGAAAAGTAAGGAGTCCTTGCTTTCTTGATATATTTTATGCAATTGGAATTGCAAGTCGTACTTTTAAGAACCCTTCGATCAATACTTGTATAGAAAACAATTGTAAAATGAACTTAAATGCATTGAAGATGAATTGATCCGACTGTGCTCAGATTTGCAAATGTATGGGTATAGTATTGTATGTGATGGTGATGGTTTATCATACCAAAATTATATCAATCCATAACATCATGGTTTATTGTATTCATGGCATAATGTTTTGAAATTTGTGGATACATAATGTATATATAAGTCAAGGACTAATGAGTAGTTGATTTATTCATACAAATATACTCCTATGAGGATAGATTGGATTTCAAAACTGCACTACTGGCATGTTTCGATGTACTCCTTAGTAAGGAGTGGCACGCTAGGAAACAACCAGTTATAGATATTGCAGCTCAATGACATGTTTACCGGTTTGAGTACGAGTGAAGACGATTGCTGATCCATGAAGTTGTAGTCAGTTAAATCTTCAAGGCAAAAAGGCCCATCGGGCTGAGTGCATGACGAGTTTCATGCAGGAATGTTGTATAGAAGAGGCAAAGAAAATATAATGGTTGATCCATTATCTCAAATAATGTACGCTTTACAATTTCAGAAGATAGTTCAAAGGATAGTGCTACATGGGAGCGGGGTAGCACCTTTTAGAGACGATTTCCCACCTTTGTTTTGCCTTCCCAAAACTTTTCTAAAGGAAAGGAAATGGGGAAACACTATGGAGAGATGACCATGTACAAAGAGTACACATGGGGTTCAATTGGAGGGATTACTAGATTCTATCTCTTTTTCTATGCCTTTCAACACCATTTTTGAGGACAAAAATGGACTTAATGGGAAGAAAATGTTATATTAGCATCAAGTTCAGTGTTGTGAATAACCTCTTATTTCTAGAATAACACATGAATGCCATGTGGCATTCATGTGGCTTCATAGCTATGCATGGAGAGGGGGATAGAAAACGTGGTTGGGAGGAGAATTTGAGCATCTCTCATTTTTCTCGCTCTCTACGAGTTGCCATCATCGTCTTCAACATCTCTGCTTTTTCATCACCAAAAGGGAGCGAGGAGATTATTTGGAGGTCTCTCAGATATAACATGGAAAACAGGAACTTGCCATATACATATATAGAAGTTCATCAGGCTATAAAATATGAACATGCAAAAAAATAACAAAATATTTTCATAGAAAAACATCAAAACAACACTGACAGTAACTAACCTTCGTTATAAATGATAGCATTGGCTCAACTGCAAGCTTTGTGATGGACATGATGAACTGTTCACAGACACTTTTCAATGTCTTTTCCAATTCCTGTTAAAATTGCACAAAACCAAATAAGAACAGTACCTGAAGCAAGGCAAACTTTCTGCAACAGGGTATTCACTTTAAAAAACCCATGAACTGACAGCTCTATCATAGATCCTTTGAGAGTATACCTTCTTTGCATCAAGTTGATTTTCTGTTACACGTGGCGAGAATGCACGTGCAAAACCTGTACGGCTTGCAAAGTCAAAAAAGGAAGCTTGACCTCGGAATATCCGTCTCAAATGATCCTGCCGTATACAAAGAAAAGAAAACTAATGAAGGTACCACAGCTTACACTATACAATTTCATACACACAAAAGACTGACTAGAACTTTTAGATTCTATTTTTCAAAGTGGTTCTGCCTTCTTCCAGAAAGAAAATTGTAAAGCATTCATGTTTCAAACTGAGTTTCAATCGAGAACCCGAAACTTACTAGTAGATGTGCAAAATCTAGCTCCTTGTAGGTTATAGCAAAATCAATATCAAAAGGTGCTATCTGCAGAAATTTTAGTTTACTTCTATCAACCTTCAGTAAGATGTGAATGTCTAAAAGCACAACCAACACCATCACATTTCCCTCCATTAATATCACTTGCCTGTTCGCGCAATATAAGAAGGTGCTTGATCAAAAACAACTGCCCATCCATTTGAGATGATTGCCGCATTATCAGTTTGCTTGCTTTCTGTGCTCCAAAATACCAGAAAATCAATTACATTAGGATTTAAGAGTCAAGACAAAAAGTTTGTGTCACCAAGAAACCCGTCAAACCTGAATTGACAAAGAACATACTCCAATAGAGTCCTGATGCCAAAAAATTGATTTCAATCAGTACAGCGAAAGATGTCAAGAACATGAGCTGCTGCATAAAACCACCTGAGCCAAGCCTGTGAAGATTTCTGGTTCCAAACATCGGTATAGTTTTGAAAGACATGACAATGTCTTTTCAAGTGGTGCATACAAAATCTCATAAGCATCTTTTTCTTCATCACCCTATTAAAAAATCACCACTAAAAGAATGATTTGTTTCATATTTCCACAATTTCAAGCTTTGTTAGATTTTTGATGATTACCATATCAGCTCCAACAAAGGATGCTTTGCGCTCAAGTTTGCCAGGATAATCTAAATCCTCATTTGACGGCAAGTAATTGGCTATCTGCTCGATACCAGCATTCAATAGAAATCTATCAGCTTAACTTCCTTCATCAAGTACAACAACATCATATATATTATGGCAAAAGTTCATAGCAATAAATGATAAGAAAGCAGAGAGTGAAACAAAAAGGTCTCCATTGATGTAGAAAATGTCTAGAAACTCACAACGATCCCATATCAGGGTATCCCGAATTTCCATTTATCATGCAACGGTTAAAGACCATTAAAGGGAGTATTATCGAAAGAAATAGCTAGCTAATGTATATGACCACAAAATTATTTGAGAGGAAAACTAAAGAGAATAAGAAGAGACCGGGGAGGGGGGAGGAAACTTTGGATGCAAACAGTACTTGTAGAAATATACTTATAGCATTCTATGGCCTCAAATGGGGTAAGACATACGCATTTAATTATCTTTTAGACTTTCGGTCGGTTCAAGGTGGTACGCTACGTACAGTACCTAAACGGTTCCTCATGTGTGTGTGTGTGTGTGCGCGCGTGCGTCTCTCTCTCTCTCTCTCTCTCTCTCTCTCTCTCTCTCTCTCTCCTCTCTCTCTCTCTCTCTCTCTCTCTCTCTCTCTCTCTCTCTCTCTCTCTCTCTCTCTCTCTCTCTCTCTCTCTCTCTCTCTCTCTCTCTCTCTCTCTCTCTCTCTCTCTCTCTCTC
>CM035425.1:73726794-73746794 GCA_020310875.1 Ceratopteris richardii | reverse complement strand
TCCAAGCTTTATGTTGAGTCTTCAAGGCACACAACAAAGCTAAGTGTTAAGGCTTGTTTTGCACCAACAGCTCCCCCTCAAGCCAAACACTTGCTTGAGTCTTCATCTTTAGTCTTCAATGATATCCTGTAATCCAATCATGAATTTAAACCTGCATAGCTTGCTCCCATCCAAAGCTTTTGTAAGCAAATCTGCACATTGAATATTAGTGGACACATATGATAATTGGATTTCCTTGCTAAGTAATTTCTCCCTCACATAGTGGTAATGCACCTCTATGTGTTTTGTTCTAGCATGATACACAGGATTAGCTGCTAAATGAAGTGAACTTGTGTTATCACCAAATATGATTGGTGGCCTTGTGTATAGGCCCAATTCTGAATATAGTAGCTTCAACCATATTGCTTCTTGAGTAGCATTGGCTAGCCCTCTGTACTCTGCCTCAGTAGATGATAGGGCTACTGTGGGTTGTTTCTTGGATGACCAAGAAATTGGTTTATCACCTGCAAAGCATATGTAACCAGATGTACTCCTCCTGTCATCCTTGCAACCTGCCCAATCTGCATCTGAGTATACCTTGATGTCAATGTCTGATGAATATGGATAATACAAACCATGATTTTGTGTTCCCTTTAGGTACTTTACTATCTTCTTGGCTGCCTCCAAATGTGGTACTCTTGGCTTATGCATAAATTGGCTAAGTACACTAACACCATATGAGATATCAATCCTAGTTAAGGTAGCATAATTAAGACTACCTACCAAACTTTGGTAACCTGTAATATCCTTGAGTTCTTCTCCTTCATGTGCACTGAGTTTGTGATTGACCTCCATAGGAATGTTTGAGACTTTAGCTTCCTGCAAATTAAACTTCTTGACCATGTCCTGAATGTACTTCTTCTGAGTAATGAATATACCTGAATTTGTGTAGACCAATTCAAGCCCTAGGAAGTACTTCAATAATCCAAGATCATTTATCTTGAATTCCTTCATCATTTGACCTTTGATGTGTCTAATTCCTTGAACATCATTTCCTGTAATAATGATGTCATCAACATAGACACACAAGTATATTACCTCTGAATTGTTCTTCTTTATAAACAATGAAGTATCTGCTTTACTCATCACAAATCCTTGATCCAAGAGATAGGTTGTCAACCTATAGTTCCATGCTCTAGGTGCCTGTTTCAATCCATACAGAGCCTTCTTCAATTTGCAAACATGATTTACCTTATTGGGATCCTCATAGCCAGGTGGTTGTGACATGTAGACCTCTTCAGATATCCATCCATTCAAGAATGCATTCTTTACATCCAATTGGTACATGTTCCAATTCTTGGATGCAGCTACACTAACCATAATTCTGATAGTTGGCATCTTGGCCACAGGAGAAAATGTCTCCTCATAATCAATGCCTTGGGTTTGTGCAAAACCCTTGGCTACCAACCTAGCTTTGTACCTGTTTATTGTACCATCTGAGTTCCTCTTGAGTTTGTAGATCCATCTGGATCCTATCACCTTCATGGAGTCCTTCTTGGGTACCAAGTCCCAAGTATCACTCTCCTTGAGAGCCTCCATTTCTTCATCCATTGCTTCCTTCCATTCTGGTTTAGTAATAGCTTCCTCAAATGTACCTGGTTCTTCACTTAAGATATCCTTTGCAAGATATACAGAGTGCTTGGTTACAAGTGAAGTATCATACCCATACCTAATAGGTTTCTTCTTTTCTCTTGAAGATCTCCTCATAGCTTGAGTTGAGGATTCTGGATTGTCTTCAAGTTGCTTCATCTTCATCTTCCCTTTGGATTTCCAAGCTTTGAACTCTTCAATGTTGATGGTGTCTTCATCATCTGAGCTTGTGTCCTCCTTCTGAGTTGGTTCTTGCCTGACAAGCTTTGGAAAGTCTTCTTCCATATCATAAGGTAGGCTAACTTTCCTGCACTCATTATCATACCATGAATCATTTTCATCAAAGATGACATCTCTGCTTACCTTGAAGCCTTTGTTTGAGGGGTTATAGAACCTGTATCCTTTCTGATTCAAATCATAACCAATGAAAATACACTTTTCAGCCTTAGGGTCTAGCTTTCCCCTTACCTGTGAGGGAATATGCACATATGCAACACACCCAAAGATCTTGCAATGATCCAGAGATGGTCTCTTACCATGCCAAGCCTCATAGGGTGTCATTCCATCAAGAGTCTTTGATGGCAACCTGTTGATTAAGTATGCGGCAGTAGATACACTCTCTGCCCAAAGATAATTTGGTAATTTTTTCTCATTAAGCATAGACCTAGCTGTCTCCACAATGAGTCTATTCCTTCTTTCAGCTACCCCATTTTGTTCAGGTGAGTACCTTGTGGTAATCTCCCTCTTGATGCCTCTTTCCTGCAAGAAGTCTTCAAAGTCATTGGAGAAGTATTCTCCACCACCATCAGACCTTAACCTCTTCAAATGTCTACCTGTTTGATTCTCAACTAATGCAAGATACCTTTTGAAACAATTAAATACTTCATCTTTATGTTTCATGAAGTACAAAACAGTCCATCTGCTATAGTCATCAATAAAAGATACATAGTACCTTGATCCTGATATGGATGGCTCTTTGCTTGGTCCCCAAACATCTGTATGCACCAATTCCAAGTAGTCTTCATGCATAAAACCTTTTTTGGTATATGGCAATCTGTGAGACTTACCAAACTGACAAGCCCCACACTTGTATATCATGTGTTGCTTGGATACATTAGGTATCCCAAGCACACATTGATCTCTACTCATTTGCTTTATGGTCCTTTCTCCAATGTGACCCAATCTCTTGTGCCACATCTCCAATTCTGATAGGGTTTGGTCCTTATAGTTGTACAAGGCAATGTTCTTAGTATCTTCAAGTTCAAAGGTAAATAGTCTACCTGATTTCTCTCCCTTGGCTATCCTTCTGAATCCATGTCTTGGATCCTCCACATAAGCACCATGTTGAGTGAACCTGACCTGTAGACCTTTTTCAACAATCTGACCTACACTCATCAGATTCTTGGTGATTGTTGGGACATACAATACTCTGCTTAGCAAATTCTGATTACCATCACTTGTTTTGACATTACCTACCTTAACCACTGAATGTTTAGTGTCATCACCTGTCTGCACTTGGTGCTTGCCTTTAGGTTCTTCCAAATCAGAGAGTAAGGCAACATTCCCAGCTACATGGTTAGAGCAACCTGAATCAATATAGAACAAATGATCATCATTGATACCTGATTTAGATGTCATGTTCATAATCAACAAGGAATCATCTTGATCCTCTGCATAATTGTTGTAATCCTTTCTGTTCCTGTATCCTCCTTGATAATTGCCATTGTGATTGTAGCTATTGTTGTAATTATTGTTGTAGTTATTGTTGTAGCCATGGTAGCCTTGAGATTGATTGAACCTGCCTCTGCCTTGAGAGTATCCTCCTCTTTGGTGACTTCTTCCTCTTTGATTCTTGTAGTTCTTGTAGCATTCATCTGTAGTATGATTAGACAAGCCACAAATATTGCATGGAGATTGATTATAGGGTCTCCCCCTACCTGACTTACCTCCTCTGCCCCTACCTCTAGATGATCTACCTCTCCCTGCATAGTTTGCTTGGGAGGTGGATCCTTCTTCATCAACTTTTTTACTTTTACCCTTGTCTTTAGACTTCTTATCTGTATATAGGGCAGAGGGATTGTTACCTTTTGATTGCTCTCCATTCTTTGTGATCTTTGCTTCATGTGTAAAGAGTTGTCCAATCAGAGTTGTTAGATCAGGTGCTTGAATGTCCATGTACAAGTCCATTGCAGTGGTAAAGCTCTCCCACTTGTCATCTGCTTTGAGTCCATTGATCACTTGTCTGACTATTTGCTCTTCTTCAATTTCTTCTCCAACACTTGCAAGTTGATCTGCAATGTCTTTGACTTTGGTGACAAAATCTGAGACACATTGTTTTGATTGCTTCCTAAGAGTTGTAAACTCAATCCATAGCTGATTCTTTCTGGCCCTTGTGCTTGATGAGAAATATGTTGACAAGGTCTCCCAAGTCTCTTGGGAAGTCTTACAGTTCCTAACATGAGGTAGAAGGAAATCAGAGATAGAGTTTAGAAGATATGACCTTGCCAAAGCATCTTTAGCACACCATTGATTAAGTCTCTCATGCTCATCCTTTGTAGGTAGGCCTCTGGTTTTGAATGAGGGCAACTCCTCATCTCCTGATATGTATCCATACAAGCTTCTCCCTTGTAGATAAGTCTTCATTCTTAATGACCATGCCTGGTAGTTATTTCTATCCAATTTGTCAATGAAGGAAGGGAAACCATCACCCATAATTACCTTATTTGCTCTGATACCACTGTTGGATGTGATGGCTGGGTACAATCAGAAGATCAAGTTGGTGCTGCTAGACCTGCTTCACACCTGCCCTCTCTTCTCTTCAGATATGGTTAGGAGACTCCTTGAGCTTCCAAATGACACCAAGAAACTATATATGTGCTTTACAAAATGATTGAGTAATGACCAAATCAAAACAGATGATTTTGAACCTTCACAACTCCAAAAACTTTCTATTCCTGTATTGATACCTGCTCAGTTCTAAGCTCAGTGTGACCAGCACACTTGCAATTGGTTTAATTCCTTCTGGGAGTATTAAATTAACTTAACAAGCTACCATTAGCAAGTTAAATCACTCCAATTAACAAACTATACACTGAGCATGATCTTTAGCAAAATCAGGGACACCCCCGACTTTTTAGGAACAACACAGAAAAATACCAGTGTTTGTCTCGACTGAGATTTCTCCCAACTGACTGAATAGAATTACTTGAAATTTTGTAGTGTTGTAAAATGCTTTGAGCTGGTTCCAATGAGCCCTGGATCATCCAATTTGGTTCAGTAGATCTTGAGATATGCCCTGTTGAAGTTGACAGACTTGGAGGTAGTCACTCAGAGAAAACACAGAGATAATGACTATGAGTATATGTATTGAATCTATAAAATGTACATTCCCATTGGCATGTAGAGTGATGCCCAATGGTACTCAGAGGTGTAGGCTCAATAGTAGCTCTCACACACTCACAATTTTGCTTGGATTAGCCTCGGGAAGAGTGTGACAAGACCCGCGACTTTTTCATAGTCTTTTATAAGTCATCACTTGAGATTTGAATTTCAAATTCAAATGTAGGCTCCCTCAAATCTCTCATCTAATCACATGGAGATATTCTCTCCATCCATAACTTCTAATTTCCACGACTTTTGAAGGTGGGTGAGATTACAAGAGGTGAGTTAAGTCACATTGACTTTTACATTGGATAAAAGATAATAAAGCATAGGCATGTGTTCCTATGGTATATGGTTCACATGAATACATCCTTCAAGGGTCCAAACTTTTATGCTTTCCAAGGGTTCAATAGTCCAAGCTTTATGTTGAGTCTTCAAGGCACACAACAAAGCTAAGTGTTAAGGCTTGTTTTGCACCAACAGCTCCCCCTCAAGCCAAACACTTGCTTGAGTCTTCATCTTTAGTCTTCAATGATATCCTGTAATCCAATCATGAATTTAAACCTGCATAGCTTGCTCCCATCCAAAGCTTTTGTAAGCAAATCTGCACATTGAATATTAGTGGACACATATGATAATTGGATTTCCTTGCTAAGTAATTTCTCCCTCACATAGTGGTAATGCACCTCTATGTGTTTTGTTCTAGCATGATACACAGGATTAGCTGCTAAATGAAGTGAACTTGTGTTATCACCAAATATGATTGGTGGCCTTGTGTATAGGCCCAATTCTGAATATAGTAGCTTCAACCATATTGCTTCTTGAGTAGCATTGGCTAGCCCTCTGTACTCTGCCTCAGTAGATGATAGGGCTACTGTGGGTTGTTTCTTGGATGACCAAGAAATTGGTTTATCACCTGCAAAGCATATGTAACCAGATGTACTCCTCCTGTCATCCTTGCAACCTGCCCAATCTGCATCTGAGTATACCTTGATGTCAATGTCTGATGAATATGGATAATACAAACCATGATTTTGTGTTCCCTTTAGGTACTTTACTATCTTCTTGGCTGCCTCCAAATGTGGTACTCTTGGCTTATGCATAAATTGGCTAAGTACACTAACACCATATGAGATATCAATCCTAGTTAAGGTAGCATAATTAAGACTACCTACCAAACTTTGGTAACCTGTAATATCCTTGAGTTCTTCTCCTTCATGTGCACTGAGTTTGTGATTGACCTCCATAGGAATGTTTGAGACTTTAGCTTCCTGCAAATTAAACTTCTTGACCATGTCCTGAATGTACTTCTTCTGAGTAATGAATATACCTGAATTTGTGTAGACCAATTCAAGCCCTAGGAAGTACTTCAATAATCCAAGATCATTTATCTTGAATTCCTTCATCATTTGACCTTTGATGTGTCTAATTCCTTGAACATCATTTCCTGTAATAATGATGTCATCAACATAGACACACAAGTATATTACCTCTGAATTGTTCTTCTTTATAAACAATGAAGTATCTGCTTTACTCATCACAAATCCTTGATCCAAGAGATAGGTTGTCAACCTATAGTTCCATGCTCTAGGTGCCTGTTTCAATCCATACAGAGCCTTCTTCAATTTGCAAACATGATTTACCTTATTGGGATCCTCATAGCCAGGTGGTTGTGACATGTAGACCTCTTCAGATATCCATCCATTCAAGAATGCATTCTTTACATCCAATTGGTACATGTTCCAATTCTTGGATGCAGCTACACTAACCATAATTCTGATAGTTGGCATCTTGGCCACAGGAGAAAATGTCTCCTCATAATCAATGCCTTGGGTTTGTGCAAAACCCTTGGCTACCAACCTAGCTTTGTACCTGTTTATTGTACCATCTGAGTTCCTCTTGAGTTTGTAGATCCATCTGGATCCTATCACCTTCATGGAGTCCTTCTTGGGTACCAAGTCCCAAGTATCACTCTCCTTGAGAGCCTCCATTTCTTCATCCATTGCTTCCTTCCATTCTGGTTTAGTAATAGCTTCCTCAAATGTACCTGGTTCTTCACTTAAGATATCCTTTGCAAGATATACAGAGTGCTTGGTTACAAGTGAAGTATCATACCCATACCTAATAGGTTTCTTCTTTTCTCTTGAAGATCTCCTCATAGCTTGAGTTGAGGATTCTGGATTGTCTTCAAGTTGCTTCATCTTCATCTTCCCTTTGGATTTCCAAGCTTTGAACTCTTCAATGTTGATGGTGTCTTCATCATCTGAGCTTGTGTCCTCCTTCTGAGTTGGTTCTTGCCTGACAAGCTTTGGAAAGTCTTCTTCCATATCATAAGGTAGGCTAACTTTCCTGCACTCATTATCATACCATGAATCATTTTCATCAAAGATGACATCTCTGCTTACCTTGAAGCCTTTGTTTGAGGGGTTATAGAACCTGTATCCTTTCTGATTCAAATCATAACCAATGAAAATACACTTTTCAGCCTTAGGGTCTAGCTTTCCCCTTACCTGTGAGGGAATATGCACATATGCAACACACCCAAAGATCTTGCAATGATCCAGAGATGGTCTCTTACCATGCCAAGCCTCATAGGGTGTCATTCCATCAAGAGTCTTTGATGGCAACCTGTTGATTAAGTATGCGGCAGTAGATACACTCTCTGCCCAAAGATAATTTGGTAATTTTTTCTCATTAAGCATAGACCTAGCTGTCTCCACAATGAGTCTATTCCTTCTTTCAGCTACCCCATTTTGTTCAGGTGAGTACCTTGTGGTAATCTCCCTCTTGATGCCTCTTTCCTGCAAGAAGTCTTCAAAGTCATTGGAGAAGTATTCTCCACCACCATCAGACCTTAACCTCTTCAAATGTCTACCTGTTTGATTCTCAACTAATGCAAGATACCTTTTGAAACAATTAAATACTTCATCTTTATGTTTCATGAAGTACAAAACAGTCCATCTGCTATAGTCATCAATAAAAGATACATAGTACCTTGATCCTGATATGGATGGCTCTTTGCTTGGTCCCCAAACATCTGTATGCACCAATTCCAAGTAGTCTTCATGCATAAAACCTTTTTTGGTATATGGCAATCTGTGAGACTTACCAAACTGACAAGCCCCACACTTGTATATCATGTGTTGCTTGGATACATTAGGTATCCCAAGCACACATTGATCTCTACTCATTTGCTTTATGGTCCTTTCTCCAATGTGACCCAATCTCTTGTGCCACATCTCCAATTCTGATAGGGTTTGGTCCTTATAGTTGTACAAGGCAATGTTCTTAGTATCTTCAAGTTCAAAGGTAAATAGTCTACCTGATTTCTCTCCCTTGGCTATCCTTCTGAATCCATGTCTTGGATCCTCCACATAAGCACCATGTTGAGTGAACCTGACCTGTAGACCTTTTTCAACAATCTGACCTACACTCATCAGATTCTTGGTGATTGTTGGGACATACAATACTCTGCTTAGCAAATTCTGATTACCATCACTTGTTTTGACATTACCTACCTTAACCACTGAATGTTTAGTGTCATCACCTGTCTGCACTTGGTGCTTGCCTTTAGGTTCTTCCAAATCAGAGAGTAAGGCAACATTCCCAGCTACATGGTTAGAGCAACCTGAATCAATATAGAACAAATGATCATCATTGATACCTGATTTAGATGTCATGTTCATAATCAACAAGGAATCATCTTGATCCTCTGCATAATTGTTGTAATCCTTTCTGTTCCTGTATCCTCCTTGATAATTGCCATTGTGATTGTAGCTATTGTTGTAATTATTGTTGTAGTTATTGTTGTAGCCATGGTAGCCTTGAGATTGATTGAACCTGCCTCTGCCTTGAGAGTATCCTCCTCTTTGGTGACTTCTTCCTCTTTGATTCTTGTAGTTCTTGTAGCATTCATCTGTAGTATGATTAGACAAGCCACAAATATTGCATGGAGATTGATTATAGGGTCTCCCCCTACCTGACTTACCTCCTCTGCCCCTACCTCTAGATGATCTACCTCTCCCTGCATAGTTTGCTTGGGAGGTGGATCCTTCTTCATCAACTTTTTTACTTTTACCCTTGTCTTTAGACTTCTTATCTGTATATAGGGCAGAGGGATTGTTACCTTTTGATTGCTCTCCATTCTTTGTGATCTTTGCTTCATGTGTAAAGAGTTGTCCAATCAGAGTTGTTAGATCAGGTGCTTGAATGTCCATGTACAAGTCCATTGCAGTGGTAAAGCTCTCCCACTTGTCATCTGCTTTGAGTCCATTGATCACTTGTCTGACTATTTGCTCTTCTTCAATTTCTTCTCCAACACTTGCAAGTTGATCTGCAATGTCTTTGACTTTGGTGACAAAATCTGAGACACATTGTTTTGATTGCTTCCTAAGAGTTGTAAACTCAATCCATAGCTGATTCTTTCTGGCCCTTGTGCTTGATGAGAAATATGTTGACAAGGTCTCCCAAGTCTCTTGGGAAGTCTTACAGTTCCTAACATGAGGTAGAAGGAAATCAGAGATAGAGTTTAGAAGATATGACCTTGCCAAAGCATCTTTAGCACACCATTGATTAAGTCTCTCATGCTCATCCTTTGTAGGTAGGCCTCTGGTTTTGAATGAGGGCAACTCCTCATCTCCTGATATGTATCCATACAAGCTTCTCCCTTGTAGATAAGTCTTCATTCTTAATGACCATGCCTGGTAGTTATTTCTATCCAATTTGTCAATGAAGGAAGGGAAACCATCACCCATAATTACCTTATTTGCTCTGATACCACTGTTGGATGTGATGGCTGGGTACAATCAGAAGATCAAGTTGGTGCTGCTAGACCTGCTTCACACCTGCCCTCTCTTCTCTTCAGATATGGTTAGGAGACTCCTTGAGCTTCCAAATGACACCAAGAAACTATATATGTGCTTTACAAAATGATTGAGTAATGACCAAATCAAAACAGATGATTTTGAACCTTCACAACTCCAAAAACTTTCTATTCCTGTATTGATACCTGCTCAGTTCTAAGCTCAGTGTGACCAGCACACTTGCAATTGGTTTAATTCCTTCTGGGAGTATTAAATTAACTTAACAAGCTACCATTAGCAAGTTAAATCACTCCAATTAACAAACTATACACTGAGCATGATCTTTAGCAAAATCAGGGACACCCCCGACTTTTTAGGAACAACACAGAAAAATACCAGTGTTTGTCTCGACTGAGATTTCTCCCAACTGACTGAATAGAATTACTTGAAATTTTGTAGTGTTGTAAAATGCTTTGAGCTGGTTCCAATGAGCCCTGGATCATCCAATTTGGTTCAGTAGATCTTGAGATATGCCCTGTTGAAGTTGACAGACTTGGAGGTAGTCACTCAGAGAAAACACAGAGATAATGACTATGAGTATATGTATTGAATCTATAAAATGTACATTCCCATTGGCATGTAGAGTGATGCCCAATGGTACTCAGAGGTGTAGGCTCAATAGTAGCTCTCACACACTCACAATTTTGCTTGGATTAGCCTCGGGAAGAGTGTGACAAGACCCGCGACTTTTTCATAGTCTTTTATAAGTCATCACTTGAGATTTGAATTTCAAATTCAAATGTAGGCTCCCTCAAATCTCTCATCTAATCACATGGAGATATTCTCTCCATCCATAACTTCTAATTTCCACGACTTTTGAAGGTGGGTGAGATTACAAGAGGTGAGTTAAGTCACATTGACTTTTACATTGGATAAAAGATAATAAAGCATAGGCATGTGTTCCTATGGTATATGGTTCACATGAATACATCCTTCAAGGGTCCAAACTTTTATGCTTTCCAAGGGTTCAATAGTCCAAGCTTTATGTTGAGTCTTCAAGGCACACAACAAAGCTAAGTGTTAAGGCTTGTTTTGCACCAACAGCTCCCCCTCAAGCCAAACACTTGCTTGAGTCTTCATCTTTAGTCTTCAATGATATCCTGTAATCCAATCATGAATTTAAACCTGCATAGCTTGCTCCCATCCAAAGCTTTTGTAAGCAAATCTGCACATTGAATATTAGTGGACACATATGATAATTGGATTTCCTTGCTAAGTAATTTCTCCCTCACATAGTGGTAATGCACCTCTATGTGTTTTGTTCTAGCATGATACACAGGATTAGCTGCTAAATGAAGTGAACTTGTGTTATCACCAAATATGATTGGTGGCCTTGTGTATAGGCCCAATTCTGAATATAGTAGCTTCAACCATATTGCTTCTTGAGTAGCATTGGCTAGCCCTCTGTACTCTGCCTCAGTAGATGATAGGGCTACTGTGGGTTGTTTCTTGGATGACCAAGAAATTGGTTTATCACCTGCAAAGCATATGTAACCAGATGTACTCCTCCTGTCATCCTTGCAACCTGCCCAATCTGCATCTGAGTATACCTTGATGTCAATGTCTGATGAATATGGATAATACAAACCATGATTTTGTGTTCCCTTTAGGTACTTTACTATCTTCTTGGCTGCCTCCAAATGTGGTACTCTTGGCTTATGCATAAATTGGCTAAGTACACTAACACCATATGAGATATCAATCCTAGTTAAGGTAGCATAATTAAGACTACCTACCAAACTTTGGTAACCTGTAATATCCTTGAGTTCTTCTCCTTCATGTGCACTGAGTTTGTGATTGACCTCCATAGGAATGTTTGAGACTTTAGCTTCCTGCAAATTAAACTTCTTGACCATGTCCTGAATGTACTTCTTCTGAGTAATGAATATACCTGAATTTGTGTAGACCAATTCAAGCCCTAGGAAGTACTTCAATAATCCAAGATCATTTATCTTGAATTCCTTCATCATTTGACCTTTGATGTGTCTAATTCCTTGAACATCATTTCCTGTAATAATGATGTCATCAACATAGACACACAAGTATATTACCTCTGAATTGTTCTTCTTTATAAACAATGAAGTATCTGCTTTACTCATCACAAATCCTTGATCCAAGAGATAGGTTGTCAACCTATAGTTCCATGCTCTAGGTGCCTGTTTCAATCCATACAGAGCCTTCTTCAATTTGCAAACATGATTTACCTTATTGGGATCCTCATAGCCAGGTGGTTGTGACATGTAGACCTCTTCAGATATCCATCCATTCAAGAATGCATTCTTTACATCCAATTGGTACATGTTCCAATTCTTGGATGCAGCTACACTAACCATAATTCTGATAGTTGGCATCTTGGCCACAGGAGAAAATGTCTCCTCATAATCAATGCCTTGGGTTTGTGCAAAACCCTTGGCTACCAACCTAGCTTTGTACCTGTTTATTGTACCATCTGAGTTCCTCTTGAGTTTGTAGATCCATCTGGATCCTATCACCTTCATGGAGTCCTTCTTGGGTACCAAGTCCCAAGTATCACTCTCCTTGAGAGCCTCCATTTCTTCATCCATTGCTTCCTTCCATTCTGGTTTAGTAATAGCTTCCTCAAATGTACCTGGTTCTTCACTTAAGATATCCTTTGCAAGATATACAGAGTGCTTGGTTACAAGTGAAGTATCATACCCATACCTAATAGGTTTCTTCTTTTCTCTTGAAGATCTCCTCATAGCTTGAGTTGAGGATTCTGGATTGTCTTCAAGTTGCTTCATCTTCATCTTCCCTTTGGATTTCCAAGCTTTGAACTCTTCAATGTTGATGGTGTCTTCATCATCTGAGCTTGTGTCCTCCTTCTGAGTTGGTTCTTGCCTGACAAGCTTTGGAAAGTCTTCTTCCATATCATAAGGTAGGCTAACTTTCCTGCACTCATTATCATACCATGAATCATTTTCATCAAAGATGACATCTCTGCTTACCTTGAAGCCTTTGTTTGAGGGGTTATAGAACCTGTATCCTTTCTGATTCAAATCATAACCAATGAAAATACACTTTTCAGCCTTAGGGTCTAGCTTTCCCCTTACCTGTGAGGGAATATGCACATATGCAACACACCCAAAGATCTTGCAATGATCCAGAGATGGTCTCTTACCATGCCAAGCCTCATAGGGTGTCATTCCATCAAGAGTCTTTGATGGCAACCTGTTGATTAAGTATGTGGCAGTAGATACACTCTCTGCCCAAAGATAATTTGGTAATTTTTTCTCATTAAGCATAGACCTAGCTGTCTCCACAATGAGTCTATTCCTTCTTTCAGCTACCCCATTTTGTTCAGGTGAGTACCTTGTGGTAATCTCCCTCTTGATGCCTCTTTCCTGCAAGAAGTCTTCAAAGTCATTGGAGAAGTATTCTCCACCACCATCAGACCTTAACCTCTTCAAATGTCTACCTGTTTGATTCTCAACTAATGCAAGATACCTTTTGAAACAATTAAATACTTCATCTTTATGTTTCATGAAGTACAAAACAGTCCATCTGCTATAGTCATCAATAAAAGATACATAGTACCTTGATCCTGATATGGATGGCTCTTTGCTTGGTCCCCAAACATCTGTATGCACCAATTCCAAGTAGTCTTCATGCATAAAACCTTTTTTGGTATATGGCAATCTGTGAGACTTACCAAACTGACAAGCCCCACACTTGTATATCATGTGTTGCTTGGATACATTAGGTATCCCAAGCACACATTGATCTCTACTCATTTGCTTTATGGTCCTTTCTCCAATGTGACCCAATCTCTTGTGCCACATCTCCAATTCTGATAGGGTTTGGTCCTTATAGTTGTACAAGGCAATGTTCTTAGTATCTTCAAGTTCAAAGGTAAATAGTCTACCTGATTTCTCTCCCTTGGCTATCCTTCTGAATCCATGTCTTGGATCCTCCACATAAGCACCATGTTGAGTGAACCTGACCTGTAGACCTTTTTCAACAATCTGACCTACACTCATCAGATTCTTGGTGATTGTTGGGACATACAATACTCTGCTTAGCAAATTCTGATTACCATCACTTGTTTTGACATTACCTACCTTAACCACTGAATGTTTAGTGTCATCACCTGTCTGCACTTGGTGCTTGCCTTTAGGTTCTTCCAAATCAGAGAGTAAGGCAACATTCCCAGCTACATGGTTAGAGCAACCTGAATCAATATAGAACAAATGATCATCATTGATACCTGATTTAGATGTCATGTTCATAATCAACAAGGAATCATCTTGATCCTCTGCATAATTGTTGTAATCCTTTCTGTTCCTGTATCCTCCTTGATAATTGCCATTGTGATTGTAGCTATTGTTGTAATTATTGTTGTAGTTATTGTTGTAGCCATGGTAGCCTTGAGATTGATTGAACCTGCCTCTGCCTTGAGAGTATCCTCCTCTTTGGTGACTTCTTCCTCTTTGATTCTTGTAGTTCTTGTAGCATTCATCTGTAGTATGATTAGACAAGCCACAAATATTGCATGGAGATTGATTATAGGGTCTCCCCCTACCTGACTTACCTCCTCTGCCCCTACCTCTAGATGATCTACCTCTCCCTGCATAGTTTGCTTGGGAGGTGGATCCTTCTTCATCAACTTTTTTACTTTTACCCTTGTCTTTAGACTTCTTATCTGTATATAGGGCAGAGGGATTGTTACCTTTTGATTGCTCTCCATTCTTTGTGATCTTTGCTTCATGTGTAAAGAGTTGTCCAATCAGAGTTGTTAGATCAGGTGCTTGAATGTCCATGTACAAGTCCATTGCAGTGGTAAAGCTCTCCCACTTGTCATCTGCTTTGAGTCCATTGATCACTTGTCTGACTATTTGCTCTTCTTCAATTTCTTCTCCAACACTTGCAAGTTGATCTGCAATGTCTTTGACTTTGGTGACAAAATCTGAGACACATTGTTTTGATTGCTTCCTAAGAGTTGTAAACTCAATCCATAGCTGATTCTTTCTGGCCCTTGTGCTTGATGAGAAATATGTTGACAAGGTCTCCCAAGTCTCTTGGGAAGTCTTACAGTTCCTAACATGAGGTAGAAGGAAATCAGAGATAGAGTTTAGAAGATATGACCTTGCCAAAGCATCTTTAGCACACCATTGATTAAGTCTCTCATGCTCATCCTTTGTAGGTAGGCCTCTGGTTTTGAATGAGGGCAACTCCTCATCTCCTGATATGTATCCATACAAGCTTCTCCCTTGTAGATAAGTCTTCATTCTTAATGACCATGCCTGGTAGTTATTTCTATCCAATTTGTCAATGAAGGAAGGGAAACCATCACCCATAATTACCTTATTTGCTCTGATACCACTGTTGGATGTGATGGCTGGGTACAATCAGAAGATCAAGTTGGTGCTGCTAGACCTGCTTCACACCTGCCCTCTCTTCTCTTCAGATATGGTTAGGAGACTCCTTGAGCTTCCAAATGACACCAAGAAACTATATATGTGCTTTACAAAATGATTGAGTAATGACCAAATCAAAACAGATGATTTTGAACCTTCACAACTCCAAAAACTTTCTATTCCTGTATTGATACCTGCTCAGTTCTAAGCTCAGTGTGACCAGCACACTTGCAATTGGTTTAATTCCTTCTGGGAGTATTAAATTAACTTAACAAGCTACCATTAGCAAGTTAAATCACTCCAATTAACAAACTATACACTGAGCATGATCTTTAGCAAAATCAGGGACACCCCCGACTTTTTAGGAACAACACAGAAAAATACCAGTGTTTGTCTCGACTGAGATTTCTCCCAACTGACTGAATAGAATTACTTGAAATTTTGTAGTGTTGTAAAATGCTTTGAGCTGGTTCCAATGAGCCCTGGATCATCCAATTTGGTTCAGTAGATCTTGAGATATGCCCTGTTGAAGTTGACAGACTTGGAGGTAGTCACTCAGAGAAAACACAGAGATAATGACTATGAGTATATGTATTGAATCTATAAAATGTACATTCCCATTGGCATGTAGAGTGATGCCCAATGGTACTCAGAGGTGTAGGCTCAATAGTAGCTCTCACACACTCACAATTTTGCTTGGATTAGCCTCGGGAAGAGTGTGACAAGACCCGCGACTTTTTCATAGTCTTTTATAAGTCATCACTTGAGATTTGAATTTCAAATTCAAATGTAGGCTCCCTCAAATCTCTCATCTAATCACATGGAGATATTCTCTCCATCCATAACTTCTAATTTCCACGACTTTTGAAGGTGGGTGAGATTACAAGAGGTGAGTTAAGTCACATTGACTTTTACATTGGATAAAAGATAATAAAGCATAGGCATGTGTTCCTATGGTATATGGTTCACATGAATACATCCTTCAAGGGTCCAAACTTTTATGCTTTCCAAGGGTTCAATAGTCCAAGCTTTATGTTGAGTCTTCAAGGCACACAACAAAGCTAAGTGTTAAGGCTTGTTTTGCACCAACAGCTCCCCCTCAAGCCAAACACTTGCTTGAGTCTTCATCTTTAGTCTTCAATGATATCCTGTAATCCAATCATGAATTTAAACCTGCATAGCTTGCTCCCATCCAAAGCTTTTGTAAGCAAATCTGCACATTGAATATTAGTGGACACATATGATAATTGGATTTCCTTGCTAAGTAATTTCTCCCTCACATAGTGGTAATGCACCTCTATGTGTTTTGTTCTAGCATGATACACAGGATTAGCTGCTAAATGAAGTGAACTTGTGTTATCACCAAATATGATTGGTGGCCTTGTGTATAGGCCCAATTCTGAATATAGTAGCTTCAACCATATTGCTTCTTGAGTAGCATTGGCTAGCCCTCTGTACTCTGCCTCAGTAGATGATAGGGCTACTGTGGGTTGTTTCTTGGATGACCAAGAAATTGGTTTATCACCTGCAAAGCATATGTAACCAGATGTACTCCTCCTGTCATCCTTGCAACCTGCCCAATCTGCATCTGAGTATACCTTGATGTCAATGTCTGATGAATATGGATAATACAAACCATGATTTTGTGTTCCCTTTAGGTACTTTACTATCTTCTTGGCTGCCTCCAAATGTGGTACTCTTGGCTTATGCATAAATTGGCTAAGTACACTAACACCATATGAGATATCAATCCTAGTTAAGGTAGCATAATTAAGACTACCTACCAAACTTTGGTAACCTGTAATATCCTTGAGTTCTTCTCCTTCATGTGCACTGAGTTTGTGATTGACCTCCATAGGAATGTTTGAGACTTTAGCTTCCTGCAAATTAAACTTCTTGACCATGTCCTGAATGTACTTCTTCTGAGTAATGAATATACCTGAATTTGTGTAGACCAATTCAAGCCCTAGGAAGTACTTCAATAATCCAAGATCATTTATCTTGAATTCCTTCATCATTTGACCTTTGATGTGTCTAATTCCTTGAACATCATTTCCTGTAATAATGATGTCATCAACATAGACACACAAGTATATTACCTCTGAATTGTTCTTCTTTATAAACAATGAAGTATCTGCTTTACTCATCACAAATCCTTGATCCAAGAGATAGGTTGTCAACCTATAGTTCCATGCTCTAGGTGCCTGTTTCAATCCATACAGAGCCTTCTTCAATTTGCAAACATGATTTACCTTATTGGGATCCTCATAGCCAGGTGGTTGTGACATGTAGACCTCTTCAGATATCCATCCATTCAAGAATGCATTCTTTACATCCAATTGGTACATGTTCCAATTCTTGGATGCAGCTACACTAACCATAATTCTGATAGTTGGCATCTTGGCCACAGGAGAAAATGTCTCCTCATAATCAATGCCTTGGGTTTGTGCAAAACCCTTGGCTACCAACCTAGCTTTGTACCTGTTTATTGTACCATCTGAGTTCCTCTTGAGTTTGTAGATCCATCTGGATCCTATCACCTTCATGGAGTCCTTCTTGGGTACCAAGTCCCAAGTATCACTCTCCTTGAGAGCCTCCATTTCTTCATCCATTGCTTCCTTCCATTCTGGTTTAGTAATAGCTTCCTCAAATGTACCTGGTTCTTCACTTAAGATATCCTTTGCAAGATATACAGAGTGCTTGGTTACAAGTGAAGTATCATACCCATACCTAATAGGTTTCTTCTTTTCTCTTGAAGATCTCCTCATAGCTTGAGTTGAGGATTCTGGATTGTCTTCAAGTTGCTTCATCTTCATCTTCCCTTTGGATTTCCAAGCTTTGAACTCTTCAATGTTGATGGTGTCTTCATCATCTGAGCTTGTGTCCTCCTTCTGAGTTGGTTCTTGCCTGACAAGCTTTGGAAAGTCTTCTTCCATATCATAAGGTAGGCTAACTTTCCTGCACTCATTATCATACCATGAATCATTTTCATCAAAGATGACATCTCTGCTTACCTTGAAGCCTTTGTTTGAGGGGTTATAGAACCTGTATCCTTTCTGATTCAAATCATAACCAATGAAAATACACTTTTCAGCCTTAGGGTCTAGCTTTCCCCTTACCTGTGAGGGAATATGCACATATGCAACACACCCAAAGATCTTGCAATGATCCAGAGATGGTCTCTTACCATGCCAAGCCTCATAGGGTGTCATTCCATCAAGAGTCTTTGATGGCAACCTGTTGATTAAGTATGTGGCAGTAGATACACTCTCTGCCCAAAGATAATTTGGTAATTTTTTCTCATTAAGCATAGACCTAGCTGTCTCCACAATGAGTCTATTCCTTCTTTCAGCTACCCCATTTTGTTCAGGTGAGTACCTTGTGGTAATCTCCCTCTTGATGCCTCTTTCCTGCAAGAAGTCTTCAAAGTCATTGGAGAAGTATTCTCCACCACCATCAGACCTTAACCTCTTCAAATGTCTACCTGTTTGATTCTCAACTAATGCAAGATACCTTTTGAAACAATTAAATACTTCTTCTTTATGTTTCATGAAGTACAAAACAGTCCATCTGCTATAGTCATCAATAAAAGATACATAGTACCTTGATCCTGATATGGATGGCTCTTTGCTTGGTCCCCAAACATCTGTATGCACCAATTCCAAGTAGTCTTCATGCATAAAACCTTTTTTGGTATATGGCAATCTGTGAGACTTACCAAACTGACAAGCCCCACACTTGTATATCATGTGTTGCTTGGATACATTAGGTATCCCAAGCACACATTGATCTCTACTCATTTGCTTTATGGTCCTTTCTCCAATGTGACCCAATCTCTTGTGCCACATCTCCAATTCTGATAGGGTTTGGTCCTTATAGTTGTACAAGGCAATGTTCTTAGTATCTTCAAGTTCAAAGGTAAATAGTCTACCTGATTTCTCTCCCTTGGCTATCCTTCTGAATCCATGTCTTGGATCCTCCACATAAGCACCATGTTGAGTGAACCTGACCTGTAGACCTTTTTCAACAATCTGACCTACACTCATCAGATTCTTGGTGATTGTTGGGACATACAATACTCTGCTTAGCAAATTCTGATTACCATCACTTGTTTTGACATTACCTACCTTAACCACTGAATGTTTAGTGTCATCACCTGTCTGCACTTGGTGCTTGCCTTTAGGTTCTTCCAAATCAGAGAGTAAGGCAACATTCCCAGCTACATGGTTAGAGCAACCTGAATCAATATAGAACAAATGATCATCATTGATACCTGATTTAGATGTCATGTTCATAATCAACAAGGAATCATCTTGATCCTCTGCATAATTGTTGTAATCCTTTCTGTTCCTGTATCCTCCTTGATAATTGCCATTGTGATTGTAGCTATTGTTGTAATTATTGTTGTAGTTATTGTTGTAGCCATGGTAGCCTTGAGATTGATTGAACCTGCCTCTGCCTTGAGAGTATCCTCCTCTTTGGTGACTTCTTCCTCTTTGATTCTTGTAGTTCTTGTAGCATTCATCTGTAGTATGATTAGACAAGCCACAAATATTGCATGGAGATTGATTATAGGGTCTCCCCCTACCTGACTTACCTCCTCTGCCCCTACCTCTAGATGATCTACCTCTCCCTGCATAGTTTGCTTGGGAGGTGGATCCTTCTTCATCAGCTTTTTTACTTTTACCCTTGTCTTTAGACTTCTTATCTGTATATAGGGCAGAGGGATTGTTACCTTTTGATTGCTCTCCAT
>CM035425.1:73704294-73711794 GCA_020310875.1 Ceratopteris richardii | reverse complement strand
GCTGTACCATGAGTTGACCTTACCTCAGCATGATACCAGATCATCTCGGAGCCGCAGAGGACCTAGTGGTAGTGGTGATGCATCCACTAGTAGCCGACCACATACCACTACTACTAGGGATGATGATGATGATGATGATGATGATGATGATGATGATGATGAGAGTGATGATTTGTCATCTGACACCATGTCAGAGTGACAAAGTTTGATTATTGACATTTGAGGCTTTGACATTTCATGTTTGACATTTGGTATTTCATGATATGTACATTTGGTATTTCATGATATGTATCATTTGCCACTTATGATTTATGCCATGCGTCATGATTCATATGATTTATGATTTATGATTTATCATTTGTCATAGTGATCTCTATTGTTTTATTTTGATGTATGAACGATGATATGATCATGACACATGTGACATGTATGATGCCAGGTCTTATCATTTATGTTATAAATCATGATGTTTATTGTAATTTGTTAAAAGTTAGAAGTTAGAACTTAGAAACTAGAAACTTGAAAGTTAAGTGTTATGATCATTATGTTGTTAGAATCTAGAATCTAGATGATGATGTTATGATTATTGATGTTATGATTGTATTTGAATTTTGATATAATGATGATGTATTTGAGATAATTGTATATGATATAATCTTAAGGCTGTGTGGAGGGTTATGATATAATCACGAGTCACGACCAACTTTCAAGTTAGATTGATAATCTCTATTATTTATGATATATCTTATATTGTAATAAGTATTTTATGGTATATATAGTCATATCCCACCTTATTACATATCATATGACCCAAAATATGTGAAAAAAACATATAAAAATTTTGAAAAATAAATCACTTTATCGCAACTCCTAGGTCTAGACGTTGCCCTCGTTGCTAACCCGTTGCTAACCCGTTGCTAACCCGTTGCCGTTGCCGTTGCGAAAACGTTGCTTTCCACTATGGTATGTATGTATGTATGTGTGTATGTGTGTGTGCATGTGTGTGTGTGTCATAGCTGCATCGGTACTTGTACCACTTTTAGCGGTCCCATAATGCGATGCGTGCAATTCGGTGCATACCGAAAATTCGTGAAGGAAAAAAAACCCTCGATCGCTTGCGTTTGGATGCTTTCTTCCACGCAAGAGTTCAGCCCTTGGCTCCCTTGCTCCATACTACATAGACTCTAGAGTGACACACACTTGGAGCTTGCTCCACATCCCCTTGAGGTCCAGTGTCCACACACCCTCTTGCTTTAGCTTTCCACACACCTTGAGGCTTGTGGTCTTTGCTTTTTCCTCCATTATGACTCGTACTATTTCCCACCTTTGGGCTCTTCACACTTCAAACCATGAATTGGTAAATGCTAATGTTTCTGGCTCGGAAACACAGAGGTGGGTGTTCAAGTATTGTGCAAAAACATTTAGCACAACAAGTACACGTCTCATTCGACATGTGTCAGCACTAGGAGGATCTGGCATTTCGTCTTGTCGAAAAGTCTCCAATGACATAGCTGAGGTTGTGCGACATGAGCACAATCTCAACCAAGAGGCGGTGGCTTCTTGTAGGCGTGAGTCTGTTGTAGCTTCTCTTGATATATTAGAAGACTTGTAAGGTGGACTTAGTGTTGGACCTAGTGCTAGCACATTTAGAAGCCGTACATCTACCCAACGAGAAGAGAGTGAAAGCTCTACCCCTCTTGAGTCAACTGAGCTGCCAAGCCAGAGACCTAGACAAGGGGGCCTCCATTCTGTTTATCTAAGTACGGGCTTACAGAAGCAATGCCAAAAAGTTGCGGAAATCGAAATTGAGCGTTGCATACTTTAATGCAACCTCCCTTTCAATGTTGTTCACATTGATGCTTGGAAGAGGATGGTGAGAGCAATAGCCAAAGTGGGACCTACCAATGATGATTGGCATGGGATTCCATATAATCGCCTACGCCACATTATCAATGTAATGGTTTCCTCCTGCTTAGGCACCTATTTTCTGAAAGCAGTGGTGTTGTAGTGCTACAGGGGAATACATTTATGAGCATATAAAATCCGCTATAGAAGAAGTAGGAGTTTCCAATGTGGTACAATGCCTCTAATTGTAAGAGAATGGGGGAGATGATAGAAGTCGAGTTCCCAAGCATTGTCAGACCCCTTGCAGCGCACATTGTCTTGACCTTTTGTTTGAGGACATAGCCAAACTATCATGGTTGGCTCCCATGCTTTCAGATGCCAAAGGCATTATCTCAGTTATAAGAAAGAATCACCAGGCTTTGAGTATCTTTCATAGTTATAGTGACAAGGAGTTAGTTCGCACATCAGAAACACGATTTGGATACATATATCATGACTTCTCCCGCTTACACATGTGCATTGATTCCTTGAGAATGACCGTAATAGATAGGAGATCGATAAGTATGGCAAGAGGAAACACGGAGATTGCACATCATGTGAAAAGAAAGATTTTGGACATGGGTTTTTGGGCAGAAATAGGCAACATTTGGCCTATCTTGAGACAGATTCATGTAGTATTACGCTGTGTTGACATGGAGGGTTCCACCCTTGGACTTGTGTACCATATGTACACAAGAATGACAGAGGCGATTCAAGCATTTACGACATTGTCACCATCCAGATATATTATAATTTGAATTCTCAAATTTGAAGTTCATGTTTAAATCTTTTTTTTAATTTATAACATAGACTTGAGGAGATACTCCAGCTTGTGGAGTCTCGGTGGGAGTTCATGTCACGACCTATTCATGGGTTTGCGGCATTACTCCATCCCTACTTCAAAAGCACGAGATTATGGAGTCATGGATCACTGCAACATATGAAAGATTTGTATATGGAGCGTGCCATGGGCCATGGCTGAGAATGAGCAAATCACTTTTGCTAGCGAATTCTCAGCATATATGGGAAACATCGGCATAACATATGCACGCCCCACATCTATGGGGACTGATGTTACATCTGAGCCGCTTGAGTGGTGGAATTATTATGGCTATGGACACCCCACAATCGCTCCATATGCATTATTAGTGTTATCCTAGGTATTTTCTATGTTTTGAGCTTTTTGTGCAATGTGCATTGTGTTTACAACTTTATTATTTTGATAATTGATTTGATTTGCATTATAAGCCTTGATATTAATTTTAGGACTGTTTGGCGAGCCCATGTGAGCGTAATTGGAGTGCATTCTCATTGGTGCACACCAAATTACGCAATTGTCTCAGTGTGGCACAACTTCAACGTGTGGTATATTGCTTTGCGATCATTGCGAGATCTCAAGGGTCCACGATAGGTATTGTGTGGACATTGAAGCTTGAAGCTTGAAGCTTATGACTTATAATTACGGATGCTTGAAAGTTGAAGCTAAAAATTATCATTTTCATCAATTTTGTAGGTTTCTCCTGTTACATTCGAGCAAAGTTTTACATCGACGGAGGATGTGGTAGGATCTGCACACGACGAGAAGGAGGAGATCTATCGCATGCTCCATACAGAGCTCGAGGTGATTGATCGGAGGGTTACTAGAGCACGCTCGCGTGCTTTACAACAAAGGCGAACTGATCTCCCTTCTACAATTGAAGCTCTAGTGAGAGGTAGGAGGCGCAAAATGCGCCCCAAGGGAGAGGTGCTCCTGCACCATCGAGCGATCATGAGGAGCCTACTACAGAGACGATTCCTATTAGGGAACCAGAGTTTGATGATGATGGGAATGTCATTACTCCAAGAGACATTCTACTCTCCTCTCCAGATTTAAGTCCCAATGTGATCACATGGTTTCCAAGCTTAGGGCATTGCATGAAATCATATGTCTTCTAAAAGAAGACCCTTCAAGCTCTCGTGTACGAGTCAAGTGGCTAGGAGAAACTTCCAATCAAGCTTAAGGTACTCAACCTTAGAGAAATCAACCCTAAGGTTCAAGACGCTTCAAATAGGGGTAAACAATCAATAAATCCCAAGAGTTTCACACCTAGAAACCCAAGGGTTCTACCCCTTAGACCCATAAAAAAATACCACAAATAGCATAGAGTTTGTGTCAACACCAAACAAGTTTCAATATATGATGTTCGTTTCGAAGTTGCAAAAATCACCATGTCCATACACACAATTGATTTGCTCAAACACTTGAATTTTACGATTGATATTTTGATACACAATGCAAAATTACTTCAAAATTTCCATTCCCAAGAAGGGGACTGTCATACCAAATATGAAAGCCAAAAATGATCAGACTGGTCTGATAAAAGGCAGGACAAATTACATCATTATAACTGCTAACTCTAAAGGAAACTTTAAGTGCTCAATGTACTATATCTGTCAATAGGTTTGTAAACCAATGTGAGGCTATAAATTCAAACAGCACACATAGAACCTTTTGCTTCACCACACAGGCACATTATTCAATATTTATTGAGGACAAAAGAAAAGAAACAGAAACAAAAACATAACTAGAAATTCTCCGCCTTGCACGCATTCAGAACATAAGCCATGTTAAAAGTTAAAATTCATTCACTGGTCACAACCAGATTTCAGTAAGGGAAGTGAACCAGCCAGAAAAATTTTTAGAAAGCAAACAGTACTTATTATTAACTTCACCGAAAATAAAAGAGAACATATATGAATCTAGGAGAACAAGTACTTCAAGTATGGATGGTTTCCAAGGCCCCACCCCTTTCAATGCTTTCATGTTAGATATCAGCAGACAGTACCTCGTCACGCATATATGTTTGAGCACGGAATGTAAGACGTTCTTGGACATCTGCTAAGATGCGGAGTATAGTTGGCTTCAGACCTGCCACGGAATCTCCTCGTCTACCCAGCTCTTCCTCTAGAACCTCAATTTTGAGAATTTCCACAAGCTCACACAGAAGATCGAGTTCTGCTTCATGGACGAGCTTTGGGCGCAAGATGTCATACAGGATTGTACACCTAAAACCACATTTTCTTTCTCAGCCTTCAAATTTTCAGTAAATTTAAACAGGTGCCATGAAATGCATGCAAGCAAACTAATGGTATCGATAAAGAGCTGAATAAAGACCAGAGTGATTACTAAAAAGAAACAAAGATGGTTTGTAACCATATAACCAGCATGACTTCTGATCAATATATATGACGTGATACACAAAATAATTCACAGGTTGAAGGCATTGACCAGTCTCAATGATTCATAGAGAATTCCAAACATATCCTCCTAGAAAGAGTCTCTTTATCTTGCCATTGACACAATGCAATATTATTAGCCCTAAAAGAAGGAAATGCACACACACAACACGATAAAGAAGAAGTCTAAAAGTACAACTGACAATGATATTTGTATGTAATGTACAAAGATAAAAACCCCATTATTTATGAACATATATACAAACCTCTTAAATAGAGGAAAGATTGCCCCAGCATACATAATTGTGTCCATACACATCACTACCAAAATATACTAATAAATCCCCCTCAAAGTGACCTAGTGAGCAAAGAGATTTTCCTCGTGTATAAGGAAGTGCCAAGCTACGTGGATTGTGAACAATCCAAAAAAGGGACTAAGCCCAAAGCTTGCAAAAAGCTTCAAACTTCTCATGTAATAGAGCCTTTGTGAAAAAGGTCTGCAGGACTACCTTAAGTAGGCAGATGAGCCAAGTCGATGTCTCATACAAAAATTCTTGTTTCTGTCCCTGACATAATGATAGTGCACCCAATGTGCTTTGTGCAAGCATGAAACACTAGTTTCCTCACAATAACCAATGCGCTCTCACTATCAATAAATATAGTCCGCAGATGACTGACTGACAACCAAATAAGCTATAAGACATCTTAGCCCCACACACACACACACACACACACACAAACAAAATAGTAGTTGTGAAAGCTTCCCTATACTCAGCCTCACAACTAGAAATGGTCACAAAGGCTTCTTCTTGCTAAACCAAGATATCTAGGGAAACAACTACTCTTCGAGAACCATGATGTACCTTGTGCAAGACATCCTAATGTAGAAAAGACAATCGAATTCATTAGACAATTAGACAAACATACTGGTGCCCTTGGTTGACCAAGTATATGCACAAATATGCCCATCATTGTTTTAACTTTTAAGTATCAAGTAAACAATGCACAAAGAATGAAAAAACAGAGTCTTTTTCAACCTCTGAAAGTGCTCGAGTATGCTAGGAGAGCGATTCTATGGATTTTATTGTAGATTTACCTCCAAGATTCAAAAAGAAAGATTCCATCCTAGTCATGGTGGATAGGTTCAGCAAGATGGCTCACTTCATAACTACACAAGAGACGGTGGAAAATCCATGAGTTGTTAATCTACTTGTTCAGCATGTCTTCAAATTACATGGCTACAACAATCCATGATTCCAAATCCAGATATGAGACTCATAGGAGATTTTTGGAGATTTTTCTTTGACAAACTCAAAGTTAAGCCCAACATGAGGAGTGAAGAATATCCACATAGTCAAACAAAAAAAGCTAATCAAATACCAGAGGGTCCACTCAGAGCCTATGTCAATGTAGACTCAAAGTGAATGGAATGGTTTCCTATCTCATATAGAATTTGCATATAAGAGTTGGCCTCATAAATCAACAAGTTTGTTCCCTTTTGAGGTAGTTTGTGGTGTAACCCCAACTGCACCCAATAAGACTTGGATGTTGAATGTCCTAATGCATCAAATTTTCATATAGAGATTCAAGTTAATCTCACAATTGCAAGGGCCAAGATTCAACAAGATGTTGTTCGGACCAATGCCTAAAGAGATAGATCGAGGTCTCCAAGAGTCTTTACAGGAGATAATACTTTTCCACACTCATACTCTGCCTACATTGTCAATAGAAAGGTGTCCAACGCTATCTATAAGGTATTGTGATCCTTTGAGGATAAGCAAAAAGATTAATGGCATTGTTTATAAGATATATCCCAGAGATTATAAAATACATCTTGCTTTACATGTTAGCAAGTTGCAATCATTTATTTCTGGGGAGGATAATCTTATAGAAGGTGCTCTTCCTTTGCAAGAATAAGGTTTGTTAAATTGTGTTCCTGAAAAGATACTAAATAAGAGAAAAGATATGGTTGCAAAACCACTCTATTCCAGAGTACCTAGTATCTTGGAAAGGACATCCACTCACAACTACTACTTCAAAATCAAAAATTTTGGTTCACAATTATTTTCGCTTGTTGATCATGAAGGCCAATGATCTTTAGACTCAAGAAAAAGTGTTATATACGAAACTCCCATTGCATATGTCTATGAGCACAACTGTTGAACCAAGGTCCTATGCTCCAAGGAGCCAAGGAGCTAGTAGAGAGCCCTAAAGGCTAAGGTGTTATATATCCTTCACGGTAGTTGGGAAGGGTGTTTGAATCTTAGAGAATGGTTCTAGAACTATATGGTGCAAGGGCTATATAGAGCCCACAATCAGCCCATATTTGTCTCGCATACTACGAATAAAAGTTAACTACATACATTTATCTAAAAGATCAAGTCTTAGTTAGAAAGCCTT
>CM035425.1:73689294-73696794 GCA_020310875.1 Ceratopteris richardii | reverse complement strand
AGAGGAATGTTGTGCTCAGACACGATCTTTGGAAGCTCTACATTAGTCAGACATGGCACACACCACACATGGGATCGAGACTATCACACTACCGAGACCAGTTCCTAGACATACTAGCGGACGGTTTTATCCAGTGACCACGCTACATGGATACTTACATGCCTCATAGCTCGAGGGTAGCGATTGGCTTTGAAAGTCTCATCATACCGACTAGAGATTGAGATGGGCACAGTCGCAGACATTCCCAGAGAGCAGCACATATGCAGGGTATACAAAGTAGAGATGGAGGATGAGGAGCACTTTGTATGCAGATGTAGCGCATATGATGACATCAGAGGCAGATACGAGACTCTGTTTACAGGGCAGCCCACCCTCCGAGAGATCATGGACTCTAGAGACCAGCGACAGCTCGGGCGATTCTTACTAGAGATACGGAGTCACAGAGATTCCCTACTCCGGCCTACTGTAGCAGCCCATACAGGAGGGAGACAGAGTCAGCTCACTGACTTCTTTATTCCACGACGTGCAGCAGCCCTCGCCCCCTGAGCTCACACACCGAGGGCTGACCCTTCGGTAGGCTCAGACCTCTCGAGCTAGGAGACAACCCCGTGCTTTAGGATATTGGGCCCCGAGACTTCACCGACACCAGATTGCAGAGATCCAGGTCCGTGACCATCGCGCCATGGAGGAGAGACGATCCCGGATGATGGTTCTCTCTCTCTCTCTCTCTCTCTCTCTCTCTCTCTCTCTCTCTCTCTCTCTCTCTCTCTCTCTCTCTCTCTCTCCCCCCCCCCCCCCAAAAACAAAAACAGTATGCCTATTACACAGGATCCAGAGCATGGACACAGAGCGCATCACTTAGAGAGCTTTTCAGGCATCATGCGACATGGCACTAGTAGGAGACACCTCCTCATGGTATGCACAGACATGGGATTGGCTTGCCCTCCATGGTCTTGACATAGGCAGTCTACCTCCAGTTCAGTTCGACTCCCAGGCCCCCACCTATTCGCTCTCCCACCAAGAGAGAAATAGGATCATCCGTCATGAGATATGGCATACATACATAATACAGAGGACACGGATCAGCCCGAGGGGGACATTGACACCGAAAATGCTTCACTATCGTGAGCATCTTCTACGGATCTCAGACCAGAGCTTCATTGAGACTCCACGCTACATGCAGACATACCTACCAAACCACTTTCAAGTTGTCATTGGGAAGCTTCAAGTTTCATTACATCAACTCAAGATCGAAAGGGATTGGGCTAGAGGAGTCCCTCGAGAGGAGAGGTGGTGGCCAGTATGCCATACAGAGATAGAGAGTGAGGAGCACATGGTTATCAGATGCCCGGCATACTCAGACCTACGAGCAGAGTTCCAGATAGAGGGGTTACTCCAGTTGTGCATGACCACTGGAGACTAGCAGAGGATGGGGCGTTTCCTCATGGCTGCATATGAGAGACGAGATCAGGTCACACAAGACACGGTTGAGTACCCAGCTGACTATTACTCAGTTTTTTCAGCGAGTTGGGCCAGATCAGACAGACCCGCCTCCTAGAGGCATAGGGCTCACACTCCAGCAAGCAGCGGTACAGAGAGTGCGACGCTGACCACATATGGTTGGGTACCAACAACCACGACTTCACCATGAGGATATCTCACGCATCTAGATAGCCCACCACTACATGATGGAGCACAGGGACACCGCCACCACTTGGACAGCGTTCCTCTAGGAGGTACTCGTACAACCGCCGATGTACCACATACTCCACCCACCTCCACCCATCATCTGCAGTTAGGGTATACACATTCAGTCCCTCATGGATCCCCCTTGTATTAGGTGGTCATTATCTAATGAATCAGAGCCACGCTCCCCAGGCACCACTATTTTATTCCCACTAGCTCCTCATTACCAGGTACACCATCCTTTGTTGTTTTCAGCCTACACAGTTTTGTGTAGCGAGTATTTTTCCTCTCCATTGCTACACAAAGATTACCACACTTGTATATGATTTTGTCTCATAGGCCAAGTTTGGCCTTTGGAAGACATTAATATACCTCTCTCTCTCTCTCTCTCTCTCTCTCTCTCTCTCTCTCTCTCTCTCTCTCTCTCTCTCTCTCTCTCTCTCTCTCTCTCTCTCTCTCTCTCTCTCTCTCTCTCTCTCTCTCTCTCTCTCTCTCTCTCTCTCTCTCTCTCTCTCTCTACCATTGACCACATCTTCACTCTGAGATGCCTGATCGACCGGGCAAGGGTGAGGAAGAGGAGATTATATTGCTGCTTTGTGGACTTCCGCAAAGCATTTGACACCGTTCCCAGGGGACGACTCTTCATACGACTACTTGATATCGGAGCTCCAGAGGAGATGATATGGGGGATCTATGCCTTATACGAGAGAGTATCTGGCAGAGTCAGATGTCCGGGGGGCTTATCTCATCCACTTGCTAGCACTATCGGGGTGAAGCAAGGATGCCCTCTTTCACCCACCCTCTTTGGCCTCTACATTGATGAGATAGTGGACTACATACAGCAGCAGGGGGGTGATGGCATTGAGGTACGCGGGTCCACTGTCCATATTCTTTTATACGCTGATGATATTGTACTGGTTTCAGAGTCGGCAGAAGGCCTACAGCATCATCTACATGGCCTAGATGACTTTTGCACACACAGAGGGTTATCTGTGAACCTTGGTAAAACAAAGGTCATGATCTTTCATACATCAGCACAGGTACGCAGACATAGTTTGTTCACAGCAGCGGGTGGACCGATTGAGGTGGTCGGATCATATGTTTACTTGGGAGTGACATTTACAGCAGCATCAGGGGTCTTCTCTATGTCTCAGGCTGCACGTGACCGCATCACACGTGGGTATGCAGCACTTGCCTTGATGGAGAGACAGTGCCACCAGGCATATTTTCAGGAGCCCCGCACAAAGGGGTGGCTCTTCGACACTTTGGTTACACCAGCGCTCATGTATGGGGCAGCCATATGGGGACCAAGATTAGCCACATCAGTATGGACAGCATTAGAGAGGCCACAGATCCTCATGATTTCTAGACTTATCCACAGCAAGCCTTCAATACCACATGATATCATTAGAGCAGAGCTCGCTGCACCACCGATGCTCGTTGAGGCACTATTCCAGACAGTATGCCTATTACACGGACTCCGCAGCATGGATACAGAGCGCATTGCTTATCGGGCTTTCCAGGCATCACGGGACATGGCATTAGCAGGCGACACCTCCTCATGGTATGCACAGACACGAGACTGGCTGGCCCACCATGGCTTTGACATAGACAGGCTACCACCACTACAGTACGACTCACATGCACCCACCTACTCGCTCTCTCATCAGGAGAGGAATAGGATCATTCGTCAGGAGATATGGCATACATACATACATACAGAGGACATGGGTGAGCCCTAGGGGTACATTGCCACCGAAAATGCTCTATTACCGTGAGCATTTTCTACATATATCGGACGAGGGCTTCATCGAGATTCCGAGATACATGCAGACATATCTACCCCACCACCTTCGAGTCATCGTTGGGCAGCTCCGGGTCTCATCGCACCAGCTTGAGATTGAGAGGGGTCGATCAAGGGGAGTCCCCCGTGAGGAGAGGTGGTGCCCAGTATGCGAGACAGAGGTAGAGAGTGAGGAGCATTTTGTTATCAGATGCCCAGCATACTTAGACCTACGAGCACAGTTCCAGATAGAGGAGTCACTCCCGTTATGCATGACCATGGGAGACAAGCGACGCTTGGGACGCTTCCTCGCGGCAGCATACAAGAGGCGAGATCGATCACTCCAGCCCACACATCAGCCACGAGTGAGTACACAGCAGACCATTACCCAGTTTTTTCAGCGAGCTGAGCTACATCAGACAGGTCCACCTATAGGGCTCACTCTCCACCAGGCAGCAGCACAGAGAGCACGGCGCCGACCACGCATGGGCAGATATCATCGACCACGACTATATCATGAGGATATCTCACGCATCAGGACAGCCTACGACCACATGATGGAGCATAGGCGCACCACCACCCCATGGGTTGTCTTCCTTCAGGAGGCACTCAGACCACCCCCGATGTACCACATACTACACCCACCCCCACCCATTCACCAGTAGCTAGGGTGTTTTACTCACACTTTTACTCACATGTCCCCCATGTATTAGGTGGCCACTATCTGCGGAGTCAGAGCCACGTCTTCCCATCCTTTTCCAGCCTTATATATCTTTGTGTCGCGATATACCTTTTATTTCATTTTATCCTCTACACAGGGTTACTACACTTGTACATGGTTTTTTGTCTCATAGGCCAAGTTTGGCCTCCAGAAGACGTTAATATGACTTCTTTCTTTCTCTCTCTCTCTCTCTCTCTCTCTCTCTCTCTCTCTCTCTCTCTCATCTCTCTCTCTCTCTCTCTCTCTCTCTCTCTCTCTCTCTCTCTCTCTCTCTCTCTCTCTCTCTCTCTCTCTCTCTCTCTCTCTCTCTCTCTCTCTCTCTCTCTCTCTCTCTCTCTCTCTCTCTCATACCAGCCCCCCATTCCTAGACCGCAGAGCTCACGTCCTACTACCTCTGACTTCTTCACACCTACTATGGTGTGACACGCTATTGCCGGGCTACAGCATGGCAGGGCCCATGACCATTTCGGTTTAAAGGCAGAGCATCTTATCTATGGAGGCACGACTCTCGCACCGCTCATTGCCCACCTCTTCAACCGTGCATTGGTTGAAGGGTTCCCGGACTCATGGACTGAGCACACCATAGTGCCCATTCATAAGTCAGGTGATACTATGGATCCAGCTACATACCGGACGATCATGATTGGCCCTATATTGGCCAAGTTATATGGGGCAGTACTAGAGACAGAGCTGAGTACTCTCGCTGAGAGGAAGGGTATCAGGGCTCCAGGACAGGCAGGTTTCAGACGAGATTACTCTACGATTGACCACATCTTCACTTTGAGATGCCTGATCGACCAGGCAAGGGTGAGGAAGAGGAGATTATATTGCTGCTTTGTGGACTTCCGCAAAGCATTTGACATTGTTCCCAGGGACCTACTCTTCAGACGACTACTTGATATCGGAGCTCCGGAGAAGATGATATGGGGGATCTACGCATTATAAGAGAGAGTATCTGGTAGAGTCAGATGTCCAGGGGGCTTATATGATCCACTTGCTAGCACTATCGGGGTGAAGCAAGGATGCCCTCTTTCACCCACCCTCTTTGGTCTCTACATTGATGAGATAGTGGACTACATACAGCTGCAGGGGGGAGATGGCATTGAGGTACAGGGATCCACTGTCCATATTCTTTTATACGCTGATGATATTGTATTGGTTTCAGAGTCTGCAGAAGGTCTACAGCATCATCTACATGGCCTAGATGACTTTTGCAGAAACAGAGGGTTATCTGTGAACCTTGGTAAAACCAAGGTCATGATCTTTCATACATCAGCACAGGTACGCAGACATAGTTTGTTCACAGCAGCGGGTGGACTGATCGAGGTGGTCGGATCATATGTTTACTTGGGAGTGACATTTACAGCAGCATCAGGGGTCTTCTCTATGTCTCAGGCAGCCCGTGACCGCATCACACGTGGGTACGCAGCACTAGCTTTGATGGAGAGACAGTGCCACCAGGCATATTTTCAGGAGCCCCGCACAAAGGGGTGGCTCTTTGACACTTTGGTTACGCCAGCGCTCATGTATGGGGCAGCCATATGGGGGCCGGGATTAGCTACATCAGTATGGACAGCATTAGAGAGGCCACAGATCCTCATGATTGCCAGACTTATCCGCAGCAAGCCTTCAGTACCACATGATATCATTAGAGCACAGCTCGCTGCACCACCGATGCTAGTTGAGGCACTATTCCAGACAGTATGCCTATTACACAGACTTCGGAGCATGGATACAGAGCGCATTGCTTATCGTGCTTTCCAGGCATCACGTGATATGGCATTAGCTAGGGACACCTCCTCATGGTATGCCCAGACCAAAGTCACAGGGGGACGCGTCCCCGGCCCCTAGGGACGCCGGGACGCCGTCCCCAAGGACCTAGAATGAGGGACGGGCAGCCGGGACGGCAGCCGTCCCCTCGGCATCCTTCATCACATGCATCCGTCCCGGGGACGCTTTTCGGTGACAACAGAAATCGGGGACGCCTGTGGGGACGCCTGTCGAACGGCGGGAGTTTTTTTTTTGAATTTTGAGTTTCAAATTCGATTTTTTTTTTGCCCCAAATTTTGACGCCCATTTTTTAGGGCTTCTAGAACCCTCTTGAGCCACTATTACAAGCATAAAAAGGCTTCACTTCAGCTCATTCAGCTTCACTTAAGCTTCCAGATGTAGTCTTTTTGTCGATCGATGCTATGAACTATGATCATTTGACATTGACGTAACATCTTTTTGTTCTCATGATGTAACATCTTTTTGGTATGATTATGCTGATGTATCCACACTAATTGACATGATAGATACATATGACTTGTCACTTTTGACTCTTGAGTAATTCTGCAATTTCAGATTTGAATGTTCAACGATCAGCGTGCTTTGTACATGTGTATTGTTTATACTTAAAAAACAATATTTTTTTAATGGTTTTCTTGTAATTGATCATTTAATATGTTAGCAAATTCATTCTACATGATTTTCATATAATTATTTTGAAAAAATCAGCATTATTTTGGTGCCGTCCCGGGGACGCGTCCTCGGGACACCCTAGGCACCGTCCCCGTCCCGGGGACACCACCGTCCCCGGGACCCGTCCCCGTCCCCTGGTGACTTTGGCCCAGACACGAGACTGGCTGGCCCACCATGGCTTTGACATAGACAGGCTACCACCACTACAGTACGACTCACATGCACCCACCTACTCGCTCTCTCATCAAGAGAGGAATAGGATCATTTGTCAGGAGATATGGCATACATACATACAGAGGACATGGGTGAGCCCTAGGGATACATTGCCACCGAAAATGCTCTATTACCGCGAGCATTTTCTACATATATCGGACGCAGGCTTTATCGAGATCCCGAGATACATGCAGACATACCTTCCCCACCACCTCCGAGTCGTCATTGGGCAGCTCCGGGTTTCATCACATCAGCTCGAGATTGAGAGGGGTCGGTCCAGGGGAGTCCCCCGTGAGGAGAGGTGGTGCCCAGTATGCCAGACAGAGGTAGAGAGTGAGGAGCATTTTGTTATCAGATGTCCAGCATACTTAGACCTACGAGCACAGTTCCAGATCGGAGTCATTCCAGCTCTGCATGACTATGGGAGACCAGAGACGCTTGGGACGCTTTCTCACAGAAGCATACGAGAGGCGAGAGCGGTCACTACAGCCCATACATCAGCCACGGGTGAGTACCCAGCAGACCATTACGCACTTCTTTCAGCGAGTTGAGATACATAAGAGAGGTCCATCTATAGGGCTCACACTACACCAGGCAGCAGCACAGAGAGCACGGCGCCGACCACGCATGGGCG
>CM035425.1:73649294-73661794 GCA_020310875.1 Ceratopteris richardii | reverse complement strand
ATGATGTTTTGGATGTCAAAAGATGTCGTGATGCTCGGAAGATCCGAGGCAAAATAGAAGAAGAACATCAAGTTATTTCTTCATGATAGGAGACAAGGTGGTATCATGGAAGTCGAAGAAAGACCAATTGTTGTTTTATCATCAAAAGAGGTTGAGCTCCACCCACTTGCCCAACTGAGCTACCCAAAAGCACTTACTTTTCCTCTCTAAACTGGTTCCATGCAAAACAGGAAACAAGAGCAACACATAATTGTGACAACTTGCTCTAGCGAATTGATACATGTATACCGACACAAAAGTTTGCATAAAAAAATTCCACAAATTACTTCATGTGTACAACCTATCATACTTCAACTGTGAAGTTGCAGAGTACTTAATAATGTACACGATTTGTGTGTTTTATCACTTTTTCTTATGCATCTCCTCTCACTAGTTCTGAGCAATCTTTGTTGCCTTGCATGCAAACAGCTTTACTCAATAATGTACACGATTTGTGTATTCTATCACTTTTTCTTATGCATCTCCTCTCACTAGTTCTGAGCCATCATTGTTGCCTTGTATGCAAACAGCTTTATTCACACGATAATATTCACTAAATGGCCAATGGATTTGGATCTCATAATGCTCAATGAAAATCAGTTATTGTACATTCCTAGACCAGTTCTCTCTCTCTCTCTCTCTCTCTCTCTCTCTCTCTCTCTCTCTCTCTCTCTCTCTCTCTCTCTCTCTCTCTCTCTCTCTCTCTCTCTCTCTCTCTCTCTCTCTCTCTCTCTCTCTCTCTCTCTCTATGTAACACACACACACACGCACACCTGATCCCAGGAAGAAGCGAACGTATAACCCCTGGACACGGCAGGCGGTCTGGCAGCAGGAGCTGGGCTCCCACGAGCTGCTGCCATTTCTCCGGTTACAGTCTCTAAAGTCCAGATTGGAGAAAACAAAGCTAGTCAATGTCTTGCTTTAACTTCTCAAAACTACTCCCCCATGCCATTGCCTCTAAATACATAATCTAGCGCACAAAAGAGAAGATCTCTAAGATCATGATATAATTTGTCGAAGTAGTAGCAAGAGTGAAAGAGCGTTTCACATTTAACATGTGGATCAAATAAGAGAAAAACATAATAAGTTCAGCGAAGAGACATCCAAAAAGTTTTGGAGGGCATAAAATATGCCCATAAATTTGAGAAAGATGTGTTTTGGGGTACCTCAACAAATTAGCATCTTGGAGTAGACATGGGATAGAATTGTAGTTGGGAAGCTTACAAAGTCAATTGAAACTCTTCACAACAATGGTAAAATGGGGCTCAATCTCAATTGTTCACTTTCTTAACGATTTACCCTTTTTGAAGGACCATCTTTCATAGACACCCAGATATGTTCAAGTACGAGATGCTTGGTGTTTCACTATATCATGTACCCTTGCTTGATCAGAGTGTATATTATCTTTTATTGTTCCTATCATGAGAATGCAACTTTGCTTAGAGGACCTTGGATGCCCATATGAATGGTCCTTTGCCACATGACCATGCAACCCTTATAGCATATTTTATCCATGAGAATGCAACTTTGCTTAGAGGACCTTGGATGCCCATATGAATGGTCCTTTGCCACATGACCATGCAACCCTTATAGCATATTCCTATCTTTTATTGTTCCTTCTCATCCATGAGAATGCAACTTTTCTTAGAGAACCTTGGATGCCCATATGAATGGTCCTTTGCCACATGACCATGCAGCCCTTATAGCATATTTTATGTCATCACTAACATAACCAATGATGTCATCATAGAATATTCTAAACAAACCTTGACCATCCTCAACATTTATATAAGGAGGGGTTCACCATAGGAATAATCAATCTTCACAATGTCAACATTGGGAGCTCAAGGAGTCGCTACCTCCAACTAGGTAGTTTTCAATTCAATTTCTAGTTCTTGTCTAGTTCTTAGTAAATGATTATGGGATTCCTTGCATACCCACTAGTCCCAATTTTTGGGGCTTCCAATGTTAGTTTGGTATTGTTGTTTTCTATTCCTCAACATAGGTTATCTTGTACCCCCTAGTCCATACCCATTAGTCCCAATTTTTGGGGCTTCCAATGTTAGTTTGTTATTGTTGTTTTGTATTCATCTACATAGGTTATCTTGTAATCAAGATCTGTTGGAATCTTGTATCTAGTATTGTCTTAGTGAGAAAATTATAGTGCCCCTTTAATATTCTAGCAAGATTATCTTCTATCCATACTAGACACCATGTAGGACACACTAGAAAGAATCGTGGCTTCACTCCAAAAATTCCAATGACAAGTTGAGGACTTGACTCAATAGTAGCACAATTTGAGATGGAACATCCTATGCATTTAGGCCCAATGTTTTATCATATACAATAATGAATTAGGAATCTTTAAAACAATTAGGGAAGATTCCAAGTAACTCGATGGCATAGTCAATCATCAATAAAGGTACATGAGCTTTCCATGCTAAAGAATTTCTATGGTGATCACATAAAGTTTCGAGGATTCTTGCAATAGATTTAGCATTATATTCACATGCAACCTAATAAATACCAAGATATACCTCCAAGTTTCGTTTTATTGGAACCCTTCTTTACGGCCAAGCATTATTGTGGTTCGCCCCAATCTTGGAGAAGAGAATTTAATGCTTCATGATTATGAGGTTTTTTTTTTATATCTTACTTGCACATTTGGAGATGCAGATGCTAGTTGAGTAGCAAAAATAAAACTTCGAAAGTTAGGTCAACTTAACCACCCTACATCTACCTATGTGTCCAAAATTAGGTAGTTGATATGTGATTTCACATGGCACAAAGAATACTTAGTAAGCCAATTTAGATGGATTTTGATATATGGTGTTATTCTATGTGAGGAAGTTGAACATCATCAAAGCTACTCAATGTGATAGTAATCACCTCTTTGAATGAGAAGAAGAAAAGAAATCAAAAGTAATATGTCATTAATAGAAGCCCCTTGTTGGTGGTCAAGGCCAAGGTGGAAGAGTGTCAAGTGGAGGATAGAGTAGTCACAAGAGAAGAGGGAGCACGTGAGAAAATTCCCAAAGTTCAATCATGATATAACCCTACAACTTTATATTAGACAATGATTTTTATCATTAATCCATTATATAAAAATCTCACATTTGTAAATAGATATTCAATTTTGTGCAAGAAGATGAAATAGGTTTGAAATCGGCCAAAAATCACCTAAAAACTACAAAAAGAGCTAAAGAGATCATTTGAGAGGTTAGACTTTTTAGAAAAGATAGCTTGTATGAGATAAACATACATTATATTCTTGTGAAGCAATAGACATATCCATTGTTCCTCTCTATTGGATCTACCCTGTGTGTGCATGTATGTGTGCATCGTGTGTGTTTCTCACCCTCACATCTATGTACATCACTCGCTCAAGATTTTCACATCACCCCCACGTCTCCATGGATTGACAATTACGACATGGATCTTCTTTGACATTGATATTCATCATTGTTCTATGAGTTACACCAACATTTGACACTGTTGTCAGGGAGCACTACTCGAGGGTGAGCACCTAATGGTAATAAAGTAAAGTAGAGATGTTGGAGTGTAGGTAAATCATTTTTGCAAGGTTTTTTTCCATTTTTTTATTATTTATGTCCTCAACACCATCCTAGCTACATATATGAAATTCAAAAACTTTGTATTTTTTGCCTTATTGCAACAAGCCAAAAATTGTGACAAACAGGCTCTATCGCAACACACCCATCTTTTGCAATAGACCGCTCTATCATGATAGACCCCCGCCTATCATGACATAACAATCTTGTGATAGACCACTCTATCATGACAGACCCCATTTGTCTCTGCAGGCATCAACTATAGTGATAGAAAACTGTTTATCACTACATATTGAGAACTTTCCCATAAAGACTGTCTATCATGACATACCCCCATCTGTTGCAACAAAGCCACTCTATCATGACAAATCGACTTGATAGAGCATACCTCTATCATAACAAACCACCCTCTCTTGCGATAGACTTCCTTATTGCGTCAAAGCACGAACACAACAGACCCATTCTATCGCAATAGACCAAAAGCATAATAGACCACCATCTATAGTGATAGAACAGTCTATCACGATAGATTGGACTCATGATAGATCCACTCTATTGTGATAGAAACCCTCTATTGTGACATACCAAAATCATGATAGATCTCCATCTATCGTGATAGACCACTCTATTGTGACATACCGGCCTCACAATAGACCCATTATATTACGAAAGACCCCCTTTGTTGCGATAGACCAAACCCCAATAGGCTCCCTCTATCGCATGGACCCTATCTATTGTGACAGGTCACTCTACCATGGTAACCCCTCTATTGCAATAGACCAGCCTATCAAAACAGATTGATAGGTAACAAAATTTTTTGAGCATAAAAAGTTGATTTTCAAGCAAAATTAATGCTTTTTTGGTGATTTTTGAAGGTTTAACTCACAATCAAGACCTTCAAGTGTCTTTAGGTTCTCACTTTGAAGTGCTCAAGTGTTGAGGCAAGCTCAAGAAATCATCTTGAGCATGGGAGCAATTAGCAGATCACATGACTTAAGATAAAAAATAATAACCCCCTTGGTCAATTTTAACCTAAGATAAGCATGTTTTTTAGGATTCTGATAGAGTTTCAAAGTTCAAAATACATTAATGGAACATCAAGCTCAAGATTGATAATTATGATTGTGATAATTGAATGCCTAAAGAAAAGAATCTAAACGAATGAAGAAATGATAAATCCAAGACACGCAAGTTATTTCTGACTATGTTATATAAAGACAAAGAACCAAACAAATATCAAGTAAAAAAGAGGAAGTATACCAGCCATGTAGCATAGGATTTTCCATACAATAATCCTATGCAAACCTATGATCAACCATACAAGTATCAACATGAATACCAACATCATTCGTGTTATAGGAATTAATACCCCTATCAACAACCTCAACCTAGGCCATAACTTGTTCTAGGTCAACAACCACCACCCCTTGCAAATGTAGTCTCAGTTAAATATGTGACAATGAAAAAGAATCATGACAGGGCCTCAATATTGCTATCTCTTCATATCATAAAAAAATGATCCTAATTCTAATAGCTTCGACTCTTCACATTACAATAATGTACTTGCATACTATATGGAGTCATTAGAGCACCTAGAGACCTATCAATACGAAGTTCCTCCATAGGAATAGAGTTGGGAACCTGATTATGCCAATGTGATGTATACAAATCCCATGCCTAGGCCCCAAATGAGGCAAGTAAGGGCATAAGGTCTTAGAGCAACATGCTTTAGATGTCAAGGAGATCATTTTATACAAGAATGTCCATGCCCCCCTTGCAGGACAACCTCAATCTATGATGATTCAAGGCTTCTGTTCTGATTGTGACAAGGAACATCTCATTTGTGATTGCCATACGAACCCAGCCAATGCATTGAAAGTCACCTTGATCAACATAATGGGCATAGTGCAATGTTCTAGTGGAAGCACAACTAGATTTGTTTTGATTCAAGAAATTGCTCGAGTGCAAACTTTGCAACAAACGAAGTAATGGACCAAGAAAAGAGTCAGATTCTAGTGAAATTGGAGAAGTCAATAAAAAGAAAGTTAGAGCATGGAAGGAAACTAGAGAAAGAGCTCAATGAAAGTGGACAAAGAAATTGTTTGAACTAGAGGGTATTCTCAAGGAAAGCAAAGCCCAAATCATGGAGTTCACATCTCAAACTCACTCACATATCATCCCATCCCCTCGAATTCCAACACCTACACCACCCATACCTAAGTCAGGTTTAGTCTTAGCAGACCCCATTCCAGAAGACCTAGATATGATGTTCATAGCATACCAGACTTGTGTTATGGAAGGACCAAATTTTGATATATTTTGGTAGTGATGTGTTCGGACACACTTAGGACCACCGAGGCACTTTTTTCCCTCTTTAGGAGTTTTTTCCCCTCGATTTATATATACGCCTATAACCCTAATGGGTCACTTATCTCTGTACATTCACTTGGTAATACATTCAATATGTGTTGTGCTCCAAGCTTCTTCTTCTTACTTGTGTTGTTTGTGTGCTTCTGCAGACCTCAAAACCCAACAGTTGGTATCAAAGTAGGTCATTGCTTCATCTAGGGCATTGTCAACACCCCTCTGATCACAATCTCAACATCACATGAAAATTGGTGAGCATACTCGAGGCCTATATAAGTAATTTTACATTGCTTATGTAGGAAATTTCATCCTTTGCTATATATATATATATATATATATATATATATATATATATATGTTTTGATTCACCAATACAAGCACCTCAAAGTTTGCTATAGGTTTAGCAGAGCTCAAGAGGGTGGTTGCATTCAACAATTGAGATATAATCGTTATTTAGTCAATGGCCATGACTAAAAGCAATGTTGTATTATGTATGTTGGCTATCGAGGATAGGTTGGATGGTACTAATTACTCATTGTGGGCATATATGATGTGTCATGTATTAGTAGAAAAAGGGTTGTGGAATATTGTGTAGGTTCTTGAAAAACATCCTATTACACCTGCAAATACAATTATTGAAGGTGTTGAAGATGATGATCTTCATATTCTTGTTCTTGTTCTGGTTCCTATTGCACCTACCATAGAGTGACTTCATTGTGCTGCAAGAAATTCTCAAGCACATGCATTGATAGCTTTGTCTATCAAATGTGCCATTATCCCTCACATTGTCTCTTGCAAAACAACAAAGGATGCTTGGGATACACTAACCACTTTATACCTGGAAATAAATGAGGCTCGTGTTACTTAACTCTGAAAACAGTTGGAGAGTAAGCATATGAATGAAGGAGATTATATGGACATTTTTTCAACAAAGATCATAGATTTGAAGGAGAAGTTAATTTCTCTTGATGAAGTCTTGCCAGATAGTTCACTTCTGTAGATGGTTCTTAACGGACTTCCATATTAATATTAGAGTTTTGCTTCTACTCTTTGATTGATGATGAAAGGAAACCCAAATGCCTTAACATTTGAGGAGTTAGTGTCTATTTTGTTGCAAGAGATCATTTAAGGCAAATCAGGCCCATTATGTGTGTTGTAGATAAAGCTTTCCAACTAGTGAGAAGGGCAAAGGTAACTGGAGCTCATCTTCTAGTAAGTAAAAATATGCTAATGTTGCATTGTTGAAGAAAGAAGACAAAGATGAGAAGATAATAGAAAAGTAGAAACAACTTTGCAAATACCATAAAGGAAATGATCTTGCCATAAACTGTTTTCCAAAACCAGTCGCTAAAGAGGCAAAGAAGAAAGAGGCTAGAATGGTTGTTACAGAGGCCTCTACACCTAAAACGGAGTCTGCTAACCTTATGCAAAATGAAGAATGTGTGTTTACCACTATTTGCAGCCATGAACCATCGTCTCATGAGCAATGTATATCGGTAGTAGACTCAAATGTTTGGTACTTTAATAGTGGGGCAACCAAACATATTACCTCATATCATAGTTTCTTCACTTCACTTAAGTGTGCCCCTACAGGGAAAACTATCACATGTGCTAAAAACTCCTTTTATCATGTAATGGGAGTTGGTAAGATCATTATGAATACTATTAATGGTAGTTCTTTCACATTGTCACATGCTTTGTATGTAGTAGGGATCAAGAAAACTATGTTGTCAGTTTTAGCATTAGCCAAGATTGGCTTGGTTATCAAATTTGTTGATGACAGATGTACGATTCATGATATCTCAAATGGTGATGTTATTATTGATTCTAGAACTTTATGTCGTGGGCTATATAAGCTCGTAGATTATGCAAAATCTTTGAATGATTCAGCATGTGTAGTTCAAGATTCTCAGGCAATCTCAGATGCAAAGCTTTGGAATGCACACTTTGATCATTTGAATTTTTCTAGTTTGCTATGCCTACAAAAATATGAAATGGTGTCCTCTCTTCCCAAACTTGAGGCACCTTGTAAACATGTATGTGAAGGTTTTATTTTGGGCAAAACACAATGTTCTTCCTTCCCAAAAGATGGTTCAATTTGAGTTGCTCATAAATTACAGCTTGTTCACAGTGATGTATATGGTCCTATGCAAACACCCTCTTTTAAAAAGTACCTTTAGTTCGTGACTTTTATTGATAATTTCTCTAGGCATGCATGGGTGTATCCATTGACGATTCTTTTGATGAAGCACAAAATTCAGAAAATTGTATGGTTGATATCCAGTCAAAATATGATGTTGTTATGAAGAATGGTAAATGGTCTTTATGTGATTTGGCCCAAGGCAAAAAGGCCATTGACACTAAATGATATACAAGTTGAAACATAAGACCGATGGAACCGTTGATAGGTATAAGGCTAGGCTTGTTGCAAAAGGTTATGCTCAAGAGAGAGGCATTGATTTCGATGAGATCTTTGCATCCACATGAAGAATGACCACTGTTCATAGCATTTGTATACTTGCAACTCATCATGGTTGGAATGTACATCAATCGAACATTAGAACTTCATTTTTGAATGGTGACTTACATGAAGAAGTGTATGCATTTCATCTCTGTGCTTTTGTGCAAAAAGGGCATCAAAACAAAGTGTGCAAGTTGAAAAGGTATTATATGGTTTGAAGCAAGCACCACGTGCTTGGTATGAAGAGATACATGCCTAATTGATTGCACATGTTTTTGAGAACGATCCAACTGAGAGCACTTTGTATGTTAAGCATGGAGGCAATGTACGTCTGATCATTGTTGTGTATATTGATGACATCCTTCTCATTGGTCCTAATGAGAAGCATATTGCTAAATTTAAGGCTGATTTGCATGCCTCTTTTGAGATGTTAGATTTGGGGCATTTCAATCATTATTTGGCAATTCAATTTTTGCAAGTTGATTAGGGAATAACTTTGTGTCGAACAAAATTTATTGATACATTATTGCAGTGTGTTGGCCTTGAAGATTGCAAACCTATGGCCACTCCTATGGAAAGAGGTTAATGATTGAGTCTTCATGATGTTAAAGATGCATTTGATGTTGTTCTCTATATAGAAAGTTGTTGGATGCTTGATTTACTTATGCATAATTTGGCATGATATTCCGTTTTTTGTCTCTCAACTGAGCAAGTTTATGCATTGCCCAAGTGTCAAGCATTGGTAGAAAGTTAAATGCATCTTTTGCTACTTGAATGGTACCTGAATACTTGGATTGTCTTATCCCAAGGGGGATCATTACCACCAGATTCACATGCTTTTTATGACTCTGACTATGCTAGTTGCTACAACACTTGTATGTCCACTAGTGGTTTTTGCTTCACATTTGGTAGCTCATGCATATCTTGCTTGAGCAAGAAGCATCCTAATATGGACACTTCTAGTTGTGAGGTTGAGTACAGGTCTGGCATAGTGACCATTGAGTGTGTGTGGCTCAGTGCCTTTTTGGACGATTTGGGTGTTGATCAATCTTTTGCCACCACCATCTTCATTGATAGTCACATTGGTAGTTGCAAGGAACCCTATGTTCCATGCTCACACAAAGCACATTGAGGTGCACCATCATTATGTTAGGGAGAGGTTCTCTGATGGAGAGGTCAGTTTGGCATATCTGCCCACATAAGATAACATTGCAGACCTTTTCACAAAGGCTCTACCTAATGAGAAGTTTGAAGCTTTTCACAAAGATTTGGGCCTACTTCTTTTTGTGGATTGATCTCTTTCCGCACAGCTTGCCACTTCCTTATACATGAGTGCCAACTCCTTGTTCACCATATCACTCTCAAGTGTGATTTGTTGACATATTTTGGTAGTGATGTGTGTGAATACACTTAAGGCCATTGGGGCACTTATTTCCCTCTTTAGGAGGTTTTTTTCCCTCGGCTTGTATATATGCCTATAGCTATGGTCGACTTCATCCATTGGCCTCATATTCTAGTGCATGGACCTATCCAATCCTTTTTTGGTGCCCAAATGCCCTTGCAACTTCATTATTGGCTAGTTTGAGACTCATCCATGGTCATGCGCTTCCCAGATGCCCATGATTGAGGCTCCTTACCCCCATGTTGCCCAAGTTGCTCAACTAATCTTTGATACCAATGTTGGGAATTGAATTCACAACCTCGTTGCGAGGAGTATGATGGGCTAACCACTTGGACCAAAAGCCATAGTTGAGGATTACTTCCTAATCCTCTCTCCTAAGGTGTGGTTCATCCACCTCATGCTAGGACTATGTGACAACCCTTCATGAGACAACTGCAAATAGTGCAAGATTGGGGTACCAACTCCTTATATTTACATCATCTTGGGGTAATGACAAAAGTGAATTTAAAAGACTACATGTATAGAGATGTCCCACCCCTAAAATGGAATTCTATCCACAAGGCACAAGAGGATTCTATGTCAATACACTCAATGAACTCTTATGATCCATCATGGATGCATCAAATCACACACTTATGGTTTTGTAAAGCAGCAGAAGAAGAGGAAGAAATATTAGAAGCTAGAGAAACAAGAGTGTCCTGGAATTCTAGTTTAGTACAAGACCCAACCCATGCACCTATGATTTTTCCACATGAGGAATATGATCCCCATGGTTGGGTAGAAATACTCGCAACAATAGACATAGGTGTGAATGAAGAACAATATCCATCATTGTGATAAGGATGGCTACAATATATCCTTATTTATGTGTGAAATCTTAGAAGAGGAAAATGATGAAGAACTAAAATCCATCATTATGGATCCCTTTTGCAATCTAGAAGAGGATTACATGTATCTAGTCGATGCAAAAAAACATGAGGTAAATGAGTTTAAGAAGGAAATATCCATAACTAATCAAATAGAAGATGAATAAAAGAGAAAGAAATGTAAGAAAACCCCACAAGTGAAGGAAGAGGAAGAATCATTGTTCGAGGTGCTCGAGAATTTCAAAAAGTAAGAGATTAAAGACATAAAAATTTTAGTGAGGATGCCCAAAAGAGAAGCTCTAATGGGAGAAACATATGATAACTAAGAAAAGACAAAGAAATCATAGTAACAGTTGAAGATCAGGAAGAACCAAGGACTTACATAGGAGATTACTTGAGTGTAGAGGAGAAAGAGGAATTAACAAGTCTTTTTCATGAATATAGAGATGTAATTTCATGGACATACAAAGATTTGAAAGATGTGGATCCAGACATTTGTCACATAGGATCCCTATGACATTAGAGGTCAAAGGATACACATACTTAATCACACGCATCATCACATCATTAATCTACAAACTAACGCATCAAAAGCATGAGGAAAGAAAGGAACAAATACACAAGCACATCATAATGACAACATGAGGTCTCCAAGCATTCTACAAACTAGAATGATCTCATTATCTCTAGGAATGCTTCCTCAAAATGAGAGGTAGTGACCTCTTTATATACAAAATGGGAAAAATACATGCTATGCGGGAATTCTAAACCGAACGGAGACACCTATACAAGAGTGCTTATTAAATTGAATAAAAAGGTACAAATGATGATGAACGAGAGTGGATCCAAGAAATATATGTTGTGTCGTCAACACTCCCCCCCTTGACTTTGTCGTCCTCGACAAAGCTTTTGCTAATGGTGGAGATTCTTTGAGAAGTGCGCTTTGAATTCCCTTTGAGTCCTTGATCCTTTGTTTGGAGTGCTTCATTCTTGCTTTTTACTTCAAGTTTTGCCTTTGTCCTTGTGTTGGAGTTGGCCGTTGTTCCTTGGTTCTTTTTGCCTCTTTTATGAAGATGTGAATGCTAGGATGCTAGGCTATTCTTTCTTTTCTTTTCTTCTTTCTTTCTTTCTTCTTCTTCTTCCCTTTTTTTTTATAAATTTAATAATAGAGGTACATAATGAAAATGTCATGATGTAATGTAATGACATATACAATAGATGAATGTAATTCATCTCTTCTTAGTCCATGTGCATGAGTGGGGACTAAGGGTGCATGGGTGGAAAACAAAAAAGTGTCTATGCATGGTCTTATGACGAGACCCTATCTTATGCATACTCTAAAAAATGCATACAAAAAACAATGGTGCAAAAATGGATGGATCTTGAGCAAAGTGCTCAAGGGTGAGGTAATGATGAGGCTTTCTCCAAATGTGCAACTCCAAGGAGCTTGTCTTTTCCATCAACCATTTGAAATGGATGGTATCTTTGTCCACCAACCTGAAAAAAGAAAAATAAAAAGCAAAGTTTTGCAATGTATGTACGTGTGCCCTCTTTGTGCCTGGGTTAAACTTAGTGTGCCTAATGCTTGGCATTTGGGTGAGGCCCTATTCACGTGCATACGTGGTGTGCATCTTGAACATATGTTGTGCATTGGGCAAGGTTGGATTTGACACCCATTGATGCTGCACGAAGAGGTTTTAGGTCTCCAATATGTCTTTGCTTTGTTGGTTGTCACCTTGAAGTTTCTCTTAGGGTCATTTGCGAGTTTTGGCTTGATTGCTTTGGATCCTTTG
>CM035425.1:73589294-73639294 GCA_020310875.1 Ceratopteris richardii | reverse complement strand
TGCCGGTATGGGCATCAATATAAGCATCGATATGAGCGTCGGTATTACCGACGCCCATACCGATACCCATACCAACGACTCTGCTGGGTGTACCGTCACGTATACCGGCGCCCACTGGGTGTACCGACGCTTATTTCGATGAGATTACTGGGAGTACCGTAACTTATACCGATGACCATATATGCAAATTTTTTTTTGGGCAGAGTGTGTTGTCTTTTGCTACAGCAACATTACCATGATGTTGCTTAGCACAAGACAATACACTCTGCCCAAAGAAAACCGAGTACATGTGATGTGTACTCTAATGTCAACCGAAATATGATTTCATAAAATAGAATGTTATTGGACACAAAAGAGATAATTAGAATGAACCATGAACCATGTACAAAAAGAGTTATATATTTCATAAATGAAGCATGTACAAGAGTGTGGCAAACCACTATCGTATATGATGCTTTTACAAAATGTGGCAAAGCAATGCATTGCCATATAAAAATCAAATACAAAATTTTGGTGTGCCCCTGCCGTACACATGCAAAGAACATTCCATATCAACAATCCTGCAACAAAAAACATTAATGAAATGAGATAAATTCACATGAAATTTACAAACAACAAGTAAAAACCAAGTTTATAAATTAATCACCTCATCAAAAATGCTCCCATGAAACGACCACACTGCGTCCCTCCAAGTCCTCCAATAGCGTAGTCAATCCATGATGATATCCATAAGCCTCCTCTGTTCGTGTTGGAGGACGACCCATTGCCAGCTTGTGCAACAAATATACAAAACATTAGAGGAACATACATGAGAAAATTAACACAAACAAATTCAATAAATCAAATGGTACTTACAAACTCGTGACGCATCGTGTCATATCCACCGCTGCCCAAATGTGACCGTCCAACCGTATTTAAATGTGTGGTTGCGGCATCTCACTGTTGGCGATATCGGTTAGGAGTCTGCTGCTACTCGTCGCGAATCATATCCCACTCCTCAACATCTAACCATACAGGCTTTGGTAAGCCTGCTCTGAAAGCATCACAAGCCTCGGATCGTCGATGGGACATAACTTCACGTGTGGTGTGCAGAATCCACTCTGAACTGACAAGAGGCTGTCCATCGACTGGTCAGAACTCCTGGTAAATTGTCTGTGTGATATAATTCTTCCGATCTTTATCTTGTTCACTCCATTTCAACATGATAGAGTGTCCAAACTGTATGGAGCAAAACTGTCGTATACGTGCATACATTGCTTTGCCATCCGCATCCATCACCGGAGCTCCATCTCGGATACTATACACCTTGGAGTCATCATGGTCATGAGCACCCCAAGGTGTACGTGGTGTTCCACACGGCGTACCTACATCTGAGGTACTTGTCCTAGGAGTAGAAGTGGGCGACACAATGTCCATCGCACTGCCTCCACAACAACTGCCTCCTCCACACCTACCTATAGATCCACTCCTAGAACCTCTTGCTCCAGCGCGTGACCTCGACCTATGAGACGGGCCAGAACCTATATCATGCTGAGGTGTCGAACACACATGTCTACTACTAGACCTAGTAGGGGATGGCCGAAAAGATGGTCATGGTGGAGTCATAAAGCTAGGAGACATACCTCCTGCGGGAGTAACACCACCGGTAAGAGTGACACCGGTAGGAGTGACACCGGCGGGAGTGACACTGACGGGAGTGAGGCCGACAGGAGTGAGGCCGGTAGGAGTGAGACCGGTAGGAGTGAGGCCGGGAGGAGTGCTACCATGAGCGATCCAATACTGTGATGCAGCGGCCATATACGTGGGAGGTACGTGAGAGATGAACTCTAAAAACTACTCCTATGTCATGGAATGTGGAGTGACTGGAGGAATGTCTTCCATCTTGCTCTGTAACAAAAGAAATTAAATAATTAGCATGTGACAATAAAGAAATTATAGTGTACAAAGAAACCTAGCAAAAAAAATAAACAAAAATTAGTGCGTACAAGTGTTTGATTCCAAAATCCTCTAGTCTAGCATCCTCTTGGAGATCCGATGCACCGAGAATATCTATCTCTATATTGATGGCTTCTAAATCGCTTGCTATGCTGGTTTCCTCTTGATCATTGTCTATTGCTTCGTCTTCTCAAACAATGACCTCTTCTTCTCGAACAATGATCTCTTCCTCCTCGACTATCGAATGAATCTATGAGTCCACTACAGATGGACTTTGTTCTACATCTATGTTCTCACAAATTTTTCTACTACGTGGGGCAACTTGTAAAACAAATAGCCACTCTGGTTCTTTTGAATCTGGTATAAAAACAACTTGCTCACAGTGTTCGGGAAGTACAAATGTATCCCTTTCATCCGTCCATAATTTTGTGGAGTCGACTTGAATCAAACCGCTTTTATCCTGCCTCACTGTTGCGTTTCTTCCAGAGGTGACTACTTTGAACCATTTCACATAAAAAACAAAGTAATCAAACTTCCTAAAAGATAGTTTCAAGATATCTTGAATCACACCATAATAATCTAGATGGCCTTCTTGAGAATTATCATGTCTTGCACTCGCTCTACTTTTTTGCAAAAAGTTCACCATCACCCCACTATCAAAAGTAGACCTATTTTTATCGATTCGTGCGATTCGAAAGTGTCATCCATGAGACCATAATGCACCATATTCAGTATACTCCCAATCACATCCCTTTGCTAGTTCTTCTTCTTCTTTTGAGATGTCTTCATCGGCTGCCTTTGCTTGTGAAACAACTGTATCTAGCCATCTGTTCGTTGGAAAAGGTGGAAGAGGTCGAAGAATTTCTGGAAGAGGCAAAAATTGAGTGGTACGATTCCTTCCAAACTGAGCTCTTTCCTTTGCGTTGGTTTCCTTGGCAAGCTCATACTTTTCTAACCACTTCTGCATAGGCTCAGAGTTAACTATGCAAAACTTCGTTGCCTTCTCTCTGAAAGCTGCATCCATTTTTCTTTGCAATCCTTTACCTTGTGGTTCATTGCCTACGAGATGAACATCTCCATCATCGCTCCATAAGCGAGGCATTTTGGGATCCGACGTACGTAGAAACTCAGTTATGAATACAAGAGACTCTTGTACAAACCATTCCTCTACCATGCTATCCTCTGGACGTGCTCTCTGTCAAACAAACCCTTTTACTGTCTTCATTGTGCTCTAAGAAGAACATCCATCGGCTATGGACAGTTCCTGCTACTGCAACTTCATCTACCACATGAACCGGTAAATGAAATTGAATAGTGAGAATACTTGTGGGAAATTATTTCTCTACCATACAAACATCCTCGATAGCATTGAGTTTTGCACTCTCTATGCTATCTTTATTTATCTCTTTAGAAGAGATCCACCGTACTAAAGAACTAATTTTATAAATGGTTCTTTGTACATCCTCCGAAAGACAATCTTTTAGGGCTACAGGGAGCACAAACTGTAAAAACTTTTGCCAATCATGAGACTTGAGCCCTCCAAGATCGTCGTTTCATATGAAAGCAGTCTTTAGACACCTCATGCATCGAGTAGGTGTCTGAAACTCTGAAATTGTTTTCTTCACTTGTTGCTCTTCCATCTTACGAAGCACCCAAGGAGCTCTTGGTAACGATACTATTCCATTGGGCTTAGTAATTGCCCACAACTCTTGCATACGACCTCACTCTTCTAAGTCCTCCCTTTGTGCTTTGCTTTCTTTCTTTCCGATCAAAGTCTTCCAAAGAATCTCTCCCACATTCTTAAAAATATGCATCCGGTCTACCAAATGATTGATCAATAATTCACTCCAATAAGGGAGTTCATGAAAAATGGACAACCGTTTCATGTCAGTGACTGGATTTTTTGAATCCCACAATTGTTTCCAATCGTTAGCTTTCATTTGGCGTTGTGCTTGTCGACCAATTTGTCCTTCACGTAAAACATGTCCATCAGGCAAATATCTATGGTGTCCTTCATAGAGAGTTTTACGTAGTGCTTTGGAATAGTGTGATTCGAGTCGTGGTCCGCATAAGGGACAAGCATGGTAACCCGAAATTGATAAACTTGAACATTCACTATAACCAGGCCAATCATGCATCGTCCATGTAAGTATGCCTTGCACTCGCACGTCTCGTCTTCTTATAGGTTGAGACATGTCACACACAGTAATCCCATCCCATAAAATGCGCAGTTCTTCCACAAGTGGTGCAAGATATACATCCATGTTTTTTACCTTATACTTACTTGGTACAATAAGAGATAATAATAAATGACCTTTCTTTGTGGCCAGCCATGGTGGGATGTGATAATTGAACAAACATACAAGCCATGTGCTCCATGAGGAACTACGTAAACCAAATGGATTCACTCCATATGACTAAGGCTCACTAGCAAACTCTGGCCACTTACTATCTATGTGCTTCCAAGCATCAAAGTCAGCAGGCACTCACATTACACCATCTGTAGACGTGCTCTTTGTATGCCATGACATTAACTCAGCTATAGATTTGGATCTAAACATGTTCTTAATTCATGGAATGATAGGAAAGTGGCGAAGAACCTTTGTGGGGATTGCTTCGCCTACAAGGTTTTTTCTAAATCTATTTGCTCCACACTTTGGACATACGTGGAGATGCTCATACTCATTCCGAAAGAGGATGCAATCATTCGGACAAGCATGAATCTTAGTATAATCCATTCCAATGGACTGTAAAACTTTTTTTGCATCTCCACGTGTTGGAGGCATGTCATTGCCCTCTGGAAAAAATTGATCTTTAAGAAGCCTACAATAAGCAATTAAAACGATAGTACCGAAAGTTATTTTGATACAACAATGAAAGTTTATTTCAAATCCACTTACCTGAACAATTCAGTGACACTACTATCTGACCATCCATAAATGGATTGCAGATTGAGCATCACGAGTGACACACGTAGTACAAATATCTTTGCTCCATTATAAAGTGGTAAACGAGCTAGTCTTCACATGTTTTCATATTCTTCATCGACTTCTGATCGTGGAAATTCTGTTGTGTCCATGAAACTCTCGACATCTTCTCTACCATCATGATCTTCCTCCATCTCATAAAATGCTTCGAGCATCTCTTCCATATGTTCATTCCGTGTAATGTTATTAGTACTTGCTTGTACGTCTAAGTCCTTTTTTGTTCTCTTTTGTCCATGAGAGGTTACTGGTGCAATGTCGTTTGGGTCCATCTGCTCACCTGGGGGACCATGCGAATGGTAGCGTAGGTTTTCTAGTCGACTTTTATCAAAAGATCCATACTCTCTAACATGTGCAGTACAAATCCATCCTTTTCGATAAATTTGATACTTGCACAAAGTGCGAGGACATGCCATTCTCTCCTCCGGATCCAAACTAGCCATCTGATACAATATGGACATTTTAGAACATTTGTTTTTTTTATTAAACCTAAAAATCATACTCCTAAATACTTAAACCTGAAATACTAAAACCTAAATACTTAAACACCTAAAAAAACCTAAAACCCTAATCCTAAAACACTAAATCTATATAAATATCCTATTTTATCTATATATTCAGATTTTTTTCTTAATTAATCCTATTTTTATATATTTAATTATATATATTTAATTAAATTATTTAAAACACTGGTTCTTTTTATATTTATTTATCTATATAATTATCCTATTATATATATATATATTTATTTATATATTCAAAATTTTTCCTTAATTTTTTCTATATTTTCTCTTTATATAAATTTAATTGACTTATATGTATGCTTAAACCCTAAAACCCTAATCTTAAAGATCTAGACCTAAAATATATTTCTGTATGCATGTGTATATACATGTATATATGTATTATATGTGTATGTGTATGTGTGTATATATGTTATGTAGGTGTTAAAATCCTAAAACCCTAATCAGAAAGACCTAGACCTAAAACATGTATATATGTGTATGCATGTGTATAAATATGTGTATGTGTATATATATGTGTATATAAATAGGTGTATAAGTATATGTGTGTATGTGTATGTATATTTACTCTGATGAAAATGATTAAAATTAAACCTATTTTCATATATTTAATCTTATATATTAAATTTATTTATTTAAAACACTAGCTCTAATCATATTCATTTATCTATATAATTATCCTATTTTTATATATATATTTATTTATATATTTAGATTTTTTTTCTTAATAGATCTTATTTTTATATATTTAATTATATATATTTGATTAAATTATTTAAAACACTAGTTCTTTTTATATTTATTTATCTATATAATTATCCTATTATATATATATATATATATATATATATATATATATATATATATATATATATATATATATATATTTATATATTCAGATTTTTTCCTTAATTTTTTCTATATTTTCTCTTTATATAAATTTAATTGAGTTATATGTATGCCTAAACCCTAAAACCCTAATCTTAAAGATCTGGACCTAAAATATGTATATTTTTGTATGCATGTGTATATACATGTATATATGTATTATATGTGTATGTGTATGTGTGTATATATGTTATGTAGGTGTTAAAACCCTAAAACCCTAACGAGAAAGACCTAGAGAAATGTATATATGTGTATGCATGTGTATAAATATGTGTATGTGTATATATATGTGTATATAAATAGGTGTATAAGTATATGTGTGTATGTGTATGTGTATGTATATTTACTCTAATTAAAATGATTAAAATTAAACCTATTTTTATATATTTAAACTTATATATTAAATTTATTTATTTAAAACACTAGTTCTAATCATATTTATTTATCTATATAATTATTCTATTATATATATATATATATATATATATATATATTTATTTATATATTCAGATTTTTTTCTTAATTAATCCTATTTTTATATATTTAATTATATATATTTAATTAAATTATTTAAAACACTACTTCTTCTTATATTTATTTATCTATATAATTATCCTATTTTATACACACACACACACACACACACACACATATATATATATATATATATATATATATATATATATATATATATATATATATATATATATATATATATATATATATATATATATATATATATATATATATATTCAAATTTTTTCCTTAATTTTTTTTCTACATTTTCTCTTTATATAAATTTAATTGAGTTATATGTATGCCTAAACCCTAAAACCCTAATCTTAAAGATGTAGATGTAAAATATGTATATTTCTATATGCATGTGTATATACATGTATATTTGTATTATATATGTATGTGTATGTGTGTATATATGTTATGTAGGTGTTAAAACGTTAAAACCCTAATCAGAAAGAGTTAGACTTAAACCTGAAATACTACAACCTAAAGACTTAAACCTGAAATACTAAAACCTAAATACTTAAACACCTAAAAAAACCTAAATCCCTATTTATTTATATATTCAGATTTTTTTCTATATTTTTTCTTAATATAAATGTAATTGAATTATATGTATGCCTAAACCCTAAAACCCTAATCTTAAATATCTAGACCTAAAATATGTATATTTCTGTATGCATGTGTATATACATGTATATATGTATTATATGTGTATGTGTATGTGTGCATATATGTTATGCATGTGTAAAAACCCTAAAATCCTAATCGGAAAGACCTAGACCTAAAACATGTGTGTATGTGTATGCATGTGTATATATATGTGTATGTGTATATATATGTGTATGTATGTGTAAATAGCCTAAAAACCCTAATCCTATTTTTATACATTTGATGTAAAAAAAACTTCAAAATCAAAATTTTATATATTTAATTATATATATTTTATTAAAACACTAGCTTATGCGTGTGTATATGTGTGCATGTGTGTATGTATGTGTGTGTGTGAATGTATGCATGTGTGTATATGTGTATGTGTGTTTATGTATGCATGTGTGAGTATATGTGTATGTGTGTGTATGTATGCATGTGTGTGTATGCATTCATGTGTGTGTGTGTGCATGCATGTGTGTATGTATGTGTGTGTGCATGTGAGTGTATGCATGCATGTGTGTATATGTGTGTATGTATGCATGCATGTGTGTATATGTGTGTATGTATGCATGTGTGTACATATGTGTGTGTATGTATGCATGTGTGTACATATGTATGTGTGTGTATGTATGCATGCATGTGTGTATATGTGTATATGTGTGTATGCATGCATGTGTGTATATGTGTATGTATGTATGCATGCATGTGTGTACATGTGTGTATGTATGTGTGTGTATGCATGTGTGTATATGTGTGTATGTATGCATGTGTGTACATATGTGTGTGTATGTATGCATGTGTGTACATGTGTATGTGTATGTATGCATGTGTGTATATGTGTATGTGTGTGTATGTATGCATGCATGTGTGTATATGTGTGTATGCATGCATGTGTGTATATGTGTGTGTATGTATGCATGCATGTGTGTATATGTGTGTATGTATGTATGTGTGTGTGTATGTATGTGTGTCTGTATGTGTGTATATGTGTGTGTGTATGTATGTGTGTATGCATGTGTGTGTATATGTGTATGTATGCATATGTGTATATATGTGTGTGTATGCATGTGTGTATATTTGTATGTGTGTGTATGCATGCATGCATGTGTGTATATGTGTGTGTATGTAAGCATGCATATGTGTACATGTATGTGTGTATGTATGCATGTGTAGTTGTGTGTGTGTGTATGTGTGTGTATGTGTGTGTATGTATGCTCTATTTTCCTATCTCTATCTTCCTCTCTTTCATCTCTCTTTATCTCTCACTCTCTCTCACTTTCTCTCTCACTCTCTCTCTCTTTATCTCTCTATCTCTCTATCTCTCTATCTCTCTATCTCTCTATCTCTCTATCTCTCTATCTCTCTATCTCTCTATCTCTCTATCTCTCTATCTCTCTATCTCTCTATCTCTCTATCTCTCTATCTCTCTATCTCTCTCTTTCTCCCTCTTCTCTCTCTCTCTCTCTCTCTCTCTCTCTCTCTCTCTCTCTCTTTCTCTCTCTTCTCTCTCTCTCTCTCTCTCTCTCTCTCTCTCTCTCTCTCTCTCTCTTTTCTCTCTCTCTTTCCCTCTCTCTCTCTCATCTCTCTCTCTCTCTCTATCAATAGAGAATAAAACAATCACTTACAAGTGTGTTCCTCTTTGGGATCGTTGTCGTCAAAGCATAATGTATGTCGTCTATCGTCGAATTCCAAACAATCGACACCAAAGAACTTCTGCAAAATCAAAGAGAAGACAAATTATAAGACCTAAAACATAGAGAAAGACAAAGGCTAAGAGTACGTGCACCACTTACCAAGATGTGAGATCTAAACCGAGAGAGACAGTGTGTGTGTAGAGAGAGATCTTTGTGTGTGTGTGTGCACAAGACAATGCAGTTCGCAATTCGGTTCACGTGCGCAAGTTTGATAGAAGACAATCAGTACTCAAACATGCGCAAAAATGTTCAGTTTTGCTCTCGGGTTCCCGATATGTTTAAAACACGGCCTCAATATGGGTGTCGATAACTTCCAATAATTTACCGATGCTCATACTGACACCCATATCGATGCTTATACGGACGCTTATACCGACAGTTGCGGGACACACCGACGATCCGTTTTAAACGGTCATACCGATGGTCACTTGACCATCGGTATCTTAAAGTGGACTTTTCCAATGTTTATACCGATGCCGAGAGTGACCGTCGGTATAGCCAGCGTCGATATGCCCCTCATATGTTGTTGTGTACCTTCTCTCTGATGAAGTGATAATGTGGCTTGATATGCTTTGTTCTAGCATGAAAAAATAGGATTCCGTGCTAACTGTATGCTGCAAAGGTTATCACAATAGATGGTGATAGGCTTTTGCACTTCCACACCTAAATCTGCAAGTAGTATCTCTACTGTAATAGCTGCACTCCCAAGTGAGAATAGAAAGCCACTAGTAGATCTTCTATCTGGAATGTTGCCAACCCAATCTGCATCAGTGTATCCATGAACCTGCAAATCTACACTAGCTTCATAAAACAATGCATAATCCAAAGTAGCACTCACATAATATAGAGTGCACCTCAGAGCATCTAAATGTGGCTTCTTGGGAACCTGCATAGATTGACTTTCAAGTCCAATAATGTAGCTTAGATCATGCCTTGTAATTGTGAGATATACAAACTTCCCACAATTTTCCTATAAATAGTATCATTTTCCAATGATTCACTTGATGTGGTATCCAAATTCAAATTCTAATCTAATGGCATAGAAATTGGCTAACAATCAGCCAATCTAATGGCATAGAAATTGTCTTACAATCAGTCATACCATACTTTTGCAGCATATTCAAGTCATATTGCCTTTGTGACATCCATATACTTGTTTCTGTGTGTATAAACTCCAAGAAATAGCCCAACACACCAAGATCTTTCATGTCCAATTCTTGCATAAGGAGTTGCTTTACCTCTTTAATGCTTGCTTCATTGTTGCCTCCTATAATCAAGTCATCAACATAAATAGCCACAATTGTGATGCCATCATCACCCTTCCTTGCATATAGTGAATGATCTACATCACACATAGAAAACCCAATGGTGTTTAAGTAGTCAGCAATCCTTGCATGCCAAGCATGAGGGGTTTATTTAAGCCCATACAAAGCCTTTTGCAACCTGAAAACATATTCTACGTGCTTTGAATCTTTGTATCCTTGTGCCTGGTCCATGTATACTTCCTCCTCTGACTCACCATGTAGGAAATCATTCTTTACATCCATATGATGTAAAGCCCATCCTTTTGCTATAGCTAATGCAACAAGTGTTCTGATAGTAGACATTTTGGCTACATGACTGAACATTTCCTCATAATCAATGCCATTTTCTGTGCATATTCTTTTGCTACCGATCATGCTTTGTACCTACTTATGCTAACATCAGTATTTTGCTTTACCTTGTAAACCCACTTGCAGCCCATGCATTTCATTCCTTGTGGCAATGGAACTAGCTTCCATATATTGTTTCCAAAAAGTGCAACCATCTCCTCATCCATCGATTTTTCCCAATGTGCATTTCCAATTGCATCTTCAAAACAAGAAGGTTCAACATCTTGTATTACCTTGGTCATGTAGGCACAATGAAGAGCCATATAATTGTCATACATTAATTGTTGCATAGAATTCTGCATCCTCCTAGATCTTCTTGGTCCTAGGTCACTTCTCCTTGTATCATTTGCATGTGCCTTTTTAACTCCTAGAGTCTTCACAGAGGGCAATCCAAGATCCTCATCAAGGCTCTTCTTTGAACCGGTTGAATCTCCATCAATGTCTTCAAAACCTGTAGATGTTTTCCTACCAGCAAAAAGCTTTTCTTTACCTTTCTTTGATGTAGTTGATGAATTTGTTGGACCAAAATTTCCATGCAATCTTCCACTCCATGGATTTGAGTTGGAACTATTGCTGGATGATGCATTTGGTCCACTCAAAACTTGAGATTTTGCGCTTGATTTTCCAGCATTTTCATGGTCGTTTGGTTCAAGATCAAGTCCTTCTTTGGCATCTGCATAGAAGCTTGACATTTCATCAAACACCACATCTCTGCTTAGCTTCACCTATCGTGTGAGTGGATTATAACCTTTATACCCCTTTTGCTCAAGGGAGTATCCAATGAAGATACATTTTTTTTGGATCAAGCTTTGTCCTCAACTCATGTGGAACATGTAGATATGCAATACAACCAAATACTTTCATATATGATAAGTTTGGATTTTTACGTGTAAACTTCTCTTCAGGTGTAACTTGATGTACAACAGCAATTAGAGTTTTGTTCGTGATGTATATAGCAGTATGCATAGCTTCTTCCCAATAACAATGAGGCATATTCTTCTCAGCCATCAAAGCTCTTGCTATTTCTACAATATGTCTATTTCTGTGTTCAACAATGCCATTCTATTATGGTGTGTACCTGCATGAAAACTGACATCAAATTCCATGACTTGTAAGAAAGTTACTGAACTCATTTGACATGTATCCACCTCCTCCATCAAAACTTAATATCTGAATATACTTTCCTGTTTACTTTTCAACCATATCCTTAAAATTCTAGAAGTGAGTGAACACCTCACTCTTCTCTTTCATGAAATATACCATACTTTTCGTGTATGGTCATCAATGAAAGTAACATAAAACCTGCAACCACCCATAGATGTGGTCTTTGTAGGACCCCAAACATCTGTATGTACTATTTCTAGTGGATTCTCACTAACATGCTTGTCATGTGAAAATGATGCTCTTGACTATTTGCCAAATTTACATGCTGCATATACCTTTTGCATCTCTAGAACTTTGAAATTTGGTAGTCCATTGACAATCTCCTTGGACTACATCAATTTGGGCCTCTACAAATTTGCATGTCCTCTTCATTTATGCTAGATCTCTATATCAGCAATAGCTCCTGTACCTTTTACAAACATGGCTACATTCATTTCACTTCACATCCTACCCACTCTTTTTCCTTTTGCAATCAATCGTCTACCTTGTTTGTACTCTTCTATATATAACCCATCAGCATTGAACCTAACTTGTAATCCCTGGTCAACCATTTGTCCAACGAAAACCTGATTCTTTGTTATATTTGGAACATGTAGCACATTAGCAAGATGTTTTACCTTCCCATCCTCTATAGATAGTGGTATGTTTCCTGTATGCTCGATAGGATGTGATGTCTCATCACATGTTTCAGCATATCCAGAAACTCAAAATTTTTACAAACTACTAAATCATTGTGCATGAATGGTCATGTGATTTGAAGCACCTGAATCAACATACCAGACATTACCATTCGATTTTGAAACATCAACAGACATTGTATTCATCATATGATGTTGAACCATGAACAGCTTCTCAAAATCATTTGCACTTGTGGATGCATAGTTGTTTTGTTGCCTTCTATTATTTTGATTCTTCAACTTGTAATCACGTTCAAAATGACCAAGTTTACCACAATTCCAACATCCTTTACTGTCATTACCTGAATCATTTCTTTGGAAATTTCTATGGCCTCTTTGGCTCCCCCTACCTCAAAATTGTCCTCTACCTCCTACATGATTCTGACGTTGACCTTGGTCTTGGTTACTATTTCCTCTTCCACTTCTGAAACCTCTACCTTTAGCTCTTCCTCTTCCAGAGTAGAATAATTGCTCAAAGCTAGATTTTCCTTGGGAGTTTGAGTCCTCACCAAGATTCGTTTCTTCAATAATCAACATGGATACTAGATCAACAAAATTTGGAATATTTTTCCTGGTTTGTATAGAAGTTCTGAACTGCTTATACGCAACTCCTAAACCATGAAGGCACACTTCCACCTTATCATCATCATCTACATTCATGCCAATAGATGCAAGTTACTCACATATGCTTTTGATTTTTAGGTTGTAGTCACTTATGGGCATGCCCTTTTTCTCCAATGTATGCAACTCGTTCTTGAGTTGCAATTTCCATTCCTTTGTATTGGTCTCATACAATGTGAACAAACTATTCCAAACCTCTTTCGGTGTCTTGGCACCCTGTATGTGCCCAATCATGTTATCTTGTATGCTAACAGATAGCCAATACATTACCTTTTGTGCTCCTTGATTCCAATCTTCATATGCTCTTAACTAGTCTACAGTCTGATTCCTCTCTAGTAACTGTCGAGCAATTTTATTATCTCCTTTGATGACTTCCAGTAGCCTTTTCCCATCAAGAAATTCATCATCTTGAATCTCCAAGCATGGAAGTTGTGCTTGTCTAGCTTATTGCTCATAAGCTGACTCATTCCATCTACATTTGCCATTTCTGCAGAAATTCACAACACACTGCAAAGCAATACAAGCAACACTTCTGCTTGAACACTGTCGCACTATGATGTGGCAATTTGATCTCAAAAAAACAAAGCTTTCATGTATCAATAGTACATGCAATTGCTTGAAATTTCGGATCTAGAATATATGAGTGTTGTCAAACAGGACACAAGTTACAATTTTGCAAACTGACCTGGTTTTCTGTGGGCCCCACCTTGTGGCCTCGAATCGCACTTTCTCCATGCCTTCTTGCATACTCTTCATCATCGGCCTTCTCCACAAGTTCTCTACAACCACACTAGCTTTGATACCATGTGATGAGGAAGGAGATAAGGAAGAGAGCCCACACACACACTCTCACAATCAAGGAGAAACACACACACAGATTGAGGCAAGGAAGAATGATCTTCTCCTTCTTCTTCTTCTAGTACATAAAAGGAATGTACAATAATGACCCAAAAACAAAAATACAACAAGTGCAATATATAAAGAACAATACATAATAGAAAATCCTAATGTCCACAAATGAATGAGCTAGCAAGAAAACAAATGTGCCATCACTCTCGGTAGATAGATGTAATAAAGCTCAATGAAGTATCCCTGACATATATCGGGGTGATCACTATATATGTCAGAGAAATAAAAAATGATACATTTCATCCTAGATCATCACATGTTGAGCTTGATATCTCAAAAAATGTGAGTCAAGAAAAGCCTCTAAATCTAGTGGTAATGATCCCCCCTTGGGATAAAACAATCCAAGTACCTGGATACCACTCAAGTAACAAAAGATGCACTTAACCGCTTGCTAATGCTTCACACTTGGGTAGTGCATAAACCTGCTCATCTAAGAGACATGAAATTGAATATCAATCCATGTTATGCACAAGTAAATCAAGCATCCAATAGCATGCTAATAGAGAATGGTATTTACAATGTTCATGTAGTGATGAAAATCACTATTAAAAAGGATTTGTCTTGGAAAAAATGTATGGCCTAATTGTCGGATCTTCTTTGAATGCTTTGCCTACTTGGTCCTTGTCTTTGCTCTGATTCTTTACGTCATCTCCCTTGTCTTATAATGCCTTGACTGCCTTGACTACTGTCAACCCCCCCTCTCTCGCATCTGTCATCCCTAACACACCCTTGTTGGTGGGAGTTGGGTTGCATTTATTTGACATAATAATAAAAAAATACCAAATATGTTCGTTTTATTTGTGGTTATCCGAATAACACAAAAAAAGAAAACAAAGACAGATACTTTTTTGATCAAAATTCTTTCGATCAAAACGTTTTTTATCGAAATTGTTTCGATCGAAAAATATTTCGATAGAAAGCGCTTTCGATCGAAAAGTGATTTCTAGCAGAAAAATATATACTTTTACATTCGATCAAAAATCTCATTCCACACGTGCTTCATTGATATTCTAGAGAGCTTTAGTCTTGCAATTTCTATCATAGAGAGCTTCCTTCATCGTATCATTGAGGTATTGATTTAATTTTTATTTATTGTTTTGTTCATTATATCATGCATATTGTATGATTCGCATATGTGTCTCTTACATATGCCTGATTTTTATTTATATAATTTGTTTTGTCTCATTTAATCATCAATTGTATACATGTTCGACTTGTGAAAGTGTTTCTTACTTGTATACATCGATGAAAAACATTTAAAAATAAACCACTATTGTGATTGTCTAACTTGCAATGATTGCATACATATGAATGAATCATTGATAATAGCCGCAATGCCCCATGAAAGCTTGCACTCCTTGATATTCTTTGGTCTTGATAGCTCTGCAATAGCTCTAACTTTATCCTCATTTGTGGATATGCCATTCTTTGACACTATGTGTCCTAAAATCTTACCTTGCATGACCATGAAAACACACTTTTTTGGATTCAAGCAGACCTGATATTCTCTACATTTGGCAAAGATTTGTCTGAGCTCAGGTATATGTGTTTGTTTGATGTTGGAATGAGTGCAGAGATCATAAACATAGACTTCCAAGTTTTTCCTCAAGAACTCTTTGAACACATGGCACATTAGCCACTGGAAGGTAGCTAGCACATTGGTAAGCCCAAATGACATTATTCAAAAAGAAACTATGCCCCACTCTGCAGCAAAAGCCGTCTTATGCTGATCTTCTAGAGAAATGGCCACTTGATTATAGCCAAATAATCCATCAAGGAAGGTGTAAACTTCCTTGCCTGCTACCCTCGCTAATAGATGCTCAGTGATAGGAAGTGGATAACTATCTCTAATTGCAATTGCATTAACCTTCTTCAAGTTAATGCAAACTCGTAACGTGCCATTCTTTTTGGGCACCAATACAATGGGGGATACCCATTCAATGTTCTCTAGTTCATAGATGAATCCGACTTCTACCAATTGATCTATTTGTTCCTTGATCTTGCAACATAATTGTCGTTATATGTGTATGGATTTTGCATAGAGGGTTTGGCATCTGAGGTCATGTGAATCATATGTGAGCATATGTTTGGGTCTACTCCTTTTAAGTCTTTGTGCCTCCATGCAACAACATCTCTATATTCTCTTAACAAGGAAATCAACTCTTGTTCCTTGTCCTCAGTTAGGTCATGTCCTATGTATGTGCATCTTTCTTCTCCTTCTTCTATGGTTACAACAACTTTTTTTGTTATCTCTTTGTTATCATAGGCCTCTCTTGCTAGGGCTTCTCGTTTAGGCATCCTTATCATGACCCTCCTATCTTCTATTTCATACTTCTTGAAATTTTCATTGACCTCAAACAAAGATTCTTCCTTGTCTAGTGAGGCTTCTCTCTTCTTCCTCTTCTTGCCTTCACTCTTGACGGTCACTTGTGTGGTTAGCCTCACATCATTTGTAAGTTCTCTGCGCTCTTGGGGTGAATTTCTACTTTATGTAAGTATTTCTCTTCTGATGCACAGAAAGGATCCATAATATTTGACTCTAGATCTGAGTCACTTGCTTCCTCAAGTACATCAGTGCTAGGCTCACATTCCTCAATAACCAAATCACACATGATTGGTTCTATAGTGAAGACTAAAATGTCATAGCCATCTTCATTGCAATTTGATGTCCATTGTTCTTCATTGATGGATACATCCATTGTTGCTAGGATTTCTCCCAACCATGGGGTTCATATTCTTCGTCAAGGGAAAGTATATGTGCATAGGCTAGGTCTCGAATCGATCTATGCGTTTCATTTGCACCTACCTCTCTAGATTTTTCTCTTTTCTCTTCTTCTTTTGCAACTTTACATATCGATAAGTGGGTGTCTTCATGCATCCATGAGGATGCTGATCCTATGGAATGCACCGATTCTATATCCTCTATGGCTCTATGGATGGGATTCCACTGTATGGGGGGCATGCCTCTATGAGAGTAGTCCTTGACATTGACTTTGGTTGTAACACCTAAGTGTTGCAAATACAAGGAATTGGTTCCCCAATCCTATACTACTTGCAACTGCTTCATGAATGGTCTTTCCAAAATCATCTGATGGGCTTGATTTTTGCTAAAGTCATAGATAGAAAATGTATCCTCAAACTCTACACCACAAGTGGTGAGAGTTATTCCTTCTAGCAGTTCTAAGGGTCTCTATGTGACCCTCGGCCATGTGTAATTTCATTCTTGTTGGCGTGAGTGCAGGTTTGCCCCAATGCTTCCACAAAAAAGTGGTAGCAATTGCAACTCCCACACTTGAATCCAAAATAGCCTTGGTGGTGTAACCCTGATGAGTGATAGGAAGATAGGTGTTTCCTTCTTCACGTTCACTCATGTCTCCTATCTTATCCAAGGGTAACTCTAGAATTATTTTATGAGATCCTACCTGGGAGTGTGATTTGGCTACTTCTGGCACTTGATTGGCTACATGTTTTCACAATTCTGGCCCAACCTTGAGTAGCTCCTCTAAAGTGAGATTGCACTGCACTTTAGTGTTCTCTACTACCTTCGTGTTCCTAGGTATGATTGAGTTTTCATTTCTTATCATGACCATGGGTGCTCTCATACAAGTAGACTTTGCTTCCCATGGGCCTATGAAATGGGGTAGTTCTTGCAAGGAATTAGACTCAAAGTCTAATCATTCACTAGGTTGGGCATCCTCTTGTTCTCCATAGATAGAAGGCATGTCTTGTGGGAATTGTTCATGTAGGTCATCCACAAGTTCAAAGGGAGGAGGATTTTTGCTTTCCTTATCCCACTTCTCTTCTTGAATTTCTCTTAAAAATTTTCGTGAACACCGATTCATAAAAGAAGAGGTATCCAGTTCTATGGAATTAGGCACATAAGCTTCCTGGGGAGGAATGATCATTCTTTCACTTGCCTTGTCCTTGCCTTGGAGGCGGCCTCCTTTCCTGATTTTGCAATTAAACTCTCCAATGTTTCTAACATTCCATCAAAATGCAAATTTGTGTCTTAGGTGAGCTAGAGTAATTGAAGAGGCGGTTGGCTTCGAGCCAACTCCACCATCTTAGCACAAAGCTTGGTTCATTCCATCTCTATCAACTCTGGGGTAACACTTTTCATGATCCATTACATTCAGTGCTTCTTGGATTCTGGCTTGATATGCTTTAAGCATCATGTCTAGGTCCTTGGGAGTGGGATCTGCTAAGTCTGATCCTACTCTAGGTGGTGGTGGGGTTGTATGAGGCAGGTTAGAAGGTGGAGGATTGGAAGGTGATGGGGATGGTGGTGGTGGTGGTATGAGAGATTGCGTTTGAGATGTGAGTTCAATTATTTTAGTTTTTGTTTCTCTTAGGCTTTCCTCAAGCTTGCTCATTTTCTTATACCATTGCCTTTTCATTCTTTCGCAACTATCTTTCCAAGATCTTGTCCTTTTCTTAGTCACACCCTAAGGCTCACTAATGTTAGAACTCTTTTCTTGACCTAGGCCTTGATTTTGTCGTAATGCTTGAGCTCTAGTGACCACTTGCATTGGGGCAGTGGAAGTTACACTACCAATAGAATCTATTACTAACCCAATCACATTAATGGGAGTGATTTTTGGCGCATTGTGTGGGTTCTTTGGGCAGTCTCGTAAGAGGTGCTATTTCCCACAATCTTGATAGAACCCTTGAATTGTCACTGATTGGGGTTGCATAGGACAATCACATATGAAGTGATCTCCTTGGCATCTATAGCACGGTCCTCTGGTGCTGGGGATCTCGTCTATCTAGGATGGGGCTCGAAATAATTCTTCATGGATTTGACTATTTGTGTAGGCCTTAAGGTCCTCGAGTGTTCTCTAGGTCTTGATAGACGAAATTCATCTGTGTTTCTTTGATTTCATGGCTCCCTATGTCTCTCATTTTCCATCCGTTTCGTCTCAATTCTGGTTCTTTCTTTTCCTATCGGGTTAACAAAGTTTACTTCAGGCCTATCTCTACTCTTGTCCCTTTGAATTCCATGGACTTGGGATGTTCGAGCTCCTTGGTGACCAAAAGAGACATTGGATCTTGGTTGGGGAAAAACAAATTCACCCTTCCAAGTGTAGGCATGCCTACTGTGCTCTGAGACCACAAACCCTCTAAGAAGTATTTTCTAAGAAGATCACTTTGCCCGGTGTATCTGGATCTTTGAATTACTTCATTAGGCTGTTCGGGTTTATACCTCCAAAAGGCCTTGTTGGTCTCTCGATTTAGGAGCAATTCTATGCTCTTATTGTCTTGGGGAACCCATTCTGGAGTGATTATTCTAGTCAGGACTGATTTGCCTCGAGGGGTCTTTGGCTCTCTTCCTAAGTTTCCTTGCCTTATGTCACCTATTTCTGCCTCCGAGACTATATTACCAAATTCATTTGTCCTATCTGGTTGGGTGGTGACTGTTGGAGACCTCTAAATCTCCAAAAGTTTGATCTATACTGATTTAAGAGCACCTCAATATCAGTTATGGACCAAACTTTACACAAATGTTACCTTCATTTACCAAATCTTCAATTATCACTTCTCTGAGTGAGAATCTTTCTTCTTCAAGAAGTCTGCTTCAAAGATTGACTTCATTACCTGCACATATCTTCAGATTTCTTCAAACCAATGATGCACATATCTTCACACTACCTTTGCGCAATCATATTAACAATTAGTCCTTCAAAAGAATCATTAAAACTTTAATTTGATCCTTAAGATCAAAAGTATGTCAAAAACTGTATTCCTGAATAGACGACTCTGACATAGGTAACTTCTAAAGTTGATTTCTCACAGCACAGATCCCGTTTTGCTAAATGCTTTTAGCCATAGCTTCCTTACCTTCTAACTTAGATTTTGAATGCTCACTCATATAAAACTTTACACTGAACACTGAGATCTAAGAAAAACACTTTGACACAAAAAAGTGTGTGACTCTGAGAGGTCTACCTGCAAGCTTTACATACACATGTTTGTGAAGAGATGGATAGGTATGTGCTTGAAGATGAAGAGGTGTTGCAAAATCCTTGATCTACACCAACAAAATGAACTCCAGGAGTATATGGTGGGCCCTTTTAGATTTCCAATGGATGTATTAGACACCGTATGTACCTTGGAAGATCACTCTCAAAAAGATAGATCAAAACAGATAAGTTGGAGTTAGCTCAGAGGTGAAGAACTTGCTATTTTGGTTCATACACCTGTCCAGTGTTTTGCATAATTCTCTGAGCATAACAGCAATTAGCTTAATTCCTTTTGGGGAAGTATAGTTAACTTAAAGAGCTAACTTTCAAGAGTAATAAACCACACACTGAGAATGATGTTTAATAACTGATGACATCATCCCGATTTTCACGGGCTGCTATAGTAATGAGACCAGTGAGCCGAAAAATGAACATAACTCAAGATTTAAGAATCCAACGATTACGAAAATTTGTATGCCTATACTAGACAGTAAGATGAATCCAACAAGCTTTAAATAATTGAATTTGGATGAGTAACAACTGAGAAATGTCTCTGACAAGAGGAGTAAAAAAATCGGGTACCTGACAGAGAAGTGAAAATGAACAGATACTGTTAACTTCAACTGAACATAACTGAAGGTTGCAACATCCAAATGAAATGAAAATTGTTGAGCATATAGTAGACTTATAGAGCTAACTTTACAAAGTTAAATCACTGAAAATGATGCACCAAGCTCAGAGAAACCATCTCTGCAATCTGACTGAGAAAGCTAAGAGATATGGCAGTGAGTAGTTCACTTCACAAGAACATGGAAATATGAACTCAAATGATCATGAAAATGAAAGTATATTGCTTGTACAATACAATGGACTTACTGATACATATGTGTGCCTTGGAAGCACACCTTGATATGACATAAAGCTCAGCTCTTGGAGGTCTTCACATAGGTCTCTCTAACCACGACTAAAACTGCCATCTATTTATAGTTGAGTTTGGGAGGCTAACTTCCCTCAATCACTCTCCAATCAATTTGTGATTGATTTGATTCTCTATCTACCACAAATCAAGAATTCATGGCTCCTCTTTCCCTTTTTGATCAAGTGGACTCAACCACTTAAGATTCTTTCACTTTTAAAATAAGTAAACTCTTCAAAAGTTACAAGAGGTAGTTCACAAGTGAACTTTACATAGTCTTCATTTTAAAGCTTCATGACTTTGTGAGACTGTAGCTCAATGATGAGTAGCACTTCCTTTAATGTCAATCCGGGAAGACGTGAGGATGGTATGAAGACCTCGAGCAAGTGGTGGCACAAGTGTGTGAGTGAGAAGCACAATAGCATGCACACACATACACACACACGCACACACACAGTAAGACAAAGAGGGAGAATCAATGGAGTTCTTTAGATTACTTTCAAAATGCTCTTACAAGTTTGTTTCAATTACAATCCAACCTCAAAAATGAGCTCTCTAGCTCCTTTTATAGTTTTTGACTAGCTTTGGCCCTGTTCAGACCTAGTGTCCGGCCTAGTTAAAAATTAGGTTCCAGGGCTTATTTGAGGGCTCAAACGAGATCCAAAAATTACGAAAATTGGCAGGTAGATACTTCTAAAGCTCCTCAAGCTCAAGGACTCCTTGGCTTGCACAAAATGGAGCTACAAAAATATGAAATGGTATTTACAATGGTGTTAAGTGATGAAAATCACTTTTAATCGGTGTACAGGTTTTGAAAAGTTAAAAGGTTGCCTAAGTGCTAGATTTGCGTGAATGCTCATACTTGCTTCTTCATGAGGAAAATTATTGGCCTATTTGCCAGATCTTCTTTGACTGCTGTGTCTGCTTGTGCTGTCCCTTCGCTCTGACTCTCTTCGTCTTGTAGCTCCTTCTGTTCCCTGACTGCTGCCAACACCCCCCCCACTCTCGCGTCTGTCGCCCCTGACAGACCCTTGTCTAGAGGATTTTTGAACATAGTATTGGACGACATCGGAGGCTAGGTGGTGTTCTTCGAGTCGCAATCCGCGTGCTAGATCCGTGAGCAAATCATCCCAATTCACAGGACCAGGAACATCTGGATGAGGCACCCTCAATTGTTCTGAGTAAATAGTTCTCTCCACAGCAAATAATTGGAGGAGATGGGATGGTCTGGGTATAAAGATTTCGGAGTGATATTCCCAGAATCTGGTGATGAACATCTCCTCAAAGGTCTGTTTAAAGCAGGCTGGGAGGTATTTGATTCTGGCGTGCCAAGCATATATTACTTCAATGGACGGGGTGGTACTCATATCATACACTAGATCTTGGTTTCCTGTCATAAAGCCTGCACCTGAGAAGTGAGGGTCCTTAATGTTTTTAAACGTCCTAAAAGTGATTAGCATTAATTCAAATATTTTCATGCACATCTGGGCCATCACATCAGGATTATTGCGTAGCCTAGTACTCCAGTGACGGATTGTAGAAATCATGTAATTGACTGTGGGAGGTCCTCGTGGAGGCGCTAGATAAACATAATTCAACCATTTTGCACAGGCTTTGATATCTCTGACAGCTATAGTGAATTCAGGCCAGGTGCGTCGTCGCAGAACTGGAATGTAACAAGGGTTGTACTTAATAAACAACGGCATATTATTCCAGGTTCGAACCACTTGCATCCTCAAATGCATCAGGGCTAGGTTCGCATTCTTCTAGAACTTCCTCTCCCATGATTGGCTCTATGGAGAAGACTGAAATGTCATAGCCATCCTCATCACAGTGGGGTGTCCATTGTTCCTCATTGATGGCTACGTCCATTGTTGCTAAGATTTCTGCCTAGCCATGGGGTTCAAATTCCTCGTCAGGAAAGACTACAGGTGCATAGGCTGGGTCTTGGATTGGTCTGTGGGTTTCTTCTGCACCTACCTCTTTGGCTTTTTCTCTCTTTTCTTTGTCTACTGCTACTTTGCACATCCATAAGTGGGTGTCTTCATGCATCCATGAGGATCCTGACCCTATGGAATGCACAGATTCTGTATCATCTTTGGCTCTATGGATGGGATTCCACTGGATAGGAGGTACATCTCTATGAGAGTAATCTTTGAGATTCACTTTGGTCGTAACACCTAAGTGCTGTAGGTACAAAGAATTGGTTCCCCAATCCTGTACCACTTGCAACTGTCGCATAAATGGTCTTCCCAAAATCATCTCATAGGCATGATTTTTGCTGAAGTCGCATATGGCAAATGTATGCTCAAACTCGACACCACAAGTGGTGAGAGTTATTCCTTCTAGCAATCCTAGGGGTCTCTCTATGTGACCATCGGCCATCTGCAATTTCATTCTCGTTGGCCTGAGTGCCGGCTTGCCCCAACGCTTCCATAGGGAAGTAGTGGCAATTGCAACTCCTGCACCTGAGTCCAAAATTGCCTTGGTGGTGTACTCCTGGTAGGTGATGGGAAGATAGGTGTTCCCTTCTTCACCTTCACACATATCTCCTATCTTATCCAAGGGAATTTCTGGCACTGTCCTATGGGATCCTACCTGGGAACGAGGTTTTGCTATCTCTGGTACTTGTTTGGCTACATGTTTCCATAATTCAGGTCTAACCTTGAGTAGCTCTTCTAACTTGAGATTACACTGCACGTTAGTGTTCTTCACTACCTCTGTGTTCCTAGGTATGACTGAGTCTTCGTTTCTTACCATGACTGTAGGTGCTCTCATACAGGTGGACTTTGCTTCCCATGGTCCTGTGAAGTGGGGTAACTCTTGTATGGAATTAGATTCAAAGTCCAATCTCTCGTGAGATTGAGTACTCTCATGCTCCTCGTAAATAGATGGGATGTCTTGTGGGAATTGGTCGTGTGCATCATCCACAAGTTCAAAGGGAGGGGCGACTTCACTTTCGTTATCCCATTTGTCTTCTTGAATCTCTCGTAGGAAGTCTGGTGCAAACCGATTCATAGAAGAAGAAGTGTCTGGCTCCGTAGAATTAGGCGCATAAGCAACCTGGGAAGGAGGGCTTATCCTATCGTTGGCTCTCTCCTTGTTCTCATAGATGGCTGGAGCACAAGCTTCCTGGGGAGGGTTACTTATTCTATTACTTTTCCGAACAGGCTCATACGCTCCCTGAGAAGGAGTGTAGGCAACCTGTGGAGGTACACAAGCTTTCGAGGGAGGCTTTTGTGCCTTTTGGGGGGGAAGATAAGCTTCTTGAGGAGGCACATGGGCTTCCTGAAGAGGCTTTCTTATCCGTTCTCTTGCCCTTTCCTTTCTTTGAGGGGCAGTTTCCTTTTCTGATTGTGCCACTAACCTCTCTATTCGTTCTAGGGAGGGGGAATTGTCTGGTTCCATGGAATTTGGCACATAAGCTTCCGGTGGGGAATGGGTCATGATTTTACTTACATTCTCCCTTCCTTGATTTTTTTCTTCCTTGGCAGATCTAGCGATTATTCCCTCTAATTTCTCTAGAAGTCCATCCAAGTGTAATTGCGTCCTAGCTGAGCCCGAGTAATTGAAAAGGCGACTGGCTTCAAACATAGTCTGAGCCAATGCAACCATTTTCGCGCAAAGCTTGGTTCGTTCTATCTCTAGGTCAGCTCTAGGGTAACACTTGTCATGATCTGTGACATTTGGCCCTTCTTGAATTCTGGCCTGATATGCTTTAAGCATCATGTCTATGTCTTCCGGAATGGGATCAGCTAATACTGATCCTACTCTAGGGGGTGGTGGAATCGTATGACGTGGGTTGGAAGGTGGCGGGTCGGATGGCGATGGGAGTGGTGGTGATGGGATAGTGTGAGAGGGGGTTTGAGAGGTGATTTCAGTTATCCTAGCTTTGGTTTCGCTTATGCTTTCCTCAAGTTCACTCATCTTTTTAGCCCATTGTCTTTTCATTCTTTCCCGACTATCTTTCCACGCTCTAGTCCTTTTCTTTGTTACGCTCTCGGTTTCACTAGCCTCTGAGTTCTTATCCTGGTTTACCCCTTGATTCTGCTGCAATGCTTGAGCTCTAGTGACTACCTGTACGGGAGCAGTGGAAGTGACACTTCCTGTGGAATCTACCACTAACCCAATAACGTTGATAGGAGTGATTTTTGGCATATTATTAGGGTTCTTAGGGCAATCTCGTAAGAGATGCTCTTTTCCACAATCTTGGCAAAAGCCTTGGATCGTCACTGACTGGGGTTGTGTAGGTGGAGGTAAGGGGCAATCACGAATGAGGTGATCTCCTTGGCATCTGTAACACGGTCCTCTCGGGAATGGAGGTCTTACTTGCCTAGGTTGAGGCCTAGGGTTGGGGTTTGCATACATGACGTTTGTATAATCTGACTCCCAACTAGGTTCATTTGGCTCTTCGCTGTAATAGGACTCACCATGTTCTGGAGACTGCATGTAGTACGCCTGGGGACTATCACCATGTGTAGAATCAAAACTATGGTCACTGGGGTCATTTTCAAAAAGCAAGGATGTTACTGGGACTAAGGCTCTATTCAGGTTCTCTTCTGCAGTCGTGTACTTTACCGGAATCACATTAGCTGGAGCTGGGGGTTGTTGTGCTAACACAGGCTAAGGTCGTTGTTGGTTTTGGTATGGTTGCTGATAGGGTTGCTGTGGCCTGCCATATGGCTGTGGAGGGTACTGGTTCTGGTATCTTCCCTGTTGAGGGTATGGCTGAGGGTAGGGTTGCCTAACCGCCTGCTTGTTGTATGGGCAATCTTGCGCAGTGTGATTGGTGTACTTCCGTTCTATGGTGCAGTACTGGCTACTAGGATTAACTTGGGGTTGAGCCATAATGGGACAGACGTTCGCCATGTGGTCGCCACCACACGTATAGCATCTTTTCACAGGGGCAAACCTCGGAATTTGTTTGCTAGAGACGCCTAGTTTTTGTGCCACTTTCTCTGCGAGTTCCTCAATTGATGTGGATTGCGTGGAAGAGTGACTAGAAGCACTATCTGAATCTTTGTAGATTTTGGAAAGCTCTAGTTCTTCCCCTAGGTTATCTTCAATGTCAATGCACATGCGTACACACTCTTCTATAGTCCTAGGGTCCTTCAGATACACATAGGATCTCAATTTCGTACTCAGCAATCCATCAAGGAATAAGGCTACTTGTTTAGCAGATGTGGGTAGCTCCGAAACAGGGCACCTTTCAAGATATTGTCTAAATCTTCTTCCAGCCAATCTGACAGTCTCTTGGGGGGTCTGTTTGAAGCTGTGAATCAATGAGGAGGTATTGTGTCTTATGCCGCTCTTAGAGAACTCTACAATGAAAGCCTCTAGGAGTTGGTCTATGCTCCTGAACTGCCGCTCATCCAATGGCTGAAACCATGTAAGTGCTGTGTTCCTAAGGGTTAGACCGAAGGCATTGTACTGTGTGAACAGATCCTCCACTTGTTCAGCTCTCAAGACTTGCTTGAACTCCGCCACATGATCATAGGGATCTCCTGTGCCGTCAAAGTAATTCTTCATGGACTTAACTAGCTGGGTGGGTCTCAAAGTTCTTGTGTGCTCTCTAGGCCTCGGCAGAGGGAATCCATCTACATTTCTTTGGTTCCTGTGAGCTCTAAGCATCTCAAGTTCTACCCTATTCGTCTCTGTCCTCGTTCTTTCTCTGCCCACTGGGTTGGCAAAGCTTACTTCTGGTCTATCTCTACTTCTGTCTCTTTGCATTCCATGAGCTTGGGATGTTCCAGCCCCAGGGTGACCATAGGATACATTTGATCTTGGTTGGGGAAAAATGAATTCGCCCTTCCAAGTGTAAGCATGCCTATCATTTTCTGTCACCACAAAAATCCTTTCGGAGGTGTGATCTAAGTAGGTCACTCTACCTGGGCTATCAGGATCCTTAAACTCGTAGATCATGATATTTCCTATATCAGTTGGCTGATTAGATTTATACCTCCAAAAGGCTTCGTCAGTTTCTCGATTGAGGAGCAACTCTATGCTCTTGTTGTCTTGGGGAATCCACTCAGGTGTGATAATCCTAGTGAGAACAGATTTGCCTCGGGGGGTTCTAGGTTCCGCACCCATGTTTCCTTGCTCTAAGTCCCCTAAGTCTGCCTCTGAGATTACATTTCCAAATTCATCCGTCCTATCTGGGTGACTGGTGACTACGTATATGGTTCCTTCTTTGTCCAGGTATGCACCGTTTTCAAACTTGACGGCTGGGTGCTCTAGTCCAATGGATTGATCAGGATTTTTAATCTGGACCACGGATCTTCCTAGGCCGTCCTCATAGATGCTAGCACCTAATCGGTTGGTCCTCAGGTACTCCAACTGTGTTTTGTAAGGGCCTTCTACTCTGTACAAGTAAGGCACACCTGAACTACCTGTCGGTCTATCCATGCCTTGAGACATCTCTGACTCACTGGTATCAGAGCTAGGGTAATGCGAGTGGTGGCTCAACTGCTGGGCCCAAGACCTTGCAGTGTGATTGACACTAGCCTCTGAAGACCTAAGGCTTTGTCTCTCTCTTACTAGGTGTCGTCCTGATCTAAGGTTCATATGCCTAACTGATTAACCCAATTTTTCCCAGGTACTACCACGTTTCTGAGTCCTTTTGTATCGGTCACTTGATTCTTTTTATGTTGATTATCGTGTTTAGACTCTTGTTTGATATCACGTCGTCAGGAATACTTGAGTTTAATTTCGCACTTTAGTTTGGTCGTTTCACGTTAGGTTCTTTCCCTTTTAGGATTGACGTTCGCACACACACAGGTTATCTCTTAACTTGCACTTGATTTTCTTAGATAGTCTTTGACTTAGCTCGTGCCTGTCGTTCCCTGGAATTACTTCTAACACTATCCGCACTTAGCCTAAACTAAGAATTGACAGAGAGTGTTGCGGATTTTCCAACCTTGAGTTCCTTTCCTTGTGGTGTTGCCTAGATGTGCCCAGGACGCGCGTTCCCAAGCTTGCACTTACTCTTGCCTTGCGTACCTTTTGCTTCTCTCAAAGGACCTGTAAAAGGCCCACTGTTAGCTCAAGACTTAAATTCAAAAGACAGAACCAATCACTTTCATTCATGTAACACTTCACCAATTTACACTATGACCTTTTGGACACAACTCTAGAGATCCCTGAATTTTTGTTCCCCCTGGGTATGGTCAACTTCAAAATACCCTAGCAAATATTCATGATCTTAATTTAACTATAACCAGTCGATGTTTTTGTTGTACTCCCTGTGAGCTTTCCAACAAAACAAAAATCACGGCAAACGGATTTCGTATGAGAAAGTTATGCCGGTTCAGGGTTTGGGGCTAAAACAGGATTGAGCTACGTTATCAGGCAAACAGGAATTCCAGAGTTACTTGGGTCGTGTCCTCGTAATGCAATGCTACACCCTTGTGTTTGTCCCACACTTGGCCAAAATGTAAACCACTATTTTTACCTTAAAAATTTGACCTAAATTGCCCTTCTAACGCGTTCGCAAAGTCTGTCGGTCGCGATTGACAGGTCAGTCGCGATCGACGTGTCGATCGCGATTGACAGGTTCGTCGTGGCTGTCAGTCGCGATTGACTGGTCAGTCGCGATTGACTGGTCAGTCGCGATTGACAGGGGTTACGAAAAGTCAATCAGTCATGGTCAAAGGGTCGTTGACTCTGTCGGTCGCGATTGATGGGTCGATCGCGATTGATAGGTCGGTCGTGAGGGTCTGTCGATCGTGGTCAAACAATCGTTGACTGTGTCGGTCGCGATTGACAGAACCGTCGTGGTCTGTCGATCGTGGTCAAATAGTCGTTGACTGTGATGAGTCGATCGCGATTGATGACTCGATCGCGATTGACACGTGTCACGCGTATGGTCAGTCGGTCGTGGTCAATCGGTCGTTGACTCTGTCGGTCGCGATTGACAGAGCCGTCGTGGGCTGTCGATCGCGATTGACGTGTCGATCGCGATTGACAGATCTGTTCGTCGTGGTTTGTCGATCGCGATTGACAGAGCGATCGCGATTGACAGAAATCTGAGGAGTTTCAAAATTCTAAGCACATTTTTGGGAAGCTCTAGGCCTGTAGATCATGGTTTTGCACTTTGTTTGATGATTTGAGCGTTTTTTCTGTTGGTCGCGATTGACAGAGGTCGGCGACACACAGACAGTTACTTCGAAATCCGTACCTGCGTAGAGTGCTGGGGACGATGATGTGACCTGTACCTGCAAGATAGCTCAAGAAACATGCAAAAATAGCACACGCAATTTCGCTCTCTCGCTCTCTCTCACAAGTGAAAGGAGGGAAATGAGGTGGAGATGGGGATATAGTCAAAAAACTGAAATTTCCGCGATGATGGAGATGGAGGTGGAAGATGGTGATGGTGATGATGATGATGGTGATGATGGTGGTGAGGTAAGAAAGAGAAAAATAGGAAAAATAAAGAAATTACCTACAACTCCAACGCGCCAACTCTACGTCTTACCATCACACGCTCGTCCTCAAAGCTCGGTCCCCGGCAACGGCGCCAAAATTTGGTGTAGCTCAATGATGAGTAGCACCTCCTTTAATGTCAATCCGGGAAGACGTGAGGATGGTATGAAGACCTCGAGCAAGTGGTGGCACAAGTGTGTGAGTGAGAAGCACACTAGCATGCACACACATACACACACACGCGCACACACAGTAAGACAAAGAGGGAGAATCAATGGAGTTCTTTAGATTACTTTCAAAATGCTCTTACAAGTTTGTTTCAATTACAATCCAACCTCAAAAATGAGCTCTCTAGCTCCTTTTATAGTTTTTGACTAGCTTTGGCCCTGTTCAGACCTAGTGTCCGGCCTAGTTAAAAATTAGGTTCCAGGGCTTATTTGAGGGCTCAAACGAGATCCAAAAATTACGAAACTTGGCAGGTAGATACTTCTAAAGCTCCTCAAGCTCAAGGACTCCTTGGCTTGCACAAAATGGAGCTACAAAAATATGAAATGGTATTTACAATGGTGTTAAGTGATGAAAATCACTTTTAATCGGTGTACAGGTTTTGAAAAGTTAAAAGGTTGCCTAAGTGCTAGATTTGCGTGAATGCTCATACTTGCTTCTTCATGAGGAAAATTATTGGCCTATTTGCCAGATCTTCTTTGACTGCCGTGTCTGCTTGTGCTGTCCCTTCGCTCTGACTCTCTTCGTCTTGTAGCTCCTTCTGTTCCCTGACTGCTGCCAACAGAGACTCAAGCCAATATTTAGGCTTGTCATAGACTTGCTCCAACAGCTCCCTCTCAAGCCAAGTATGCTTGAGGTCTTCAATCTTCCAAGATTACCTGCAAACCAATCATGGCTTTGAACTTGCAGAGCTTTGTACCATCCAATGCTTTGGTTAGAATATATGCACATTGTTGATGAGTGGACACATATGATATTTGAATGTCTTTGCTTAGAACCTTCTCTCGTACATAGTGATAATGAACTTCAATATGTTTAGTCCTTGCATGAAAAATAGGACTAGCAGCCAAATGAATAGAACTCATATTGTCACCAAAAATAGTTGGAGTTCCAAACTCCAATCCAAGATCTTTGAATAATGTCTTCATCCACATAGCTTCTTGTGTAGCTATGGCAAGACCTCTATATTCAGCTTCAGTAGAAGAGAGAGCAACTGTGGGTTGCTTCTTGGATGACCATGAAATAAGCTTTGAACCTGCAAAGGTAAGATAACCTGAAGTGCTCCTTCTATCTTCCTTGGAGCCAGCCCAATCTGCATCAGAAAATAGCTTGAAACCTAAATCAGATACATAAGGATAATAAAGTCCTTCATTTATGGTTCCTTTGAGATACTTGAGAATCCTTTTGGCAGCATCCATATGTGGTTTCCTTGGTGTGTGCATAAATTGACTTAGCACACTCACACTGTAACATATATCTACTCTTGTCAATGTGGCATAGTTGAGACTACCCACTAGACTTTGATATGATGTGATGTCCTCTATGAGTTCACCTTCATGTGAGATCAATTTGTGATTGACCTCCATTGGAGTACCTGCAATCTTACAATCTTGCATCTTGAATTTTGCCAACATGTCCTTAATGTACTTTCTTTGAGTGAGAAACAAACCATGATCTTTGTAGACAACTTCCAAACCTAGGAAGTAGGTAAGTGAACCCAAATCACTTATCTTGAACTCTTCTCTCATCTGATCTTTGATCTTCTTCATACCATCTGCATCATTTCCTGTCAATATAATATCATCTACATATACACATAGGTAGATGATCTCAGAATTACTCTTTTTAATAAAGAGTGAAGGATCTGCCTTGCTTGGTTGAAAGCCTTTGTCCTGTAAGAATGAAACAAGTCTGAAATTCCAAGATCTTGGGGCTTGCTTGAGACCATACAATGCTTTGTTAAGTTTACACACATAATCAGGATAAACTTGATTCTCAAAACCAAGTGGTTGTGCCATATATACCTCTTCTATTATCCAACCATTCAAGAATGCATTCTTTACATCTAGTTGAAGTATCTTCCAATTCTTGGAAGAGGCAATACTAAGCAAAACTCTAATAGTAGGCATCTTTGCCACAAGAGGGAAGGTCTCCTCATAATCAATTCCCTGAGTTTGTGCAAAGCCTTTTGCTACTAGCCTTGCCTTATACCTGTTAATGGAACCATCAGAATTCTTCTTGAGTTTATAGACCTATCTTGAGCCTATTACCTTCATGGATGAAGTCTTGGGCACCAAATCCCAAGTGTTGTTTTCCTCAAGTGCTTCAATCTCTTCCTTCATTGCATGCTTCCATTCTGATTTTGCTTTGGCCTCTTCAAAGGATGATGGCTCCTCTTGGTTTATGTCATGTGCTATGTAGATAGAATGTTTAGTTACTAATGAGGTGTCAAACCCTTACCTTTCTGGTTTTTTCTTTTCCCTCATAGATCTTCTTAGGCCATGATGTGATGATTCTGCCTCATGTCCAAGTTCCTACAATTTTGCTTTACCTTTAGACTTCCATGCTTTGATCTTTTCCATCTGAGATTCCATTTTGAGGTGTCTTGTTCTTCAATCTTTGGTTGTTCTCTACCAAGCTTTGGAAAATCTTCTTCAAGATCATATGGTAAATTGACCTTCCTACATGAATCTTCATACCATGAATTGTTTTCATCAAAAACTACATCTTTGCTTACCAAGAATCCTTTGTTGGTAGGGTTGTATAACCTGTAACCCTTTTGATTGTTGTCATATCCAATAAATACACACCTTTCTACCTTTGGATCCATCTTGCCTCTAACCTGTGAAGGAACATGAGCAAAAGAAATACATCCAAAAATTTTACAATGATCTAAGCTTGGTCTTCTTCCATTCCAAGCCTCATATGGAGTCATCCCATCAAGGGATTTCGAAGGCAACCTGTTAATCAAGTAAGTGGCTGTAGATACAGCCTCAACCCATAGATAATTAGGCAAATGCTTTTCATTTAACATGGACCTTGCAGCTTCAACAATTGTCCTATTCCTCCTTTCTGCCACTCCATTTTGCTCAGGAGTGTACCTTGTAGTTACCTCTCTTTTGATTCCTCTTTCTTGAAGAAAAGAATCAAACTCATGGGAGAAGTATTCTCCCCCTCCATCTGACCTTAGCCTTTTTAGAGATTTACCTATTTGATTCTCCACAAGAGCCATATATCTTTTGAAACATGAAAAAACTTCATCTTTGTGTTTCATAAAGAATAGGATAGTCCATCTGCTGCAATCATCAATAAAGGAGACATAATACCTTGATCCAAATATTGAAGCTTCCTTGCTAGGTCCCCATACATCTGTATGAACCAACTCCAAGAGATCTCCATGCATATAACCTTTCTTCATGAATGGTAACCTGTGAGACTTTCCAAATTGACATGCACTACACTTATAAATCATATGTTGTTTTGACAATTAGGGAGTCCAAGTACACTTTGGTTCCTGCAAATTTGCTTTAATGACCTTTCACCAATATGTGCTAACCTTTTGTGCCATACTTCCAATTCTGTGTGTCTGACTACCATAATTAAAGAGAGCAATATTTCTAGTGTCTTGTAATTCAAATGTGAACAATCTACCTGCCTTTTCACCTTTTGCAATTCTTCTAAATCCTTGACTTGGATCTTCAACAAATGCTCCTGCTTTTGTGAACCTGACTTGCAACCCTTTCTCTACTATCTGCCCAACACTTATCAAATTCTTTGTAATGGTAGGGACATAGAGTACCTTACTGAGTAGGTTGATGTTTCCATCAGGTGCTTTGACATTGCCTATTTTCTCCACAGGATGTTTTGTGTCATCTCCCGTTTGTACCTCATGCTTATTCCTTGGATCTTTTGAACCTTCCTCTTGGGTAGCCATAACTTCCTCTATTGTATCCTCTGCCTCTTTGATTCCTGAAATTCCTAAAGCAATTTTCAGCTGTATGATTAGTTAATCCACAAATAGAACATGAGTTGGAGTCTTGGGATCTCCCCCTGCCTTGTCTACCTCCTCTTCCTCTACCTCTGCCATGTCTTCCTCTACCTGCATAGTTAGCTTGATATGTACCTGCTTCATCATCCACTTTCTTTGCCTTTCCTTTGTTATCTTTGGACTTGCTTTTATCAGTGTATAAAGCTGAAGATTGATTACCTTTAGAGCTTTCTCCATTTTTGATAAGCTTTGCCTCTTGGGTAAGTAGTTGTCCAATGAGTGTATTGAAATCAGGTACATGCATGTCCATGTACAAATCCATAGCTGTGGTGAATGCTTCCCATTTGTCATCTGCCTTCAAGCCATTGATGACCTGCCTTACAATTTGCTCTTCATCTATTACCTCTCCAATTCTTCCCAACTGATCTGCTATGTCCTTGAGATTTGTGACAAAATCAGTCACATTTTGTTTGGGAGCCTTCTTGAGAGTTGTGAAATCCAACCATAGTTGATGCTTCCTAGCTTTAATAATTGAAGAGAAGAAAGCTTCAAGTGCATCCCACACTTCCTGAGATTTCTTACGACTTCTAATGTGAGGCAACAAAAAATATGAGATAGAGTTGAGGAGATAAGACCTTGCAAGTGCATCCTTGGAGCACCATGTGCTCAATCTTTCTTGCTCTTCTTGTTGGTTGACTTTTGTTCCTGAAACTTGGCATAACTTCATCTCCAGCCACATAACCATATAAACTTCTACCTTGGAGATAAGCTTCCATTCTTAATGACCAAGCTGAGTAGTTACCTCTGTCCAATTTGTCAATCGATGAAGGAAATCCATCTACCATGTCCAACCTTGCTCTGATACCACTGTGAAGAGATGGATAGTATGTGCTTGAAGATGAAGAGGTGTCGCAAAATCCTTGATCTACACCAGACAAATGAACTCCAGGAGTATATGGTGGGCCCCTTTAGATTTCCAATGGATGTATTAGACCCCCTGTGTACCTTGGAAGATCACTCTCAAAAAGATAGATCAAAACAGATAAGTTGGAGTTAGCTGAGAGGTGAAGAACTTGCTATTTTGGTTCATACACCTGTCGAGTGTTTTGCATAATTCTCTGAGCACAGCAGCAATTAGCTTAATTCCTTTTGCAAAAATCTAGTTAACTTAAAGAGCTAACTTTCAAGAGTAATCTCATAAAAAATAATGAACCACACACTGAGAATGATGTTTAACAACTGATGACATCATCCCGATTTTCACGGGCTGCTACAGTAATGAGACTAGTGAGCCAAAAAATGAACATAACTCAAGATTTAAGAATCCAATGATTACGAAAATTTGTATGCTTATACTAGACAGTAAGATGAATCCAACAAGCTTTAAATCATTGAATTTAGATGAGTAACCACTGAGAAATGGCTCTGACAAGATGAGTAAAAAAATCGGGTACCTGACAGAGAAGTGAAAATGAACAGATACTGTTGACTTCAACTGGACATAACTGAAGATTGCAACATCCAAATGAAATGAAAATTGGTGAGCATATAGAGCTAACTTTACCAAGTTAAATCACTGAAAATGATGCACCAAGCTCAGAGAAACCATCTCTGCAATCTGACTGAGAAAACTGAGAGATATGGTAGTGAGTAGTACACTTCACAAGAACATGGAAATATGAACTCATGGAAATATGAACTCAAATGATCATGAAAATGAAAGTATATTGCTTGTACAATACAATGGACTTACTGATACATATGTGTGCCTTGGAATCACACCTTGATATGGCATAAAGCTCAGCTCTTGGAGGTCTTCACATAGGTCTCTCTAACCATGACTAAAACTACCATCTATTTATAGTTGAGTTTGGGAGGCTAACTTCCCTCAATCACTCTCCAATCAATTTGTGATTGATTTGATTCTCTATCTACCACAAAACACGAATTCGTGGCTCCTCTTTCCCTTTTTGATCAAGTGGACTCAACCACTTAAGATTCTTTCACTTTTACATTAAGTAAACTCTTCAAAAGTTACAAGAGGTAGTTCACAAGTGAACTTTACATAGTCTTCATTTTAAAGCTTCTTCTATGACTTTGTGAGACTCAAGCCAATACTTAGGCTTGTCATAGACTTGGTCCAACAATGTTCCTATTGATCGTACTCACAACATGAAAGGAATTAAACCATGAAACTTTGAACATAGCTTCATTAGCTTCTAGATTAGATGTGTACAAAAGGATTTTTGATCCACATGATGAGACTGAGAGAAATCTACGAAATACTCGTCGCTATGTTTTGAAGATGACTCTCTACACATCTATCAGAATGACACTTGTCTTCTAATGAATCTCACTTGCATTTCTTTACATTTTTGACTTATATACATATGATTCTAGACTTATCCCGCGTCTATTACATTACTCCTCACCATTTTAAGGATCATCTACACTCATAGTGCAAAAATTTCCATCTGTAATGTAAATATGTATACAATCTTCACTTCTGAGATCTCTTCACTTTCTCAAATGAATTCTTTCACTTCAATCTAATCACTGACATGCTTCAAGCTCTTTGTAATCATCAATTTGTGATTGCTTTGTTCCAACAGCTCCCCCTCAATCACTAATTATGATTATTCCATTCTTCTTTACTCCTGCCATCTCTTTGAACCTCTGTAGCTTAGGTCCATCCAAGCTTTTTGTTAACATAAGAAATGATACTGAATCTCTATATGCTTAGTCCTGGCATGAAAAACAAGGTTAGCTGCCAAATACAATGAACTCATATTGTCTCCAAAAATAATTGGAGTACTCTGATCAGTTCCAAAACTCTTGAACAAGGTCTTTAACCATATCACTTCTTTTGCAGCCTCTACCATTCCTTTATACTCAGCTTCTGTCGATGACAAAGCAACTGTATGTTGCTTCTTTGAGCACCAAGAAACTAATTTATCTCCAATATAACAGAGATACCCATGAGTAGATCTTCTATCATCTGAATCACCTGCCCAATCTACATCACTAAACACTTTGATTCTTGTATCAGAAGTAAATCCATAATACAAACCTTCACTTAGGGTTCCTTGATATATCTGAGTACCCTTTGAGCTGCAATCCAATGAGTCTTCTTTGGACAATGCATAAATTGTGATAATACACCTATTGCATATGATAGATTTGGCCTTGTCAAGGTAGCATAGATTAGACTACTTACCAAACTCTGATACTTCTTCATATCATTGAATTCTTCACCTCCATATCTTCTCAACTTATGATTTACCTCCAATGGTATGGTTGAAGACTTGCAATCTTCCATGTTGAACTTGACCAGAAGATTCTTCAAGTATCTCTCTTGTGTAACATATACTCCATGTTGAGCATACACAATCTGCATTCCTAAGAAATAAGATAAGTTTCCCAAATCACTTATCTTAAACTCCTTCTCTATTTGTTTCTTAAGCTCCTTGATTCCTTAAGCATCTGTACCTGTGACAATAATATCATCAACATAAATACACATGTATATGTGTCCATTTTCACTTGCCTTCACTAGCAAGCTACTATCTACCTTTGATGTTTGAAATCCACATTCATTCAAGAACTTAACAAGCCTGTAGTTCCATGCTCTTGGGGCCTGCTTCAAACCATACAAAGCTCTCTTGAGCTTACACACATAATCTGATCCAATTGAATCCATGAAGCCTTCTGGTTGCTCCATGTACACTTCATCTGCAATCTATCCATTCATGAATGCATTCTTCACATCTAATTGTGATAACTTCCATCCTTTACAAACAGCAATAGCAATCAATGATCTAATTGTAGACATCTTAGCAACATGACTAAAGGTTTCATCATAATCTACCCCATAAGTTTGGGCATAACCTCTGACCACAAGTCTAGCTTTGTATCTAGACACCTTTCCATCTGCAAACCTTTTTGTTTTATACACCCACTTACATCCAATGACCTTATGATTGTTTGGTCTTGACACTAATTCCCATGTTTCATTTTCAAGTAGAGCATCATACTCTTCTTGCATTGCCTTCTCCCAATTCTGTTTACCTTTAGCTTCTTCATATGTGATTGGATCCTCTTCTGTCTGCACAATGTAAGCATAATCTTTTGTTGTTAGAAAAGATGTATGATAGCTATACCTGATAGGTTCTTTTCTTTCTCTCAAGGATCTTCTGACCTCTTCACTTCTTGAAGTCTAAGCCACATTTGATTCTGGATCAAATCTTGGCCCATCTTCAACATTTTCTTGCAATTTACTTTTATAATCAACATCATCAATATCTTCTTCATACACACTTACTTTTGTCTTCCCTTTCCTTTGTATTTCTTTAACATCTTCATAATCATTTGTTGACCCTGTATACCATGTACTTTGCTCATCAAATGTAACATCTTTGGTAACAAGAAATTGCTTTGTGGATGGACTCCACAATCTGTAACCCATCTGTCTATCATCATACCCAATAAACACATACTTCTCTGCTTTGGGTTCTAGCTTATGTCTCAATTGTGAAGGAACATAAGCATATGCTAAACATCCAAATACGTTACAATGATCAAGATTAGGTCTCTTACCCCACCATGCTTCATAAGGTGTTGTTCCATCCAAAGCTTTACAAGGTAACCTATTCACAAGGTATGTTGTAGTGTTGATAGCTTCTGCCCATAAGTAATTTGGACAATTCTTTTCTTTCATCATTGCTCTTGCAAACTCTATAAGAATTCTATTTCTTCTTTCTGCAACTCCATTTTGTTGAGGAGAGTACCTGCAAGTTACTTCTCTTTTTATACCTGCATCCACAAATAATAATCGAACTCTTTAGAGAAATACTCTCCCCCTCCATCTGATCTCAACCTCTTGAGCTTTTGTCCTGTAATCCTTTCTGCATAAGCACGATAATGCTTGAATGACTTGAACACTTTTGCTTTGTCCTTGATTACATATAAAGTAATCCATCTGGTTGCATCATCAACAAACAACACATAATATCTGGATCCATTTATGCTATAGTCCCTTGAAGGACCCCACACATCTGTATGAACCAATTCAAGCATATTTGAATACTTATACCCTGATTTATTGTATGAACTTTTGCGTGCTTTAGGTAATTGACAAGATTCACACTTGTACACCATGTGTTGACCTTCAACATTTGGTAAACCAATCACCACATCATTCTTTGACATTTCCTTTATGGCTCTCTCATTGAAATGACCTAGACTTTTATGCCATAGGTCTAACTCAGACATCTTTTGACTTCCATAAGTAAATAAAGCATGTTCCACATTACCTTGGACTTTGAGAGTAAACAACCTTCCTTCCTTTTTACTTGCAATGATATTTCTATATCCATGATTTGGAAACTTCTTTCCCTCCTCTAGCATATGATGTCCTACCACCTCTTCCTCTGAAGTTGCTTCTTTGGTTTCTGCCTCCTCTACCTCTTTGATTGAAGCTCTAGTTATTACTTCCACCATTTTGATTGTTATACCAACAATCATTTGCCAAATTATTGGTTCTGCCACAAATCCAACAAGCTTTACCTCCTCTTTGTTTTTACCTCCTCTTCCTTTACCTCTGAAGTTCATCTTTCCTTTTGTAAAATTAGCTTGACTTGAAGTTCCTTCATCATCAGTTGACTGCTTCCCTTTGCCATTCTTTTTCTTGTCCTTGGAGTACATAGCTTGACTTGCACTCCTATCATTGTCTCCCTTAATGTCCTGCTCAAAAGTTAGCATGTGTCCTAGCAATTGATTAAGATCAGGAGTAAAGTGATCTAATGACAATTCTATGGACAATATGAAAGGCTTCCATATCTCATCTCCTCTCAGACTTGTAAGTATTTGCCTTACCAACTTATCCTCTTCAATGTGTTCATCTACTACTCCCAAGCTATCTGCAATATCCTTCATCCTTGCCACATAATCAAAAAATTGATTGTGAACTCTTCTTCTTGAAAGTTATGAATTATGCCCATAATTAGGACTTCGTAGACTTGGTTGTGTTTTGGAAATGCTCTTCCAAAGCATTCCACACATCTGTTGCACTTTCTAATCCTCTGATGTGAGGTAGAAGATAATCATTTACAGCCATGTAAATGATGCTCCTAGCTTGAGCATCCTTTCTCATCCAATTCTTCAAACCTGCAAGTTCCTCCCTATTTGGAACACTAGGATCTTCAAACTTAGGCTTTTCTTCTTCTCCTGTAATGAATGCCATCAAATCTTTGCTCATGAGGTGTGCCTCCATCCTCGTGGACCAAGCTGGATAGTTCTTCCTATCTAGCTTATCAATCTGCAAGCTTTGTCCCATCTTTGATCTTCTGTGTCTGCAATTACTATGATTTATGATAATAGAGTGTACCTTTGATATGAAGTTTTAATCCTTCTTGATCCTTTGAACTCGTACTTTGTACTTCTGTAGGTTATCTTCAAGAATTTGACTTTGTCTACCTTCAATTAGAAGGAACTTCAATATTTGCAACAATCGAGACTTCCAATGCCTTTACTTCACTTGTACTACACCTTGAGCTCTGATACCACTCTTGGAGACCGCTAAATCTCCAAAGGTTTGATCTATACTGATTTAAGAGCACCTCTATATCAGTTATGGACCAAACTTTACACAAATGTTACCTTCATTTACCAAATCTTCAATTATCACTTCTCTGAGTGAGAATCTTTCTTCTTCAAGAAGTTTGCCTCAAAGATTGACTTCATTACGTGCACATATCTTCAGATTTCTTCAAATCAATGATGCACATATCTTCACACTACCTTTGCGCAATCATATTAACCATTTTTCCTTCAAAAGAATCATTAAAACTTTAATTTGATCCTTAAGATCAAAAGTATGTCAGAAACTGTATTCCTGAATAGACGACTTTGACATAGGTAACTTCTAAAGTTGATATTCACAGCACAGATCCCATTTTGTAAATGCTTTTAGCCATAGCTTCCTTACCTTCTAACTTAGATTTTGAATGCTCACTCATAAAAAAATTTACACTGAGCATTGAGATCTAAGCAAAACATTGACACGAAAAAGTGTGCGACTCTGAGAGGTCTACCTGTAGGCTTTACATACACATGTTCCTAGAACTCTACGAAATACTGGTCGCTATTTTATGAAGATAACTCTCTACACATCTATCAGAATGATACTTGTCTTCTAATGACTCTCACTTGCATTTCTTTACATTATTGACTTATATACATATGATTCTAGACTTATCCTGCATCTATTACATTACTCCTTACCATTCTAAGGATCATCTACACTCATAGTACAAAAATTTCCATCTGTAATGTACATATGTATACAATCTTCACTTTTGAGATCTCTTCACTTTCTCAAATGACTTCTTTCACTTCAATCTGATCATTGACATGCTTCAAGATCTTTGTAATCATCAATTTGTGATTGCTTTGTTCCAACAGTGACCACATACATGGTCCATTCTTTATCTATGTATGCACCATTTTTGAATTAGACTACTGGATGTTCTAGTCCAATGGGTTGATCCAAAATCTAGAGAACATATCTTCTCAGACTATCCTCATAGATGTGAGCACCTAATCGGTTGGTCCTGATGTATTCCCATTGAGTATTGTATAGTCCTTCTAGTTTTTCTAGGTATGCTACTCTTGAGCTACCTACCGGTGTCTCCATGCTATATGACATCTAAGAATCACTCGTCTTATAATTTAGAGTGTATGGGTAATCACTCAATTGTTGGGCCCAAGACCTCGTAGTATGATTGACACTAGCTTTAGAGGATTTGAGGCTTTGTCTATCCCATCCTAGATATCTTCATGAACTAAGGTTCATAAGCCTAGGTGGTTATCCCAATTTTTCCCAGTACAACCTCGTTATAGAGATCTTTCGTATTAGTCCCTTGTTCTTTTTATTTTCCTTAGGATGTCACTTTCTTGTCCAATAGTTTTCCGTCTTGAGGAACACTTAAGTTTTATCGCACTTGAAGTTTGATCACTCAATTTAAGTTCTTTTACTTTAGGGTTTTCACAAATGTAACTTATTATGCTTTCACTTGAGTAATTAGGGTTCTTGAACTTGATTGTGGTTAATGTAGCCCTAATTAATCAGTACCTCTATCCGTACTTATCCTAAGCTAGGAATTGATAGAGGGGGTTGAGACGGTAATTCAATACTACTGCTCCGGCTACTTAGAGCGGAATGTTCCAACCTCAAGTTGCTTATCCCTTACTTTTGAGTGCTAAAGCATCCCGTTCTCAAGCTTGCAGTACTCTCATGCTTTGGACGCCCTTCCATGTGATCAATGGACTTGTAAAAGCCCCAAATTTAGCTCAAGTTTTTTTATTTAATTGACATAACAAACCAAATCTTTTCATGTAATTCACATACCCAATTTTACTTTACAGACCCCAAATTCCCTTAGAGATCCATCAACTTTCTCACCCAAACTTCAAAATGCCCTATCTATAATTCTCCGTATCAGTCTTGAAAAGGCCAGTGGATGTTTGTGTGAGATTCAAAATGAGCTTTCCAATGAGCCAAAGATCACTAGGAACGGAGTTTGTATGAGAAAGTTATGACAATTTAGGTTTTTGGGGTTAAAAGAGGGTTACAACAGGCTAACAGGAAAACAGGATTTCTTGAATAATTTGTGTAGGGGCCTCACAATGCTCCAATTTCTTTACATTTGAGCTTGAGGATACTAGAATCATCGCACTTTATAATTATAAGGATCAAACCTTGTCTGAGTTAGAGATATGGCACAAAAGATTAGGGCACATTTGTGAGAGAACATTAAAGCAGATATGTGGAGATCAATGTGTACTTGGGATACCTAATGTATCCAAAAAACACATGATCTATAAATGTGGTGCATGTTAGTTTGGTAAATCACACAGGTTACCATTTACAAAGAAAGGCTATATGCATGAGGATTATTTGGAACTTGTCCACACAGATGTGTGGGGACCAAGCAAAGACCCTTCAATTTCAGGCTCAAGGTACTATGTGTCATTCATTGATGATTTCACTAGGTGGACTATCTTGTATTTCATGAAACATAAGGATGAAGCATTCAGTTGCTTCAAGAAGTATCTTGCACTTGTGGCAAATCAAAGAGGAAAAAGTCTGAAGAGAATAAGGTCAGATGGAGGAGGTGAGTACTTGTCTAATGAATTTGGTGCATTTTTGAAGGACAGAGGTATCAAAAGGGAGATCACTATCAGATATATTCTTGAGCAAAATGGAGTAGCAGAGAGGAGGGACAGATTGATTGTGGAAGACACTTATCTTATTAACAGGTTACCCTCTAAATCACTTGATGGGATGATTGCATATGAGGCATGGCATGGTAGGCGACCATCACTTGAACATTGCAAAATATTTGGTTGTGTTGCTTATGTGCAAGTTCCATCTCAAATCAGAGGTAATTTTAGACCCTAAGGTAGAGAAATGCATCTTCATAGGATATGATATAAATAAGAAAGGATACAGGTTTTATAATCCATCCAACAAAGGATTTATGGTCAGTAGAGATGTTGTGTTTGATGAGAATGATTCTTGGTTTGAAAGTGAATTCAAGAAGCTCAAATTGCCATATGACTTGGAAGAAGAATTTCTAAGCCTCACCAAGGAGGAGCCAAGCTCAATTACAGACATCAATTCAGATGATGAGGACACCATCAAATTGGAAGAATTTAAAGCATGGAAATCCAAAGGCAAGGTCAAGATGAAGAGGTGGAGGACATACTAGAATCATCCAACCAATCCATAAGGAGATCACAAAGAGAGAGAGTAATAAGCCATCAAATATGGGTATGATACTTCATTAGTTACTAAGCATTCCATTTATCTTGCTAAGGATTCATCATTTGAAGAACCTTCTTCATATGAAGAAGCAAGTACCAAAGCATAATGGAAGGAGGCTATGGATGAAGAAATAGAAGCACTCCAAGAGAATGAAACTTGGGAGCTAGTACCCAATAAAGAATCAATGAAGGTAGTTGGTTCCATGTGGATTTACAAAATCAAAAGGAACTCAGATGGATCCATAAACAGGTATAAAGCTAGACTTAAGGGTTTTGCACAAACCCAAGGAGTACATTATGAAGAAAATTTTTCATCTATGGCTAAAATGCCAACCATCAGAGTATTGATAAGTGTAGCTACATCTAGAAATTGGAATATGTATCAACTAGATGTAAAAAAAAGCCTTTCTCAATGGCTGGATTGAAGTAGGCACCTAGGGCATGGAACCATAGGTTAACAACTTACCTTGAGGATCAAGGATTCATGATGAGCAAAACAGATTCTTCTCTATTTGTCAAGAGGAGTAATTCAAAAATGATATATTTATGTGTGTATGTTGATGACATCATTCTGACACATAGTGATGCTAATCGCATCAAACAAATCAAAAACCAAATGATGCATGAGTTTAAGATCAGTGACCTAGGATTTTTGAAGTATTTTCTTGGACTTGAGTTAGTGAATACTAATTCTGGAATCTACATCACTCAAAGGAAATATGTGTAGGACATGTTGAAGATGTTCCACTTGGAGAATGCAAAATTAGCTAGCACCCTATGGAGGTAAATCATAAATTGAGTGCTCATGAAGGTGATTTGCTTAAAGACATTGCAGTTTATCAAAGCATAGTTGGAAGTCTAAACTATGCAACATTAACAAGGATTGACATATGTTATGGAGTAAGTGTTCTGTGTCAATTCATGCATAAACCTAGAACACCTCACTTGGAAGCTGCTAAAAGCATTTTGAAGTATCTCAAGGGTACTCAAAACCAAGGAATTTACTTTCCATACACATCAGATTTGGATATTAAGTTATACTCAGATGCAGATTGGGTAGGATATAAGGATGACAGAAGGAGTACTTTCGGATATCTTTCTTTTGTAGGTGATAAGCCCATCTCATGGTCTCCCAAGAAGCAACCTACTGTCACTCTATCTTCAACAGAGGCTCAATATAGGGGATTAGCAAATGCTACACAAGAAGCTATTTCGATTAGATTTCTCTACTCAGATTTGGGACTTCACACTCATTCACCTATGATCTTTGGTGACAACACAAGTTCTTTGCATCTTGCAGCCAATCCCATTTATCATGCAAGAACCAAGCATACAGAAGTGGATGTCCACAATATGTAGCAATTTCCTTTTTCATAGGATAATGACCATAATCCTTTCACTACATTGGAAAAAATAAAAAAGATTAATGATTAGTGTTTTAGATATGATGAGAAATATAGTTCTGATATTACATATACTTACAAATGTAGCAACAAAACCTTGATGGCCCATTTGGGCTAAGTAGCATGTATGACCTAACTCAGTTCTCTTCTATGCAGCAACCTATGTTTATTTTATGAAACAAAAGTACATAAATTAAATGTAAAATATATATAAAACATATGAGAATTATAAATCATAATAATATAAACTATTTTGCATACCTTCTATTGAGCAAATAATTCTTGAAGATGTAGTTATTTGCAAAAATACTACCACATCTCACGTGGTATGTCAACTTTTCTCTTATTTATTTCTACCATAGAATATTTCTTGTTATTTTAATCTCAAACAAAAAGAGGGATCAATATAGAAATATAAACTTTAAATTTATAACATGCATACATATACATGCATACAACACTAACACATACATATATACACTTACACATACATACATCCACATACATACACATACACACACATACACATACACACACATATACATACACACACATACATATACATACACACACATAGGTGAGCATGAAAATAGTCATGAATCAACAAACATAATAGAGATTTAGGAAGATACTTAGTTGTCATACGTATAAAGAGTAGTAGAAACCAAGAGATGTAGGAAGATACTTAGCTACCAATTCTATTGAAATGAACAAAAACATCTATTTTATAATATTATTAAAAATAATAAATTATAATAAACATACACAAATACATACACATATACACACTTATAGACAAATACACATACACACACATACATAACACAAAAACATACACATATACATACACACACATACACCCAAATGCATACACATACACACACATATACATACATACATACATACATACATACATACATAAATACATACATACATACATACATACATACATACATACATACATACATACATACATACATACATACATACACACATATTACATTTATTATTTTGTATTCGATCTATATGTCAGAATTTGTATCTGTGTACATGTGAATATGTGTGTATGTGTAAATGTGTACATGTGACTGTGTATGTATGTAAACAATTAGATTATTAATATCTAATACCTTTTTGCTAAACAATCAGATTTTGATCAATCAAAAGGAACTCCATCATCGTCTCCTAACTGTGAAAGGACTACTTACTCTAAGTACAAAATTTTAATTCTAATATCTAATAAATACATACATGATTGATATATGTTTTTTTATTGTTATATTATAATCAAATTTTGATCAATCAGAAGGTGATTCACCACCTCATACCCATGCAATGGATTCACATGCGTCGGATAGGAATTATGATGATTTTTACTATCAAGAGCATATTATATGTTGACGTAATCTTTGTTATGACATGTATTGAAGACCACGATTGGAATGTATTGAACATGAGGTAGATTATGTTATTTTTCAGTGTGCACCAGCACGTGATCAATGTGACAATTCTTGGGTATTTATTGATTCCATAAATTAATGTCATTATTCTATACAAAATATAATTATACTTAATATACAAGAATATTTTATCGATGATGATGATCATGATTCTCCTACTAATAATGCAACTATTCCTCGTACACATCATGGACATGCTCTTTTTCAATTACAAGCCAAGGTTCCTCGAAATCCTTTACCTCTTGGTTTAGAGATTGAAATGGTTGGAGATTATCTATTGCCAACTTGTGATTGTCCTCTAGTACAAACAAATGATAGAAGAAGATATGGATGATGGCATAGAGGACCACCTCCTTTAGATGCAGAGGTTTTTAACTTTTGGGGTAACCTCTATATGATTGCTCCCTCCACTATCACTAGTGTTGGTCATGGTCTCTTTTTTGTAGAGGATTTATATGTGCCTCTTATGAAGTCACTCTTATGTCATTTTGTGGTCCTATATATAGATGGGTAGATTGGCATCGACTTACATGTTACATTCAAAGAATGAGTACTTATGGATTATGCTTGAATGCATCTTTGCTTGCTAGGAGAGGGATTACACATGCAAAAAATGAAAGATTATATATTTATGGAACACCTTACATGCATGGAAATATGGCAAGTTTGACAAAACTAGTCAAGGATATAATAATTCAATGATTAATTGCACATTTGAAGAGCGTGGAAAATAGTCATGAATCTCCTTACATGAGTAGAGATGTAGCAAGATACATAGTTGTCAATGCTATTATTTCATTACATGATGGTGATGAATTACTAATGAATTATGGATGGTGTGGACCTCCAACATCACCTTTTAGAGGACAATGAAAACTTTATGTCCATCTATCATGTGTTGCAATGAAAACTCTAATTAGTTGAAACTCTTTTCAAATGAACTTACATATTTAAATTTATGTTTTAAGTTTATTTTTTATTCATGTATGGAATAGTAATGGTTTTTATTCATGTATGTAGATTCCAATGTATGATATTCATGATCTTCCATCACACCATTCATAGTTTCCAATAAGACCTCATTTATCAGAAGCATCCATGATGAGGCTACACAAAAGTGATCATGTAGAGTATGCAAGATTGGAAGAACTATATTCAAAAGAAGATAAACTACAAGATTTTGTGATGATGATGATGATGATGATTGCATGGCTGATTTGATTAAGGATTGGCATTAAAATGGTAGGAAAAGCATTGATTTCCCTAAAAATTAGAAACATCTTCAAGAAGAATGCCTAAATCATATATATGAAGGAAATTGCTTGACATGACCAAGTGCAAGCTTACTTATTCTCAATCGTCAAAATCATTTTGGATGGAGTAATGTATCTATTTTGACAATATTAAGGCATCTTTTATTTTTTTCTATCTATTTATATATATACACACATACACATACACATATAAATATATACATACACACACATACACACATATACACATATACATGCATACACAGACACAGACACACTATACATACACAAAAGTTGTTGAAAATTAAGTCTCAATCATGCAAAAGAACTCAATCACGAGTTTTGCAAGTGGAACAATAAAAAAGGAGGACCCAAAGTTGTGTAATAAAGTTAGAAGCTCCACCAAACTCAATAAAATTCAAATCTCATGAATCCCCACAAAAAAATTGCACCTACACTGATTGGGAGGTGGTTAACTAGATTGTAGGAGAACTAAAACTCTATATAAGCAGCATCCCACCTTTTTTTTTTGCATTTTATGCATTCCACTAGTTTAAAACTTATTTCAGTGAACTCATAAACTCTAGCAAACAGCCCCCTTGCTTGCTTACCTCATTTTTGCATGATTTTGCTCCTCTCTATCTAGAGCTGTAGTTAAGCTTTTCCAAATCTGATTGTACTAGATTTTAGAGCATTGTTTTCTCTCTCATTCTATTCATTTTCATTTATTTCAAGCTTCATTTTGTTTCTCACACACTTCCTTGAAGTGTTTCAAAGTTTCAAGTTGTTTGACTAAGTGAGTTGTGAGAAATTTCCAACTTTGTCAAGGTATATCTCTGCACATAGGTAGAGAGTGTTGCAAACACATAGCGTGTTTTGCAGAGGTTGGTTCTCCCAACTCAAATATCGATTTGAAATGATTTAAATCTTGTTAGGTAGCTCTTAGAGTTTTACATAAGTCTCCAAAATTTCATTATATTTCTCTAAAGAGATGCAGAGAAAAGTTTAGAATAGTGAGTATTTATCATTACTTGTGGGTCTAGTGGAGGGCAGCCATCTTCCATTGTTGCATTGGGGTGTCAGAATCAATCCCCATTAGTGGTATTAGAGACATTTTAGAGGCTTGGAGACATCTATGGGCATCATATTGATGAATTGAAGGGATCAAGACAACTCGTGGAAGCACAAGGAGGACTTATCAAAGCAAGAAGATATCAAAAGGGGGCTTTGTTGAGCAAGAGCTCAACTAGTCAAAGACTAGCAAGGGAGAAGATATCAAAAGGTAATATCCACAACTTCTAAAGCATAAAAGCACTTTAGGAGAAGCTAAAGGAGCATCTTAGAGCTCAGTATGGCGGAGTATAATGCACAAATAGAGAAGTTGGAGAAAGGCAATTATCAACCATGGCAATTTAGAGTTAGCAACTACCTTATGGGCAAAGGATTGTGGGGATTAGTAAGCGGCACATAGCCAATGCCTCATGTACATGATCCACCACTTCAAGGGTAGTTCAAGGAACTTAATGAATAGATATAAAGGGATAGGAGAGTCATATTCATTCTATTCCAACACATAAGCAATATCATGATAGGGCATATAGAAGACTTGGACACATCCAAGATGGTTTGGGAGACCTTGGAGAGATAGTACTCTTCATCAACAAAGGCAAGGAAAATTCAGCTCAAGAATGAGCTAAATAATCTTAGGAAAGTACACTAACATAATTTGTAATAGATATTTTATCACATTTGTAGATGATCATTCAAGTTTTGTTTGGATTTATTGCATGATGTCAAATTCAGAGGTGTTTTACCACTTCAAGAGGTTCTAAGACCTAGTGCAGAAGGAAATAGGGAAGTATATAAAGACTCTCAAATTAGATGGAGGAGAGTATTTTTCAAATGAATTTTCATATTTTCTACATGACCATGGCATCAAAAGGCAATTCATTTGCAGGTATACACCTCAACAAAATGGGATGGCAGAGAGGAAGAATAGATACATAGCACAAATGGCTAGAGCTTTGTTAAATCAAATGAATATTCCTAACTCTTATTTGGCAGATGCAACAAATACAACCATATACATTATGAATAGGTATGCAAACTGACTCAACCATGAGTTTTGCAAGTGGACCAATAAAAACCAAAGTCATGGAATAAAGTTAGAAGCTCCACCAAACTCAATCAAATTCAATTGTCATCAATAACCCACCAAAAAGTGCACCTACAGTGATAGGTGGGTGGTTAGCTAGATTGTAGGAAAAGTAAAACTCTATATAAGCACCATCCTGCCTTTGTTTCTTGAGTTGTATGCATTCCACGAGTTTAACACTTAGTTTAACAAAGTCATAAACTCCAGCAAGTAGCCCCCTTGCTTGCTTACCTCATTTTCTCATGATTTTGCTCCTCTCTATCTAGAGGTGTAGTTAGGTTTTCCAAATTTGATTGTACTATATTGCATAGCATTTTTTGCTCTCTCAATATACTCATTTCCATCTATTTCAAGCTTCATTTAGTTTCTTAGATAGTGCCCTTAATTTTTCC
>CM035425.1:73576794-73579294 GCA_020310875.1 Ceratopteris richardii | reverse complement strand
ATGTGTATGTGCATGTATGCATATGTGTGTGTATGTGTATGTTTGTGTATGCATGTGTATGTATATCTGTGTATGTGATTGTGTATGTGTATATGTGTATGTGTGTGTATATGTGGACGTGTGTATGTACATGTATGCATGTGTGTATGCATGTGTGTATGTATGTATGTATGCATATGCATGTGTATACATCCAATTTGTATGGATGTGATTGTATGTGTGTGTGTGTATATGTGTATGTGTGTTGTCAGGATCTTACTCACGCGCATACAGAGATTACGGACACAGAAAACACACAGAGAATAGACGCAACAAAAGACGAGACACAACGCAGTATTGGGTGCAATCTCCCCCCATGCACTCTGTTTCGACAGTCCACAGAGTGCATGTATCTATAGGAATTTTGATTACGTCGAAAAGAGTGGTTACAAGAGGGCGGCTTCGAAAAGCAGGCGTGAACTAAAAGCTGGTAACTTTTACAGAAAGCCATTGCTTTCAATAATAGAAACTACGGTCTACAATGACCATTATTCTAACCATTACTTTTCTAACAATAGAACCTTCTACGTAGGTTTATTTACAAAATAAATAATAATTATTCGGATTATTGATGTGCGCCCTTTCACGCCTTGCACACTCCTCACGAACCTTCAGCTGCTATATCAAAAACATCAAAAACATATTAATACATTAATAATTTAATAAATAATAATTATTCGGATTATTGATGTGCGCCCTTTCACGCCTTGCACACTCCTCACGAACCTTCAGCTGCTATATCAAAAACATCAAAAACATATTAATACATTAATAATTTAACATTTTAACAATGCCTTGTTCAATAATATTTAACATTTTAACAATGCCTTGTTCAATAATATACAACATGCCTCTCAGTTGACAAGCAACTGACCTCAGTTGATAAAAGAATTCAACACTCTAACAATTGTAATGGAGTGTTCAACATATTCCATATTACTGTTACAATCCAACAATGCATTGGCCAACATATTTCATGTCACAATCCAACAATGCATTGTCTATTCGATATTTCAATCCAACAATGCATTGGCCAACATATTTCATGTTACAGTTCAACAATGCATTGGCTATTCGATATTTCAATCCAACAATGCATTGGCTATTCCATATTTCAATCCAACAATGCATTGTTCAACATATTCCATAAGGTATAACATGCCCCTCAGTTGAACAAGCAACTAACCTCAGTTGATAAAATAATTCAACACTCTAACAATTATAATGCAGTGTTCAACATATTCCATATTACTGTTACAATCCAACAATGAATTGGCTAACATATTTCATGTTACAATCCAACAATGCATTGGCTATTCCATATTTCAATCCAACAATCCAACAATGCATTGGCCAACATATTTCATGTTACAATCCAACAATGCATTGGCTATTCCATATTTCAATCCAACAATGCATTGGCTATTCCATATTTCAATCCAACAATGCATTGTTCAACATATTCCATAAGGTATAACATGCCCCTTAGTTGAACAAGCAACTGACCTCAGGTGATAAAATAATAAACATGGATGGCCAGTCACATGTTTCATCACTGAATAAAGAAAATAGGCATGTGCCATGTAAAAATACATGCATGGAAATGTTCATGGAGCTGGTACATTAATGTGTTTGTGGTATGATATACAGGATTTAAGTCAAAAATGTAATCCAAAAGTGATGACAAAAATGAATATCTGGATATGATAAAATAATAATTAATTTTCTAATCATGAATTTATACTTGAATGCATGTGCATATGAATTTTGTAAAAATTTCGGCAGCATAACGGCGTGATTTTGAAAACCGGAAAATTTCCGACAAACAATTTCCATGATATAGATGCCAATAGGCACAATCTATGCACAAAGAAACCAAAAGGGGATTACACACCCTGACATATGTATGTTTCTCCTCGCTAACCTGCAATAAAATACATACCTGTCCCTGCAATAAGAATTCATGTACCATACAAGACAAACCATGTTTAAACGATGCGTATATTCCATGTACGATGCAAAACATGCATGTCCAAAATGTAAGTGGATGCAAAAAGAAGACAACTATGCATATAAATTGACAAGTATCTGGATGGTTACAAAGTAATTTGCCGATGTGTGCAGGTGCTGAAGATGATCCACCCCTTTATCATAATAGCATGACAATATGCCTTCAGGAATCGAGGCTACGAAAAGATGATTAAAAAAAAAGTTTGTTTGATGATGAATGGGTAAAGTCCAAATTCTTTTGATCTTGGAAGAGAAGCTCAAAAGATATGTTATAGCCACTCTATAAAGAGATCGGAGATATCTTTCTATAGCAGTAAAACAAAATCTCAAAAATGAAAGGTAATATGCTCCTATAGACTAAATTCAATATGTAAATACAACACAATTATCAAACATGTAAGGTAAACTGTAAAGGTAAGAATGAATCTTTAAACTCTTCTTGAAAAGCCTT
>CM035425.1:73559294-73571794 GCA_020310875.1 Ceratopteris richardii | reverse complement strand
ACCTTATATGTTAAGTGTGTTAATGATGTACTTCTGATCATTGTTGTATATGTTGATGACATGTGTTGGTGTAGTCAAGGCAATGAAGGTATTACAAGACAGGGGAGTCAACGTAAAGAGTCAGAGCAAAGAGAAGGACCAAGTAGGCAAAGCAATCAAAGAAGATCCGGCAATTAGGCAATACAATTTTTCCAAGACAAATCCTTTTTAATAGTGATTTTCATCACTACATGAACATTGTAAGTACCATTTTTGGTAGATTAAGCTCCATTTTGTTGAAGCCAAGGAGTCCGCAAGCTTGAGGAGTACTAGAAGTAGCTATATACCAATTTTCATAATATTTAGACTTTGTTTGAACCCTCAAATAAGCCCTAGAACCTAATCTTTAACTACGCTGGACACTAGGTTTGAACAGGGCCAAAAGCTAGTAAAAAACTATAAAAAGAGCTAGAGAGCTCATTTTTGAGGTTAGCTTGTTAGTGTTTTGAGCTATTGTAAGAGACTTTTTGAGTAATACAAAGAACTCATTGTTCCTCTCTTTGTTCTTGCCTTGTGTGTGCATGTGTGTGTATGTGTGTGCATGTTTGTGTGCTTATTACTCAGGCACTTGTGCCCTCACTTGCTCATAGTCATCATACTAGTCTTCACGTCTCCACAAATTGACAATTATGAGGCGAATCTCCTCATGTTGGTACTTGCCATTGTGCTAGAGTGACACCAAATTTGGCTCTGTTGTCGGGGAGAGAGCTTTGAGGAAGAGCGTGTGATGGTAAGATGTAGAGTTGGGACATTGGAGTCGTAGGTAATTTCTTTACTTTTCCTTATTTTTCTCTTTCTTAATTCATCATCATCATCCTCACCATCTCCTGCCTCCATCTCCACCTTCGCAAAAATTTTTGTTTTTTGGTCATATCACCTTCCTCACCTCATTCCCCTCATTTCACTTATGAGAGAGAGCGAGAGAGCAAATTTGTGTGGGATATTTTTGCGTGTTTCTTGAGCATTCTTGCAGTACGGACTTCCACATCAACTACAAAAGCTCTAGCAGGTATAGAAAATGTCTGCACAAGTCTCAAGGCATTGAGCTCTTTCAATTGTGATTGATAGAAAAATCAACCTTTAGGTAAAACTAAGTGCACAAACACACTCAAGGGACCTTGCACATCACAAATACACAAGAAAATTTCAAAAATTTGCATTTTCTCTGTCCATCATGATTGACGGCATCAATCGCGATTGACATTGTCCATCACAATGGATAGCCTGTCCATCGTGATTGATAGACCCCGATGGATAGCCAATCAATCATGATTGACAATATCCATCATGACAGACACTTCTATCCATTGTGATTGACTGAAAAATCGTGATTGAAATTTGCACACGACAAAATTCTTATCCATCGCGGTGCATAGAGGCCCGATTAATAGAAGGTAATGCAAAAATCTCAAAAAAATCAATCCATCGCAATTGACAACCCCAAGACCGACTGCCTCTCCATTGTGATTGACAGGCGTCCATCGTGATTGATAGTAGTCCATCGCCATCGATAGGTGTCCATCATGATAGACAGACTTGTCCATCCTGACTGACAAGAAAATCGTGATTGATACCCTAATTCCGCGAGAAATGTATCCATCATGAGTTAGAGACCCACGATTGAATTGTATTCATGCAAAAACCCTAGAATTTTTTTCCATCACGATTGACACCCATCAATCGCGACAGACACCATCAATCATGATGGAGATCCCCGTCCATCGTGATCGACCCATCAATCGTGATAGACACCCCTAAGAATCACAATTGACACCCATCAATCGCAATTGACACCTGTACATTGTGATTGAGAGGCCACAATTGATAGCTCTATCCATCGCGATTGACAACCCTCTCAATCGTGATTGACAACCAATTTTGGATAAATTTTTAGGGTTTTTTATTGGGGCTCCTCCACAAAAGCTCCAAATTTATTGAACCTAACCTGCAAAGCCTTTTCCAGTATATGTCCAACACTCATCAAAGTCTTTTTGATAGTAGGTACGTAAAGAACTCTCCTCAATAGATTTCTATTCCCATCAAAAGTAAGATTGGTTGTATCTTCAACCCTACTGAACAAATAGCACTCTGAACTGTTTATTTTTGTCTTTGTTAAAATACGATCATAGAACAAGGGAGTGAATACTTTCTTTGCTAGGAGTGGTCTATAAATCAAACTCCATTGTTTGCACAATGTTAGAGAAATACAGTTGAAATCATAAGAGATTTGGAGGAGATATTTGAGTGTCGAAATACATCTTTAATGAAACATTCGTTTGTATGAGCATACGCGCGCAATTGTTATAAGACGCTGTTTTGTTTGTTTGTTGAAGAAAATATTTGGACCATGTAGAAAACAAAAGTGGATTCTAAAACAAAGTAATGCATAGTACGCAGGAAATCTTGATTCATGATGATCTCAGATTATTAGAAAACGATGTCTGAGCATTCTTTTATGCTTTATGTGAAGTTCAATTTATATGACTGAAGTCCAAGTTGAACCACGATATTAGCTTTGAAGATAAACTCGAATGGAAATTGTTTGAGACTTCAATTTTTTTGCACGCATTTCTTTTAGTTCCCAAAGAATCTTGGAAACTATGCTAAGATTTCCCTATTGGGATTGCTTTGATTCTCAGGGAAAGAAGCTACCCAAAGTGTTAACATCATCTTCTTCTTCGGTTGATTCACTGTTAGGTGCAAATCATTGTTTGTCTTATATTTTCGTCTCATGACACTTTTGTCGCTTAGCTTAACTAAAGTGTTTGGGCTCCACTTTTTTTTTTTCTAACGGCTAAGCCAACGTTTTCTTGATCGTACAAATCTCTTAATTGAAATTATTTCCCTTTGTAAAAGGATAAGGTGAAAATTTGAAAAGGAGGAACTAGATCCATGATGGATACATGTTTTTACTAGGATCTAATCTCCAACATATCTTTGTGATACACTGAGGAATTTACATAAGTTTAAGAATCCCAATGTGCAAACCTCTTGTGCAAAGTGAATGCTAAGAAGAATGATGAGTGCCACATGTGGTTTCATTTGAATAAAGGACAAAGATAGGAACACATTGACAAATTTACTGAGGACATTTCCCCTTCATTCCTTCCATTTTATCCCAATCCATGTGTAAGCTTAAGCTTCCCCAAGACAAGATACTCACCTTATCTCTCCCTCCTTTCCATGAACTCCTCGACAACGTGTTCCACTAAAGTATTGCACTCTATCACTCCATAAGAGGCTTGGCATGGTTGCAAGCCATCTGTTGCTCACATCCATGTTTTTGGTTGTCTAACATATGCATTAGCGCCTGAACAACAATGTAGGAAATCCGACGATAAAGTAGTGAAATGTATTTTTGTTGGGTAAAGTTCTCAAAGAAAAGGCTATCGTCTATATCATCCATATAATAAATGCATTTTGGTTAGCCATGATGTTTTTTTTGTGGAAGATGCTATTCAACCACTACTTTCATGTACTAAGGAGACATTGGTTAGCTCCATAGATATGTATGACATTTTGCTGCCTCTTTTTACAGGTGGATAGTCTAGTGCTAGTCCTAATGAGGCAACTTCTTAGCCTTTACAAGTTTCATACGATGATGTAGATCATTCCATTTGATGCACTTGTTGATGAGAGGTGATATTAAGGATGCAAAGACTATGCCAAAATAGCAAAGTAGATTCATCTCTATCATATCGTACTCGTTCTGTCTCACATAGTGCAACTTTTGCATCACATTGCTATGCTATGGCTGCCTCTAGTCTCTGTAATGCGAATGAGCCAGTTTCCTTTGATGAAGCACAAAATTCAAAAATTGGATGGTTTTTATGCAATCTGAATATGATGCCATAATGAAGAATGGTACTTGGTCTTTATGTGATTTGCCTCATGGAAAGAAGGCCATTGATACTAAGTGGGTATACAAGATAAAGTGTAAGCGTGATGGAATAGTTGATAGGTATAAGGCTAGGCTTGTTGCAAAGGGTTATGCTCAAGAAAGAGGAATTGTTTTTTATGAGACCTTTGCTCCTACATACCGAATGACTACTTTTTGTAGCATCTACATATTTGTAACTCATCATGCTTGGAATGTACATCAGTTGGACATTAAAACTGCATTTCTGAATGGTGACTTGCATGAAGAAGCGTATGTTTTCTAGCCCTATGGCTTTTTGCAGAAAGGGCATGGAAATCAAGTGTGCAAGTTGAAAAAGGCATTATACGGTTTGAAGCAAGCACTATGTGCTTGGTATGAAAAGATACATGCCTACCTCATTGCAAATGGTTTTGAGAATAGTCCAACTGAGAGCACCTTATATGTTAAGCGCACAAATGATGTCCTTCTAATCATTGTTCTGTATGTTGATGACATGATGCTCATTGGTCCTCATGAGAAGCATATTCCTAATTCTAAGGCTGATTTACATGCCTCATTTGAGATGTCAAATTTGGGGCATTTGCATCACTATTTAGGCATTCACTTTATGCAAGTTGATGGCAGAATAGCTTTGTGTCAAACCAAATATATTGAAACATTATTGCAACATTTTGGCCTTGAAGATTGCAAACCTAATTGCAATGTTTTGGCCTTGAAGATTGCAAACCTATTGCCACTTCCATGGGGACAGGTTTATGATTGAGTCTTCATGATGCTTGAGATGCATTTGGTGCTATCCTCTATAAGCACACTGTTGGATGCTTGATTTACATATGCATTACTGTGCAAGATATTGTGTTTCCTGTCTAACAGATGAGCACGTTTATGAATTGCCCAGATGTCAAGCATTGGTAGGCAGTTAAGCGCATCTTTCTCTACTTAAGTGGTACCCGGATATTTGGATTGTTTATCCCAAGGGGGATTAGTACCACCAAATTTACATGCTTTTTCTGGCTCTGATTGGGTTGCTTGCTATGACACTCGCGTGTCCACTAGTGGTTTTTTGCTTCATGCTTGGTAGTTCATGCATATCTTGGTTGAGCAAGAAGCAGCCTACTCTGGCCATGTCTAGTTGTGAGGCTGAGTATAGGGCAGCTTTCATAGCGACTATTGAGTGTGTGAGGCTCAAAAATCTTATGAATGATTTGGGTTTTGGTCAGTCTTCTACCCCCACCATCTTCACTAACAGTCAAAATGCATTGACAATTGTGAGGAACCCTATGTTCCATGCTAGAACTAAGCACATTGAAGTGCACTATCATTATGTGAGGGAGAGGTTCTTTACCGGAGAGATCCGTTTGGCATATGTGCCCACACAGGAGAACATTGCAAACCTTTTCACAAAGGCTCTACCTAGGGAGAAGTTTGAAGCTTTTCTCAAAGCTTTTGGCTCACTTCCTTTTGTGGATTGATTCCACATAGCTTGACACTTCCTTATACATGAGTGCCAACTCCTTATTCACTACATCACTCCCAGATGGGATTTGTTGATATATTTAGGTAGTGATGTGTGTGAACACACTAGGATCATTGGAGCACTTTTCCCCCTCTTCAAGGGGCTTTTTCCTCCAGCCTATATATACACCTATAACCCCAACGCTGTCGTCAAGATTTTCTCTCCTCTCTCACTCATGACGGCCTAGAGGAAACACATTCGGTGAAGGTAGCCAGAATTGCCTGCAAAGTCTAAGATGCATCAAAGATGTCAAAGGGAGTTCACATGCAAACTTTGGAAGAAATCAAGCAAATCCAGGGTAGCAGCCAAAGCTAGTCAAATTTTGGAAATTAGGGGAAAATTTTCAATATCTCCAAATCAGATGAAAATCCATATACTTGTAAAGCCTATTAAAAGCAGTCTATAGCCTCAATTTCACATGTAAATGGATTTTCTACCACATTTTTATGCCATGTGCATTTTGTAAAAAAATGTAATTTTTCCACTTAGATCCTAAAAAATCTTGTATATGAATTTTCGTTAGCCATATGGTTTGACATCTATAAAGATCATATGTAGCTACATATTTGTACAAATTTTCAAGGCTATCAGAGCTTTCTAGAGACCTTAATGCCACATTGCAAGCTTCCAAATGTAGTTATACTTGTATAAGGGAGATTCAGATGGGAGTTTTTTTTGCATATTCCTAAAGGAGGCCTCTCAAAACATGTCGCTACAAATTTTCATCTTCATCAACGGATATTTGGAGAGTCAAAGAGCACAAAATTCAGTTTTCAAGGTCATCGCAGTTTCCTAGAATAAGAAAATTGAAGGCTTGAAGGGCTACCACATGGCAAACAACGATTGAACCATGTTGTACAGTCAGGATGAGCTCATATTCAAAGGTGGAGATGCACTAAAGCTTAAAGAAAGGAGGATCTACGAGTTTTTGTCATTGGATAAGCCTTTTGTGATGGTCAAAGACCATTATGCAAAGTTTGTCCAAAAATAGTAGTTTATCTTATCCAAATGGATGTCAGCATTGATTCGACGGTCTAGATCTGCCCCAAATCCAATGATGGAGAATGAATGCACCTAATTTTCACCCCTTTGCCCTATATCTCATATAAAGAACCAATTTTAGCCATCCATTTGATAATCCAATTGTTGTAATCAAAAGCAGTTGATCCTAGGGTTGAGAGTTGATTTCTTTAGATCCATGGGCCCAAATTCATTCAAAAAACTATATAAAACCCCCCTCCAAACTCATAGAACATCATTGTTAGGCATCCATAGGGCCCTTGCTAGCTCATGGTTTCCTTGAGACGATCACCCTCAGTTGAGCATGTGAGGATCCAAGGTGGGCTAGTAAGAGCATAGTTCCTAGATTCAATTTTTTAATTTAGACCCACTCTACGATAGGCTCACAAACCCAGCTTCTCTTTCTTTGCTCACCCTCAGTGGAGTGTGTGAGTGAGTTAGAGCTAGTTTTATGAGTCTTAGTCTTCTTTAAAAACACACTACGATCCTAGAAAGACATAGGGTCAATGAAGTGGAACCTATCCTCTTACGTGTGAAATTCGGTTGAACTGTCATGGTGAGAGGGTCGTGCGGACCACCTTTGACCACTAGAATACTTAGCTTGAGGTTTCACAACATTCATGTATATGTATGTCATAACAATATCTTCTAATTCATGTCTCTCGTCTATGTCTCTTAGTCTCTTATATGTTTCCACATGTCTTCTTATATCTCTTTCTATGTGTGAGAGGGCTCCGCCGTCTTGCGTTAAACTAGTGAGGATGATCCATTGAGGTGAGAGAAAAAGTTTCTAATCATTTATACATCATGACCCACATGCATTCATACCACCCACAAAAACCCATGCATATGATTCGGTTTTGAAAGTGTATAAGAAGCTCCATTTGTGCCGCGACCGGACCCAATCCACCCGGATTTTGATCACGTCCACATTTGAATCGGACGTGAAACGCTTCATGGCATTTGCTTCTGATCTTGTTGGAAGGTTGTGATCCATATCATCTGTTACATATTTTTCATCCTCATCATATCATCATCATCATTCTTGATAGCTGCACTAGATTTCTCACAATATCGTGCACATCTTCGTCATGATGTAAATGCATTTGTGAGATATCTAGAGCATCGTGCATCAGTTGCACATTCATGTAAGATGGAGGAAGGATTCAAATCCCTTATTGTTGAGAAACAAGGCAAAAGAATAGTCCTCTTCTATGTTGAGAGAAAAGGGAAAATTCAATGGCATCAACATCACAAGCTACTTAGATTTGTTTGAAGATCAAGCTATGATTTTTGGTCTTCCCGAAGATATTTTGATAACATTCTTTGAACGAATTGTTGATATCTCTATCATAAACCGTGTCACTCAATATGATACTCTTCCTTGGAGTGATTTCAGAAAGGAGATGCTCAAAGAATTTTATCTTGAGGATTATAGCCAACATAATCGAGATGGATTCTTACGATGGGTCGACTCCCCAAAGCCTAGTAGCTCTATTAATCACTTACAAAATGAGTATGTTAGACACTATGAACAACTTGCTGATGAGGATAAGATAACTTTGGAACCTGATCTTGTGATCAATTTTCTTAAGCTTCTTCATCCTGAAAACTCGTAGGGAAGTTGAATGGCGATTAGAAGAGCCGGATAAGCACTATGGTCTTACTGACAATTGGCAAAAAGTGCATAAAGTAGTAGAGGTTGTAGCCCATAGACATCAAAGACAATCCATGCTTTATGAGCAAACTAGTCTTCCTCAAGCTAACCTTCCATAAACTAAGGAGCAAGTTAGAGAACAATCCCATGCTATGCTTTTTGACTCTAGTCCTATTCCTCAAATGATGGAGCCTGGTCAAGGTTTTAAAGCAGAGCCAAAGAAAAGTGTAGTTGAACAATCTCAAGTGGAAATTCTCACTAAGCAAAAGTCTTATTGCTACACAATCCAATTTGGCCAAGATTATAGATGCTTTACAATCTAATTACATCAAAACTTTCTAGAATCAAATGAACCCAATGTCTTTTGAAGAGCCTCATCAACATTTTATAGCTCCCAATCAAAATCCACAAGTAGCTCCTACTCAAGCATAACAAGTTCTTCTAATGCAAAATTCCTTCAATACAAATTCCTCATCCTCATGTGCAAAATCCTCAAATGTATCAAAACATGTATCCTCAAGCTTCTGAAACAAATTTTCAAAATCCTCAAAATCAAAATTTTCAAAACCATCAACCATATGCTATGAAAGCTCCTCTTGCACCTCAAGTACCACATGCTGCTCCCTAAGCTCCTCAAATACATCAATTGCCTTATCAAAATCCTAATTATCCTGTTCACGCAATTCTTTATCAACAAAATACTCAATTTCAAATTTCCCACCACAAGTTAATCAAAATCCTCAAAATCAAAATGGTTTTGTGCGTGGCCCTCGTAGGTGTCCTTGGTGTGATCCATTAGAGCACTTTTGAGAGATTGTGAACTATTGAAGGCTGCTAAGGAGTAACGACTAGTAGTAGACATAGACAAGAAAATGTGTGACTATCCATCTAGGCTATCTTTGCAAGGAAATTATGGTAAGGGAGGAATGAAAAAGCACTATGAAAATATAACCATAACGGATGTAGTAACTATAGGGGTGAAACTAGAAGTTCTTGATGAACAAGAAGTAGAATCAAGTAAACCCACAAAGGAAGTTGACTTTTCCATAGAGGCTTTAGTAAGAGCAAGAGATGAGATTAAGAGAATAACAACTTGGGAGTCATCGATAGAAGATCAATCTCTTATTTCTCACATATCCAATGTAGAAGAAAAACAAAAAAGAGATGAAATTGAGCCTAGTGAAAGAAGAGTGACTTGAAAGCAAACCTCAGAGGGAATAGAAACCATCATAGAGCAAGGGGAAACATCACAACCCAAAGGTACTAAAAATCAAGAATCACAAACCAATGAACAAAAACAAGAGGAGAAATAAAAACGTAAGAAGACAAAGCAAAGAGAAACGGAACCAAAGCATTTAGATAAACAAGAACAATCAAAACAAACTGAAAACCAAACACCAGAACATGAACAAAAACAAGATCCTGAGCAAAAACAAAAGAAACCAAAGAGAAAACCTAAAGCCATCTTGATTTCAGAAATTGAGAGAAAAATAGATCCTCTAGAGATTTTGGATGATATTTTTCTTAAGAGTCAAGTGACTATGTCTTTAGAACAAGTTTTCTCTATTGCAAAGCTTGTTTTTAAGATAACTTTATCAGCCTAATTAAAAGGAAGAGGTTTCCGCTCAATCTAGATACTAAGATGCAAGATTCTCTAGATCATGATCAAGCTATGAATGAAGCCTTAAACTTTGATGAATCTGATTAAGAGGACCTTGATGATGATGAAGTAAATGTTAATAAAAATTTCTTAGGACCTATTCAACCTGACCATGAAAATCATGAAAACAATCTTGAAAGTCAATTTAAAAGAAAATTTTGGTCTAGAGGTACATCAGAGATGCATGTTTAAATAGGAAATAATAAGAACGCTATCACTGTAAATGCATTAGTAGATTTCGGCTCTGAAATCAATGTGATTTCAAGAGAAATCTATGACAAGTTTTGATGGGCCATAGATAAAGATTGTGGATGGCGTATGAGAACTGCAGATAATGATGTAGGTACCCTGTATGGAGCTTGTGCTAGTGTGCCCATATTCGTAGGAGGAATCACATAAGAATTTCACTTTTTTATTTAAGATAAATTCTCCTATGAAGTTCTCTTAGGTCAGCCCTTTATTTGTGAGAGTCATATGGAAACTAAAGCCATGGATGATGGGTCTACCTATGCTAGAATTAAGTCTAAGGATGGAATGCAATCACTTCAAGTCATGACGGTAGGAGTGAATCATCCTAGGAATCGATTGTCAATTAGAAGAAACCTATTGTTACTCAGGGGTCAGGAGCATGCTTGTAGTGATTGTGCACCTCGATTCATGTTTGGAGCTACATATGATCAAAATTTTGGATAGAATCCATTGTTGAGCATGACAACAATGGATATTGGTTTTGACATCTCGCAACAAACCAACATGTACAATAGTTTGTTTACTTTGTTTTCCACATTCTAGATTAGATTTTCTTCATAAGATTCAATTGTCCAAGTCTTTTATCCAAAAAAACCCAAAAAAGTATAAAACCAACAAAATCATGGAACATGATGAGCACATTGAGCATGTGATTGAGACATCTCATTGTTTCTCTACTCTCGAGGAGTTAGAGTTATGTCCAATGAAATTCTAATTCCCATATTATTCTTCTTTCTTCCCTTGATGAGTATGCTATAATCCAAGAGTATGCTCTCAATGTTGACAAGTGCTCAAAATTTAACCAAACACATGATGCCTTAGTTGAAACAAAGTACAAAATTGTAGATAAAAACGTCAAACCCATAGCTCAACCATTACCCCAAGGAAGTAATGAAAAAAATTATTGATGTGAAAAACGATCCAATTCTTTGGGATAAGAAAAACATAGGACATATATGCACAGATGAGACAATCAAAACAGGTGAAAATTGGTAGAGATGATGAATTTCTTTTTCCATCAGAGAGAGATTAATTTGAGAGAGTCATATGAGCCATGGAAAAGCCTTTACTATGTATCCTCATGAGATTGGATGCATAGATCCTAAGCTAGTTGCACCCATGATAATCTTTACTATTCCACATATTCCATGGAATCTTTGCTATATACTAGTTCCAAGGGCTCACTTACTTGAGCTAATGAAACTACTTAAGGAGAAGATAAACATGAGAATTTTAGAGCCATGTTTTGCACCTTACTCAAACAGATGGTTCATTGTTCCTAAAAAGAATGGGAAACTACATTTTATTCAAGATCTCCAACCTGTCAATAAAGTCACCATAAGGAATGTAGGAACATGACCCATTGTAGATGAGTTTGTTGAATCATTTTTAGGACATTCTATTTATTCAATGGATGATTTATATTTGGGATATGACCAATTCCAACTAGCTATTGATAGTTGTGACATAACCAGAATGAAAACTCCTTTAGGCTTAGTGCGAATGTGTACTTTACCTCAAGGAGCAACTGATCTGTGGCTCATATGATGAGTGCTATGAATATGGTCTTAAATGATTTTAATCCCTCATATAACCATGCCATTCATTGATGATATTCCAATTAAAGGGAGTGAGGAACGTGTAAAGGATATTACTTTAGATTCATCTGGATGTGGTAAATTTGTTCTTGATCATATCTCTGATTGTGAATGGATATTTCAATGATTTGAAAGAGGTAGGTCTCACATTTTCCATAGAAAAATATGTTTTAGGTGTCAAGGAGGTTCTTATTGTTGGACATTTATGTGTTCATTATGGTCGAAAGCCATACCCTATAAAAGTTGATGCCATTAGCAAATTTTTGAAACATGTAGCAATGTGAGTGAGGTACACAGATTTCTCAGTGCTTGCATCTTTTATGTTATTTGGATCCCACACTTTGCTCATGTTGCTGATTGTCTCTATGACTTGTTGATGAAGAACAAAAATTTATTTGGACTCACAAACACACACAAGCTATGCATAAATTGAAGAAATTGTTGCTTGAAGCTCCCATCCTTAAGCGTGTAGACTATTCTGTTAACAAACCTATTACTTTGACTGTTGATACTAGTCCTATTGGTATAGGTTGGGTCATAAGTCAAGATGATAGTGAAGGAAATAGATATGCAATTAGGTTTGGGGCTAAAATTTTACATGAAACACAATGAAAGTATCCAGAGATCAAATGAGAACTATTGGGTATGGTAGCAACTTTGAAAACAGACAAAGTATATTTCATAAGTGCAAATGTTAAAATTGAGACTGATTGTTTGTCTCTCAATGGAATGATAGCCAATTGTTCATCTCCTAATATAGCTATGCTTAGATGGATCTCATATATTAAGTTCATAAATTTTGAGTTAGTTCATATGTCAGGTAAGTTGAATTCACTTTTGGATATGTTATCGAGAGCTAGATTTGATGATGATCTTGAATG